>JAWRVF010000026.1:12500-612500 GCA_036785485.1 Physcomitrellopsis africana | reverse complement strand
CACAAATATACAACAAGGATTAAAAAAAAAAAAAATAGTATAATTTCTAATTGTACCTTCCAATCATGAGCAAAATTGAGACAGATTGAGAGAGAGCATCTATTACTAAGAATTGTTGAAGAATTTAAGGATTTTAGAGAAGTACTACTATAAAGCAAAATTATGGAGATACAAAAAAGAAAGTACTCTTGTAAGGTATAATTGCCTTTGATATAAGTTTTATTGATATTTTTAAAATAAAAATATTATATATAAAAAAATTGATGATTTGAAAAAAAAAAAAAAAAAAAAAAAAAAAAAAAAAACTATATAATATTGAAAAAGAATTATATAAATTAGAAAGATTAAAAGATAATAAAAAGATTTTTGATATTTATGAAGAAAATAGATTAAAAGATTCTTTGAAATTAATTACATTAATTGGATTAGAAAATAATGATAAGATTGTATAAATTTATTCAAGAAAAATTTATTATATAATTGAATCTTTTCAAGCATTAGAGATTATTGTAAAAAAAAACTATAAGAATGTGGATAAAAAAATGAAACTTGTTGTAGGATCTTTGCTAGAAGATTTTAAAGAACATATAGAAGAAGTATTAAGAAAAAAGAATTTAAGAGATTTAAGGAGTATTGGACATTAATTCACTAAAGAAACTTTTGAAGAATTAAAGATTAAATTTGATGATTCTTTATTGCTAGAGGAAATTATATATTTCAAAGAGATGCTTGCAAAACGAGGTAAATCATTTACATTTGAATCTCATGAGATAGGATGTGTAGATTTGATATTATAGCTACTATGGTTATTTTTATAATACCACATGTACCTTAGAACTTGAGAGTAGTTCCAATATCAAGAGCTCACTTACCAAAATTAATAGATTTATTAAAAGAAAAGATATAAATAAAGATTTTAGAACCTTTTTTTGTTCCATATTCTAGTCATTGATTTATGATATCTAAGAAAAATGGATCACTACAATGTATCCAAGATATGTAGCCAATAAATATAATAATTATTAAAAATACAAGTATAAGACCTTTAATAGATGAATTTACTGAATTATTTGTAAAAAAGACAATTTATTCAATGGATGATTTATATTTGGACTATGATCAATTTTAACTTGTATATGGAAGTAGAAATATGACAATAACAAGAACATTGCTTGGAATACTTAAAATGTGTATTCTTCTATAAGGTGCTATTAACTTAATTACACATATGATGAATGGAATGAATAAGGTGTTGAAAGACTTCATTTCTAAAAAAACCATATTCTGTTTAGATAATATTCTTATAAAAAGATATAAAGAAGGAAAAAAAGATGAGACTTTAGATACGAGGGGGTATTGCAAGTATATTATTGATTATATATAAGATAATAAAAAGATCTTAACTCAATTTGAAGAAATTTATTTTATACTATCTAGAATAAAATCTATATTTAAAATATAAGAGATTATAATTATTGGTCATTTATGTGGATTAATAGAAGAAAAATAAATCCAAATAAAGTTAATTCAATTGGAAGGATGAAAGAGATATGTAACTCTTTAACAAAAATACATAAGCTTTTAGGTGCATGTGTATTTTATCATATATAGATTCTTCATTATGCTCATATAGTAGATCCATTATATGAATTATGGAAAGATTATCAATTTAAATAGAAAGAAAAGCATACCAAAGTAATACAAAGGCTAAAGGTATTATTATTATCACCTCTAATTTTAAGAAGAGTTGATTATGAGTATAATAGATAAATAATTCTTACTATAGATACTAGTCCTATTACTATTGGATGGATTGTAGGTCAAGATGGTTTAAATAGAAATATATTTATAATTTGATTCAGAGCTAAGGTTTTGAGTACTCACCAAAGTACATATTTACAAGTCAGAAGAAAGCTGTAGGGAATTGTTTCAGGAATAAAAGCTGAAAAAGACTACTTGATTGGTACAAGGTAGTAATAAAAATAGATTGCTTGCCATTGCTTGGAATGATAATTAATTATATAATACTACATATTGCAATGCTAAAATGGATTATTTATATCAAATCATTAAATCCAAAATTTAGCTATATTATTGAAAAAAGATAATTTAGTAGCAAATATACTATCTTGAGTAAGATATGATAATGAAGATAAGATGATTGAAGACATTGATGATGTTCGAACAAAATTTTACTTGATTTCAAATCTTAATAAAGACAAGTTATTTTTTGAAGAGCTATATAAAGAAAAATTATTAGATATTAGTCATTACTTAATTATTTTAACTAGACAAATAAATTGGTCTATAAAATAATTTTAAAAAATTTTAAATTTTTTTTAAAAAAAAAACATATGGATTTTTGCTTCAAGAAGGATTCTTGTGGAGGAGACCAAAGAAAGGAATTGAAATGCCACAATAAGTGATAGGCAATAAGAAAGACTAATGAAAATTATTAAGAAAATTTTACAACAATCTATGGATAAGACATAAGAGAATTTGGGCCATGTTTGCTAAACTTAAAGAGCAATATTGTTGAAAAAATATATATCAAGATGTGCTTTTATTTGTAGAGTCATATACAACTTGTTAAATATATTTTAATATACAATATTGAGATGGTTTATATCCAACATTTCTTTTAATCATTCATTTTAAATGGATTGTTGATTTAATTATTATGCTAGTTGCATTATGGCAAATGTGATATTTAGCCTTGGCTTAAGAGGATTTATCAAACTAAGTTAAAAGAAGAATACTAAGAATAAAGTCTGTTGAAGGAATTTATAGATTTTTCCTTAAAGATTTTATTTGTCACTATGGATGTATGGAAAATGTCAATATAGATTGTGGAGAATTAGTTGCAAGAGAAGCTCATGATTTCTTTAAAAGATGTGAAATTAAATTATCATTGATAATTTTTTATAATCCAAAAGAAAATATAAAAAGTAAATGTGATCATCTGTTGATTATAAAAGCATGAATTAAAGATTTTAATAGAAGGGTGAAAGAATGACCTTGATTCTTGCCATTTGTATTGTAGGTTGATTGAACAACTTATAATTCAATAACAAAAAATATGCCTATTAAGCTTATGACATGTCAAAAATCTATTATGCCAATTAAAAAAAAGTACCAACTTAAAATATGCTACCATAGAAAGATGGATTGGAAAGAAAAGAACTTTTAGCTATTAGGATTTGATAACTTGAATAAAGACCAAAAGATGTACAAATAGCATTAGAAAGATTGAAAAGGACAAGATAAATTTGTTTAAATAACAACTTTCAGAAGCCAATATAGAAGATCTTCTTGAAGATTTTAACTTTCCAAGCCAAAAAGATGGTTTTGATTTAAATAAAAAAAATAATAAAGAAGAAATTGCTGAAGATATTGCAGGCAAGGTATGAAGCCAACAACAGCATATGATTTATTTGGCACATATCCAAAGATGCGCAGATTCAAAGGAGGTAGATGTTGTATTGTAACATGGCTATAGGATGAAAGAGCAAAATAAGACATATACTATAAAGAAACTTAATTGAAGACTAAATTACAAAATTATTTTATAAAATATAGATAAAAATAAATAAAAAATAAATAAAAAATAAAATAAAGAGGTAATAAAAATATTTAATATTAATATATATTTTTTTAAAAAAGGGCTTCTATTTACTTTGTAGCACTATAAACAAGACAAAACAAGGTAGATTAGTAAAAATACTACTATAAGCATCTTAAGATCAAAATAAAGGATAATTTTTAATAAAAATTATTTAAAAAATCCTTAGATTGATATTTGAAGAGGGCTGGTTATGAACCACGGTTAAAATCAAACTTCAAAGCACAAAATACAAATCCACTTTATTTTTTAATATCCAAAATCATCCAAATAGAACCTTGATTTTGCATAGCTCTCACAAAGTCTTTATAAATCCAAAAACCTTAAAACCAACATTCAAAAAATTCTTATTGAGTCAACTATCAAATTCTATTTTTTGATCAATAAAAAAAATCCTATCTATTGAAGTTTAAATTAGCTAAGATCTTAGAAATTGGATTTTTCGGATCAATGAGGATTTTTTGTGATTTTAAAAAAATTACTTATTAAATTGGAATGATTTGATTTTGAACTAATAGTTAAATTAGTTGTCAATATTTTTTAAAAATTATAGAACATATAAATAGTACAAAAAGTAGATATTGATATTAGAAGATTAACACTAAGGTTGGAGAAGGAAGGCGGCCTACATCTAAGAAGATTAGGAGCTTTTTCTTCCAATTGGTAAGTTTGATTCTTTTCAAATCTTATATGCTTATTTTTAACTAAAAAATTAAGAATAAAAAATTTGAATGATGATTAATAATTAATTTAATAATTAATAAGATTTTAAATCTATTATTATATTTGATTAGGATTTGATTAGGATTTTATTAAAATATTAGGATTTTATTAAGAATTCATTATGATATTAGGATTTTTTTAGGATTTCATTAGAATTTGATTAAAATTTGACTTAGAATTTTGACTTAGGATTTGATTTAGAATTTGACTAAGCTTTGATTCAAGATTTCATTAGGATTTGACTAAGCTTTGACCTAAGGCTTGACTTAAGATTTTGATTAAGATTTGACTTAGAATTTGATTTAGGATTTTATTAAGATTTAATTTAGAGTTTGATTTAGGATTTGATTAAGATTTGACTTAGATTTGAATAGAATTTGACTTATAGTTATATTAGAATTTGATTAAGATTTAATTAAGATTTAATTAAGATTTGATTAAGATTTGATTAAGATTTTATTAGGATTTATTAAAAAATTGGTTAAAATTTAATTAGAATTTATTTTGGATTATATTAGAATTATTAGATTTTTGGTTAATTACAATATATAAGTGTATCTTCTATAGCCAAGTGCTTGGTGCATTTTTAAACAAGACGACACAAAATATGACAATATAATGCTATCAAATGAAATTGGCAAGCATCACCAATTTAAGAGAGTACACATTTGAGTGCAAAATTTGAGACATCTATTTTCGAAATGAATGGTTTTTATTAGATCTACATGAATAAATATAAGAATTAAAGCTAAAATATTTAGCTTCTTGAATGCTTCTTCAGCCTTGTCATTTCAAATACATATATATATATATATATATATATATATTTTTTTTCTATAAGTCAGATTAATAGAGCTACAATCTTGAAATAAACTTGAATAGTGTGAAAAATTAAAATTCTAATTGTAAATGGTTCAAGAGTGATATAAAGACTATGCAAACATTCATTGCAAAAATCAATCAAAGTTTAAGGTAGGAGATTGTATTTGGCTACTTTGACAAAATATACAAATAAATTGACCATTACAAAAATTAGACTATCAAAGACTTGAACCATTTACAATTCTACACCAAATAAATCTAATAAGTTTTTGTCTTAAACTATTAAGCAACATATGCATTTATCCAATCTTTTATGTCTCATTTTTAGAAATCTATTATAAATCAATTATTGATGGAAGAACTCTTCCACCACCAATCTCAATTGAAGATAATCAAAAGCTTGAATATGAAGTAGATGGAATATTGGATTCACATATAAGACATGGACAATTAGAATATTTCATCCATTGGAAGGACTATGGAATTAATAAAGAATATGGAAAGCTTTAGAAAATCTTTAAAATACACTTGAAAAAGTTTATAAATTCAACCAACGATATCCTAGACCTGGACTCAGTTGCCATTGAAGATTTTGTAGACACCAATATCTCTTGGCTTCTAAATGATAATTTCCTATCAATGGTAGAAGACTATTATAAAAGAAGGAAAGCCATGCCAAGACCTTCATTTGTATATAGTCATTTTTTTCAAGATAAAATAGATCTTGGTAGAAACTTATTAATTATCATATCAAATCTTTACATTTCAAGAGATTTGTGGGAACAAGAATAAAAAGACTCTTCTATCATATAAGTGGCTAGTGAATCATTATAACTTTCACAATGTGCTAGATTTGAAGAATATGAACAACGCGAAGAAGGAGTATTCCAATGCCAAGTAAGGCCACATTTGGAATCTTTGGAGATATAACCTCATCACAAAAATCTTGGTTCAAATGCTCAAGCTTTGATAATACTCCTTAAAGTTGGAAGGATAATTCTAGGTGGATCAAAAATTATGTTTGGAGGATGTTTTGAAGGTCACAACAAAGAATAGATTCTTAGATGGGATGTTGATATAATAAAAGTTATATCTGGAGGTTATTGATGCTATTTCAAGGATCCTATTGAATTAATAACCAACGAACAAAAGATTGAATATGTTATTTTTTTACTCTAATAAATTTTAGATTTTTTGCATATGTAATTTGATCATCAAATCACTTTGGTTCTTTGTAGAACTTGTTGCTAGAAGAAGAGATGATGTCATAGACATACTTCAAATCACCACATTCTAGAACCTTCCGTAGTCTTCTAGAACCTCTTATAGTCTTTTAGAATCTTTGATAGTTTTTTAAAATCTTCTATAGTTTTTAAAAATCTTCTAGAATCTTTTAGAACCTTCTTTAGTCTTCTAAAATCTTTCATAGTCTTTTAAAATCTTTTAGAATCTTCTTTAATCTTCTAGAACCTCTTGTAGTCTTCTAAAATCTTTTAAAATCTTTTTTAGTCTTCTCAAACTTGTCTTAGTCTTTTAAAATCTTCTTCAATCTTTTAGAATCTTTTAAGTTATTTTTAGAAGATTCAATAGGATATAGGCCTTGTAATATAAATAGGAGGCAAGATTAAAGTACATGTCAATCTTACCAATACAAGTCTTGAAGCAATCCAAAGTATTGCCTTGTTTCTTCATATCAATCTAGTTCTTTATTCTTGTCAATCATCCAATTCTTTGTTCTTGAAAATATTCTAATTTTGTAATCTTTTTTTTGTCTCTTTACTAACCAACTATCTTGTATCCTTGATAGAGAAGATCTATCAACTAGCTTCAAAGGGAATAGAGATTAGAATATATAGGAAACACAATTTGATGCATCTTAGACTTTCTAAATATGCAATCATCGCTCATTGTGGAACTTGTCTCTAAAAAGGAGAATAATGTCATTTATAAAAGATTTATTTCAATAATTATCTAATTAGTATGAATAGGTAGAAGTAGATAAAAGTAAATTAATTTGATAATATCTTATAGAAAAGCTTCTTAGAAGCTTTATAGATTTAATTTCACCTTTATACATGTCTATAGGTGATTGATAGGTTTGAAACTTGGCCAACAAGTTAGCCACATATTACACATATTGGTAGCTTGTGGAACAAACTAAATATGTGGTGTATTTATAAAAAACTTGTCTTAGAAGTTTGACATGTGTCTTGTAAATTGGACAGGTATTGGAGGCCCTACAAAATATCGCCACATAGCTCTTAGATAGATAGTATATATAGAGAGAAGAGTGAAACCTTCTTCATTCTTATCAATTCTTTTCTTGCTTCTAGTCAAATTCAAGAGTCTTTGTATTTTTTAGTCTTTGGCGATAGCTATTCCAGTTTCTTCTTGAATATATATATTTTCTTATTTCTATTTTGTCATTTTTTTTTAACACAAATTTCATTGATTTATGCATCTTCTTTCAGTTTGTGTCCTTGACAACCTGTAATTTAGATTATAAGGCAATAAAAGGATTCAGACATTGGTATCTCCTAATAACTATTGGGATGCTACTTGGTCGCAAAGTTGGTTGCCAGTCATTGATCTGATTGATTTATATTATCAACAATCAAATATTATACTTGATTGTCTTGCCACCTCACCTACTCCCATCAATGGATGAAGGTTTTGGATGTATTTAAATGAATGACCATACATAGAATGGATATAATTTGTTGAGGTGGATGAGACAAAACTTGCTCCTTTGTTTGGTGCAAGTATTTTTTTTAATTCATTGCTAGACTACTTTTGATCTATTATTTGAATAACAGAAAATCTATGTATTAAAGATTTTTTTTTTAATTTTAATTTTAATTTTTAAAATCAAATATATTTTTTTATAAAATTATATATATATATATATATATACATTTAGATGAATATTCGTACTATTCTTTTTAGTGGATTGACCTAAAGTTGCACACAACTAAGATTAAACACTATATTATTAATATATAGTGAATAGCTTGATTATTAATCAATATTGTTAGCTTGCAAAATTTGGGACTTTTAAAATGCTCTAGAATGAATAAAAATGATTTATAAATTAGAATCACATGCCAAAATGACAAAAAAATTAAACCTCCAAACATTATTATAATATACAAGTAAACAATTAAATAACATAAAACTATCATGTTTTTTTTAAAAAATATTGAAAAGTATGAGAAAAATAAAATATTAGATTAGTAAGAAGACTTAATACAAGAGTAGTAACAAAATAATGTTTAAATTGTTTTAAACTTTGAATTAGTAAAAATAAGATCTTACTTCATATTTATATTGTAGCACTTAGTTTCTATAGAAGCTTTTATAACAAATTCTAAAGAAGTATGGAGAGATCTAGAATTTTAAAGATTTTTTTTTTGTCAAAGTTTTTAAAAAATCAAAGAAATTTCAAAAAATCTATGGATGCATACAAATTTTTTTATCAAATTATAAAAATATTTAAAATAATTTGAATATTATTAAATATTTTAGAGTGCTAAAATAGAGTCTAAAAAGTTCTAGAGGCTCCTAAAGATTTATGAAGATTTGAAAACAATGTTAATAGAATTAGAAAGTTTCAAAAGGTTCCTAAATGCCACAATATAGATGTTGAACATTATTATAATGAACAAAAAAAACATGACATTATAATAATTTTTTTTAATTTTAAGAAAGAATAATATATAGACAACAAAAGTCTCAAAATTTCTACACACTTTTAAAAAAATAATGCTATCATATATATATATATATACATATTCTTTTTAAGTAATTATTTTTTACTAAAAATTTGATTGATATAGATAAAAAAATACAATTTGTATAAAAAGAGTAGACAAAAATATTGAATTAATTCTAAAATATTAGAAAAATCACTTAAACTATGTATTTTTCTTATATTTATGGTTTCTATCCTTATTTTATTAATTACAATAATTAAAGTTGTGGTGCTCATTATGGATAAAACTTCTCAAATCAAAAGCTGAAATGTCTTATAAAACAAATAATTAGGATTTTAGAAAATAACATCAGAAATATTCAAAATCTTCAGCAGTATTAAAATAAGTTATAAGTTTTTATTTATTTATTTGTTAATTAGATAAAAATTAACTATTTAAATGGCTGTTGGATACTTAAATTAGTGTACAAAAAATTTAATATATATATATATATATATATACACACTTTACCTTTTATTGATAGTTTTTAGGTTTATATTGAAATATGAATTTTCTCATCATAATGCCTACAGTAATTTTCAAATTTTCAAAAAAGCTTGTAGTGATTCAACAAAAACGACCACAAGTCCTTCATGTTAGGAAATTCCTCAAACAGAGAGCAAACATTTATAAAAATATATATATATATATATATATATATATATACATACATATATTCCCTTCAAATAAAAAAGAATTCAATCCTTATACAACCATGTGCATTTGCATGTGAATGTTTGTTAAGAACATATTTGTTCAATGCACCAACAACTACTAGTTTCAACATAAAGTAGTCTGATGTTTGAAGGCGTTGGATGTTCTAGACATTATTCAGAAACCCAACTCGACGCACATAACTGTCACACACACACATACAGAAACAAACACGAACACACACACACACACATACAGAAACACACACGAACACATACACACACACATACAGAAACACACACGAACACATACACACACACATACAGAAACACACACGAACACATACACACACACATACAGAAACACACACGAACACATACACACACACATACAGAAACACACACATACAGAAACACACACGAACACATACACACACACATACAGAAACCCACACGAACACATACACACACACATACAGAAACACACACGAACACACACACACACACATACAGAAACACACACGAACACACACACATACAGAAACACACACACGAACACACACGAACACACACACACACACTTACACACATACAAATGAAGAAGGTAGGAAGAAAGGAAGGAAGGAAGGAAACAGTGGCTGCCAGAGGACTGGAACTGGTTGGGGGAGGACTAGTTCAGCCATGTCGCACGATGCGACGGCACCGCAGAGTCGGAAACAGCGGGCTCGGGCTCCGGCACGGCAGTAGCGGATGGGCGAGACGACTGCATAGAGCCAGCCTGAGTCGCGGAGGATCTCATCGACTCAGTCGCGCGTAACGAATTCGTACAGTCCCTGCGCGATGCTGGTGATGCTGCGACAGCCATCCTCGGCGTCAGTGGAGGGTGGCTGGGGATCATCACCCGATGAGTCCATCCGTCAGCCGTGACCAACGGGCAGGAAAATTCGTGTGCCGCGGATGACAACTTCTGCTTGTCGCAATCCAGGTTTCCGTAGCTTGTCTCGGGTCGCGCTTCGCGAGCCCTATTCGAGCCAGTGTCTGCACTCTCCAGCTGACGAACCTAGGCAGCAAATTTGGGCCAACTGGGGATTGCTTCACAACTGGTGAGAGATGCATGTGCAAGGAGTTGCATGCGATGTCCTTCTCCGTGTTGCAGGTATTTCCCCTCAACTAGGTCCAAGGGTCCTGAACCTCGCGTAGCTGGTGGTGGCCTCGGGTTTTTGAGGCCGATGCAGTTTCTCGTGAGGACAGAGCGAGCAAGGCATGCTTTTTTTTTTTTTTTTTTTTTTTTTTTTTTCTTTCTTTTTTCTTTTTTCAATCAATATGGTTCAGTTGGATAGGAGCTTCCAGAGTCCGCTCGTAACCGGCGCTCTATGGACTGGAGGGTTCGTTGACTGTCTTGTAACCTTCTTCTGGGGTTTTCGTTACGATTCCTTGAGCATGGGATGGGAGCTCAACGTGCGAGTTGTATAGGCGCTATAGGTATCCCTTTGCCGCTTTGTCTCCAAGTGCTAAGAGGTGGTTGCATTTCTCTCGAGAAGTTCGGGTCGCTCGCCGACGTGTTGTCGATTTCAGACTTGTATCAACTTTAGAAGTTGACTGCCTCAAGCGTCAGTGTTGGTTACTTGTAAGTATGGGCATTAGATCGATGAATTATTCGGTCTAAAAGATTTCATGGAGGTGACGTAAGAGCGGCGCAGTTTGTTAGTCAATGGTCTCTGGGGTGATCTTGGTCGAGAGCGTATTCGCGTAAGAATGCTGGTGCATGTGGTAAGCTGTAGAGTTTCGATACTGATTGCTGCAGATGATGTTTTCTACGCGACTTGAATCCCAACTTTCGTTATTTCAAACCTCGTATTCGATATATTCGCTTCGTGCAATTGATTCCTAAGATGAGGATTCTTTTGAGTAGATTATATCTCATCAATGCCACGTTCTCGCGATGTTTTCGTACTAAGTACACCTGGTGCCTTTGCGGCGAAGGGAGAAGATACACGGCCGTAATGTATTTACCAAATCTAGAATATAATGCACATATGAACGCTTTATTGTGTTTTGAGGAAAAATTGCGCCCAAGTGATTGACAATTGAGGACTCCATGATTGAGTTTAGCCGGAGCTGGTAGCCGTCGTCTTGGGAGAGTCATATTGTACTGCAAATTTATCAGCGATTCAAAAAGATGTACTATTGTTATTACATGGTCAATACTCCAGACTGAACCCTCAATGCATTTTAATTGTTTTAGGGACGGCAATGAGAACCTGTTCTTGGAAACCCTAGGAGGATTAGAAGTGGCTGGATAGTGCAGCGGTCGATTCACCATGTAAACAACCGTAAGAGACAGTTTCAAGCGCCTGAGTCAACCGTACCAAGACGAAGACTTACAGGAGGTGACCACAGATATGTGAGGAGGCTTCTCGAAACCCTTTCGAAAATGGAGAAAAGTATTGCCAACACATGGCTTCAGGATTCTAGAGGTCTTGTTAGAGCCAAAGTTGGCGACGAGGCATTCTTTTCGTACTGCCAGGAATTAGAGTCCACAAGTTTGCGAACATCTGCAGCCTCACCTGTTGAGCTTACAGCCTCCAAATCATCCACTGAAACTGCTGAACACTATGATTACTTTGACCCCTACTTACAAACTGAGGCTTTAAAGGGGTTGACACAAGATCCCACCCCAGACCCAATCAGCGTCTGCAGTGAAGGATCGATATCACAAGCCCTGGAGCAGTTATTAACATGTAAAGATGTATTGGAAAGCCAGATTTCGTGGGAGGTTGATCACCAGCAGGATGAGTTGCCTCTTCATCAACTACCAGGATGGACTCAACAGGACTGCACATTGATGGAAGATTGGCAACAGAACTTGAGCTGCAGTACGTCACACCTGGAAAGTGAATCATCGGCGAGGCTCACAGGGGACACACCGAATCATGGTCCGCAAATGAGAACGGAAACGCCCGCAGGCTTGTTTGATCCAACCACAGAGGACATCATTCCTCCTGCTAACCACTTGTCGCAGTCGGCCACAGTCATGAGCTTCCTCGGAGATCAAATGCTGAGACGCCCATCTCACACTATCTCCAGTAAGGTTGCTGCTGCAAGAAGACATCGCTTCCTACTGCGGCAGAAGTCTGCACCACATCAACGAGGTCCTTCGCATTCAAGTGGGAGTGGCTCATCCCCACGAGCATTGAAGAAGATGTACGTAACAAAGTTGGCCAAAGAGCTGACGTGTAGCAATGGACAGGTAACACGGGTCCATATTTTCGTGTACGACCATGAGATTTAAAGATCTGTTTTGTAATGGTTTCTTCTGCAGCTGAACAATTGTAGATGAGTAACGATCTCAAATTCACCAATAACATGATCTCTTACTTTGAACGACCGACATTTTGGACCATCCTTATTCGATCGTGAACACCAGAGTCACGTACTAGACTGTAATTCACTTATCGTCTTCTTTTAAGCGCCAGAATTAGCTTTCATGTGACCCACTCAAATTTGTAAACTATGTGAACTCATCCAAGATGCTCGGCTTTGCTACAGGGTCACAACATGGATTCGCTGCGGTTCCTTTTTCATAAAGTGTTGCAACCAAGCGATGTTAGTAATCTGGGCCGGATAGTCATCTCCAAGGTATGCAAGCCAAGCCAGATCTAATTTCACTATGATCATGTTCTCTTGCTTAGTAGGTTGATTTCTAAGATCAAGGGCGAGAGCATGCACAGTTACAACACCTTGTTTGTTTGTAATGTGCAGAAAGAGGCCGAGACTCATTTGCCGTATCTCGCCATGAAGGAGGGAATCTTGATTACGATGGAAGATTTTGACACGGGACAACAATGGACCTTCCGTTACCGGTAAAATTATTCTTGAAGTGCTCTGGTTAAATGTAAATCTTCTTTTGGCTCGTTTCACTGATTTGAAGATGACTTGTCGGTATTTTCTAACAATGGTAATGCTACTTTGGCTGTTACAGGTTCTGGCCCAACAGCAGGAGTCGCATGTACCTGTTGGAGAGCACAGGTGAGTTAGTCGTATCTGGATACTTCATAACCCATACAAGATGGATTCAGAGGGTGTATATTGCTTCTTAAGATGATCCTCTGGAATGTGAAACTTTTGCAGGAGATTTTGTGAGAGCTCATCGCTTGACCAAAGGGGACGTGCTCGTGCTCTGGAGACACAGTACACGGGGCACCTATGTGAGATCCATCTTTCTGCTTTATCGAACATAATCATGCTTGAATACGGGATGTGTGATCCACTCAAATGATGAACCGATGATACCTTCTTTGCTTTATTTGGTGCATTGTCATTACACTAGTTCTAGCTAGTATGTATGCTCTATCATGTTGAACTTAGAGGAGTTTTGAAAGCGGATTGTCGTGCAGGTGATTCGAGGCATGTCGGCGTCTCCGAGCATGCAAACAATAGAAGTACTCAAGAAAGCGAAATTTGAAGATTAATCCCGGAAGTGAAGGAAGCAAGGGAGGGCGATGTTATCAAAGCGAAAATAAGGTTCAAGGGTTGAGAAAAAGACTCTCTGAAACACAGATGTCAGGTAGTTTCCTGGAATCTTTAATATATCCCCAAGTGAACTGATGCAGTTTGAGAGGCAAGAATCACTTCATCTGCACAAAATGCTCAGATACCCACAGAAGCCCACATGAAAGCCTTTGCCCAGCAATGGCTGAAGTGGAAGTTACATGATGCTTTCCAATGGACCGTATTTTGGATTAGTAGATGTCACAGTTAAGAACAATCGCCACCATGTGCATAGCCAGCTGCAGACTCTCTTGCAAGCTTTAAGAGTCAAGTGAATGCGAATGTAGATTCTATTGTAGATAGCTTATGTACACAGTTCGAACTGTGATGTACCGCCAAAATCTCTCGGGTACAAAATGGCTGTAATTTCATGCGAGCTTCTGAAGCACTAAGCGATTGCTTGTTTAAACACCTGATGTTAACTTGCTCGGTTGTTCAAGGTTTGTTAACAGTGAAGTCGGAGTGCTAGCAGATGATAGCGCAGATTGAGGATGTTAATATTTTCTCATTCGCATAATGTACATGATGATGATGATGATGATGATGATGAATTCTTCCCCAGTTGAAGGTGAGAGTCAACCCTAGTCTGGGTACAATTTTTCGAATCAAAACTCGAAGTTAGGTCAGGACCCTGCGACCAGGTGAGAGATTGCAAAAAAAATGTTAAGTCTACAACTTACTGCAGTTGCATTAACAACTAATTCAAAAATATCTCAAACAGCCATGCGGCACCGGTTCAGATTCCCCGTAAGCACCCCAAGTAGCTGTAACAATATCGAGAAGCAGTCGTGGTGGTAATCGAGACACAACAGTTGGCAGCGTCACGTCCAACCGGCAAACAATCAAGCCACAACCGGACGCAAATATCCTAACACAGCGGCATCGTCGACACAAGAACAAGAAACGACAAGTTAACGGGAGTGGAGAGAGTGGCCACCCCAGCAGCAGAAAACACCATCCCCATCTGACAGATTATGCTGATGTCGCACCACTCCGAATTTACGGCAGCATGTACTAAACTACATGACGCAGGGCACTGGACCGTGGTGGCGCCACGTGGGGTCCCCGAGTCAAGCAGAGTTGCAGGCAGGGTGAGGTGGTGAGATGTGGGGGCACAGCGATGTCGAGGAGAGAGGAGTGAGTTGTAGTGCCCCCACCGTCAGTGAAGAGTGAGTCTCGTGGCGAAGACCAGTCAACGAAGGGAGAGAGGGAGGGGGAATCCAGTTGAGGGTGGGGCAAAAGAAGGGGCTTTGGTCGTGGAAGCATGCGATGAAGGCGGCTGCATGCAGAAGGCCAGTTAAGGGGGCATCGCAGCCAATGGCTGAGCCTGAGCGAGGCATGCAACCAGTAGAAACGGGGCAAGCATGGGCAGAGGGGCAGGTGACAGACTGGCCTCCTTAATATCTACAATCCCCCCCTATCCTCTTTACTATCTTTACTATTCTTCCCTTCTCATCAATGTGGATGTTTTCTCACCAGTCACTTCATTAACGATTGGGCTCCTTTTGAACCCTTTCCCTTTTTCAGTACTTTCTACTCTATATATATGACTTTGAGTGATTGATTCTGTTGTAGATATTGGTTTTGACAGTATTCTTGCTACTGGTCATTTAGTCAATGTTTTTGCTTGTTGCCCGGCTAAACTGAACTAAGTTACAGTGAATTATTATTCATGTTGTTGTTTTTGTTATTTTTGGTGCAACAGGATGCTGTTCTCTTATGCTAGAATGCAATATATTGGATTGGGATCTTTGCATATGGAATTTGAACCTCCGACTTTTGTGAGGTGTTTTTTTGGTGTAATTTGGTATCATTTGGTATTGTAAGGCCGTTCTAAATTTATTAAACTTAGCTTCTCACAAACCATGTCTTTGAAATTACAGTCTTTTTTTTTCTTTTTTAAAAAAAAAAAAAAAAAAAAAATTACTATTTGATTGTATAATTGATTTAATTTGTGGTTTTCTACTTATAGAAAGATTTTTTTATTTTAATTTCAATTTTGCAGATAAATTTGGATTTTGTTAAAATAATCAATATTATTTCTTTGTGTATATTTTTTGTTGCCAAGATATTTTCTATTTCTATTTTTATTTTGTTACATACAACCAATTAGTCTAAATATGAATATCATGTAATCGTGATTATATTGAAAATATACAAATTCTAAATTTATAAGTTATATTAAATTATATATATATTCTAAATCATAAGGAAGACAAGATAAAAATTAATATTTTTATATATTTTTTTTGATATTTTGTATGCTAAATTATTATCATTTAAAAATATAATATCACTTGAATAATTTTTTTTATTAGTTAAAATATACACTAAAAAATGTTTTATATTTTAAATTTATTTTAATTTTTAGTTAATAATCTATAGTTTCAAAGATATGATAAAATATTTTGGAATCTTCTAGAATCTTTTAAATATATTTACTATGCTGCATAAATCTTTAGAAACATTTACAATCTTTTAAAACCTTTTATAAGTTTTTAAAATATTTTAGATATCTTTTCTATAACTGCTTTAGACCTTTCATAATCTCCTATAAGTTTTTATAAAAGATTTTGACACTTTCTAAATATTTGATTATCTTCAAAATATTGTCTAGAAGTTTATAAAGAACCTAATATTGCTTTAGTGTAAATTAGTAGGCAAGACAAGAAGTATCTTAATTTTACTAATATATAATTTAGAGCAATCTTAGTGTTTTTATATTTTTTATATTTTTAAATTTTAAATTTTATTACTCTTACATCCTTGATATTTTTGGAAGTTTTATTTTTATTAGATTTTTTTTTTAATAACTAGCATATACTAATTAATGCTATACTAATTAATGTTAATTAATAATTTACATATGATATATATCAAATTGAAGAAAAAAAATTAAGTTATTATATTAAAATATTTTTAAAAATCATATAAAATTTGATTTTTTAATGCCAAAAATTAGTACTTTAAATAATTTATTATATAAGAAATGAATGTGATATTTGAATTAAATAATTTCACTACTTAAATAAACAACAATAAGTAGAAGTAAGTACAAAGGCATTATTTCTTTGATGTAAGTAGTCTTTAATTGTGTTAATCTATTATTATTAATATTTAGCAATAGCCATTTAAATTATTCATATATATATATATATATATATATATATATCTTCTTTTTATAATTTAATAAGATTGACATATATAATATTAGAGCTTAATTTTTTAAAATAAAGAATGAAATATTTATTCTCTTAAAAGCATCAAAGTGATTTTAATATTATTAATTTTTTTAAAATTATTATTTTTGTAATACTATTTGTTATTTTTTTTATTTTTTTACTTGCTTAAGTAAAAATTCTTAAGTTATTACATTCATAGAAAAAATAGTGGAAATCAAGAATTTTATAATAAATATATAAAAATAAATAAGAAAATAAATATATTCTTATCATACATCAAATTTTTTTTTTTATCATTTTAACAAATATTAGAAGTGACTAATAAAAAGATACAAAGGTACCAAGATTTTCTTGAAAAATTATAATACTTCAAGTGATTTATATAAATACAATTATATCTATTAGATAATCAAGAGTTTTTTTTTTTTTTTTTTTTTTTTAGAGAAGTTTAATGGCACAAGACCTAAATTTCAAAGATTCATCAATCATATACAACTTGTTATTAAGTTTTAACCTTAAGGTTATTTAATCCAAGTATCTTAGATCAAGTTTATTAGAATATTATTCAATTTTAAATAGCATTTGTGTCATTACCAATTTTACCCTAAATGGCCTTACATAGATAATTTTTAAGGTCATTTATATGCCCTTTTTTCAACTCTAAGACAATTGAGTGTATTTCAAGCTCATGGGTATGGACTCTACTAACATTCTTTAAGCCACTATTAATCTTGATCAAACATCAAACAATCTTCAAGAAAATTCTAAATAATTCTAAATAATTTTTATAAAAATCCTAAAATAAATCTATCAATTTTTAACAAAATCCTAATCAAAGTTTTTAAAATCCTATACAAATCCTAATTAATCCTTATAGAAATCCTAACAAATTTTAACAAATCTTTAAAAAATCATAACTAAATCTTAATCAAATTTTAACTAATCCTAATAAAATCTTAACCAAATTTTAATTAATTTTAATAAAATTCTAACCAAATCCTAACCAAATCTTAATCAATTCTAATAAAATCTTAACCAATCTTAAAAAAATCCTATCCAAATCCTAATTAAATCCTAAAGAAATCCTAACTAAATTCTAAAAAATTCTAATCAATTTTAAATAAATCCAACAGCAAATTAAAATCCGTATAACTTCTTAATTAATTATTGATTTTATTTATAAATATTTTTAATCTTCAAAATCCTAGTTAAAAATATATACAAGAAATTTTAAAAAAATTGCACCTATTGATTGAAAGAAAAGTAAAAAATTATGCTTCGAGGTTGAAAAGCATTCTTTCTCCAATCTAAATGCTAAGCTCTTAGTTCTAATATCTCTTTCATGAACTATCAATTTTCTTCCAAATTTTATATAATTATATGTATTTATAAAAAATACTTATATACTAATTTTTTTAAAAAATCCAACTAGAAAATTGTTGCAAATCTTAGAAATCCTTACTATCCCTTAAAATTCCAAATTTGAAGATCTTAATTCACTTAAATCTCAATCAATTTTAATCTAATTGCTTAAATGAGTTTAAATTCATGCCATATATTTAGCACAAATATAAATACACATCCTACAAAATTTTATTTGTAGATTTGCTACAAAACTGACAAGATTTTCTAAAATATAAATCCAATTTATTTTTTAAAAATGAGTATCACCCAAATAGAACCTTGAATTTGCATATCTTTTATAAAGTCATTACAAACTCAAAACCCTTCAAGCTAATATTTATAGAAACCTCTTATAATTTTTTTTTTAATTCTACTCTCTAATTAATTAAAGAATTTTAAATCTATTATAGGCGTACAAATTTGGATCTTAGGATTTGGTTTTGATTCTAGTTCACAATTGGCCCTCCTTAAATATCAATCTAAGGCTTTTATAGATAAATTTTATTGAAAACTACCTTTTATTTTGATCTAAGGTTTATATTATTATTATTATTAATCTATCTTATTTTGCTTTATTTATGGGCCTATAAATAAGTAGAATTTCTTTTAATAAAAAAAATAATATAAATATTATTATTTTTATTTCTTTCTATCTTTTATTTATGATTTTTAAAATAATTTTTTATATATTTTAAATAAAGTCTTTTTAGATTATTCATCTCTATGTATACTTTTATTTAATAACTATATTATAATATGACAACAAACACATCACTTAAGTAAAATAAGATTCTAAAAGTTCAAAGAACTAAAATAAAAGATGTTTACTTTATATCACAAGCAACAAACTATAATATGGTACAAGAGCAAGATTAGAATGTTTAAGTTGAGCCACAAGGATTATATTGTTGAGACAAAGAATTCTCTCAACCTTGATTCTTATATATACCAAGTGCAAGAAAGCTCTTTGAAGAATTTTTTTGATACTTGGATGTGAAACAAGCCTAAGATCTTTCTTTGGCAACTTAATAAAATATTTAAGTCTATAAGAACCTTCTAAAATTATATAAGATGTCTTAAAATTTTTGAAGATCTTTTATAATCTTTTTAAAACCTACTAGGATCTATTAGGATTTATTAAGGCCTTCTTAGAAACATCAAGAATCTTCTAAAATCTTCTAAGATCAAATAGAATCTTTTAGAATCTTCTAAAATCTTCTTCCATTATATATTTGTGATATCACTTTCCCTTTTAAGCTTTGAATTTTATGAAGAAGAATAGATCTAAAATTGATCAAAGACAAAAGAAGTCAAAGATATATTGTATGGTGTCTACTACATACTCAAGCTATCTTTTATAAGTTAGAAGATTCATTAATCCTTTTAAGTAATAATAGTGACTAATGCCTTCTATCATAGATCAAGGATAAACTTCTATGATTTTTCTGCAAAAACATCTTTCAAAAACTACTTCAAGTTATCTTTTATAAGCAAATTCTACTTCAATGATGATTTCTATAAAGCAACTGCTAGATATTCTTTAGAATCTTTTTGATTTATGTGATTCTTCATTTTAAGGTTGATGACGTGAAATGCTTATTTGAAATGGATTAATTGGCATGAAATTATTTTTTTGATTATCTATATCTTATTATACAAGTTAAATTAAAGATAAATTTTAATCTTAAAATAGGATAAAATTATTTTTAGATTTATTAATTTATATATATATATATATATATATATATATATATATGAAGATTAGGCTTTAAAACTTTTGAAGCTACTTCTATCCTTCCTACAAAAAAATTGTATAGTCTAGAATATACCATATTTGAGTATATTAAATGGAAGTATTATTTAATATATATTATCACTTTAGATCTAAAAAAATATCATTGATAAAATTATTATATCTTTTATGAAGCATTGATTAACTTTGAAGTTAGCTCCCATGTACAATCACTAATATTGTAATCAAGCAAATATACAAAATATTCCAATTATCCTTGTCTTAGTCTCAAATCAAATATTTCTTCCATTTCAAATTTTTTATGGCTATCTATTTCAACACAAGGTAATAGTGGTTGTCTTTTTTTTGATACGCTTGATTTTTTAAAATATGTAAAAAGTATGATGTATTTTTATAAATGTTAATAATTTCAATCAATAAGTAAGAGAGTTAATTTATTTTTGAATAAATAGAGGTTCCAACCTTCAATAGTCCAACTTGTGAGATCATCAAGTAGTATTTATATTATGTTAAAGCAACCATACTTTATTACTAACTTAAAATGAGAATTGTTCCTTCTTCTATGTGTCAATTGATTCTTTGGAATATACTTGAGCTTCTTCTAATTGAAGTTTCAAGGTTGTTAAAGATATGAAAATACAAAACAAGAAACTTAAACTAAAAAGAGGATTCACGAAGAAACTGATAAGAACTTGAATTATTTAGATGAATACACAAACAATACTAAGAAAGGTGAGTTAGAACTCTAAGAGATGCATTGTTGAAACTGAAGAACTCTTTAGCCTTGACTCTAATATATACCTATATCTAAGAAGCTTCTTGGACGACTTCTATTGAACTAAGGAGTTTCTTAAGCTTCTTCTACCAACTTGAAAGCTTTTTAAGCTCTTTCTATTAATTACAAAGCTTCTCAAGTAACTTCCATTAACTAAAAAATCTCTAAAATATTCTAAAAGATTTTGTGAATTTTCAAAGTATATGTCCCTAATATCACCTCCCTCTCTAGCAACAAGTTCTAAGAAGAGCTCATATCTTTAAAAATCTTCTTACATATATAAAAAATCAAGAATATATTATATCAATGAAGCTATATATTTTATTTTCTATTTTTAGATAATAGGTTCTACTAGTCCTTGAAAAAATCACCTATAACCTTGATCTAATATCTCTGTTGTTAAAACATCCCATTTAAAGATCTGATCTTTATTGCGGCCTTCAAAATATCTTCCAAATAAGATTTCAGGCTTAAGAGGATTCACCTTTCTAATCTCAAGCAATATCATTAAAACTTGAGCATTAGTATTAAGACTTGTATGGTTGAATGTTGTTCCTAATGGCTCCAACTGTGGTTGTACTTAGCATTGTTGGGATAGAAAGAGTTTGCTTGTAAAAAGCACTAGGCTTCTAGCTATCACTAATTTTTCAATCAAATATGAAGATAGATAAAATCTCCAAATTTATATAATTTTTTTCCTAAAAAGGGCAATTACATCAAGTACTTAAGCCTCAACTACTCTAAAATCTCCAAAATGTAGCAAAATATACTAAATCCTTTATTAATCTTAAGGGAGATTTTTTTTTAAATAGTATATATCTCCAAATTAGACCATCCACAAGTACTAAAATTTTACATAAAATACTAATGTATTTTAAACAACTATCATAATAAATTTCAACCATTGATTCATTGCCAATCTTTAGATATTGCCAAAATCCTAACAACAGCTTCAAACTCTTATTTATAGACACCCATAAGCTAAATTCTTCATATCTTATAAAATAAATGTCCAAATGCCATGAAAATTAGTATATAACTTTTTAATTTAATATTTCATATTTTTTAAAAATTTTAGACAAAAACTTGTTTAAAAACTTAAGATATGGTAGAAATCATCACTATCAATAAAATGGTCTACTTACTACCTTGGAATTAAATATATTATATTCAACTTCCAATATCTCCTTTATTTAAAATCTAAATATAATAATTCTTCTATGTAAGATATACATCTTAAAATCATCTCTTCAGTTGCATCTTTTGATTTCTAAAAGCTCTTGTACAACTCTATATATTTTTAAAAGACTAACAATATATCTTAAATCTGCACCTTAATTTCAAATGGCTATATTTCTTTCATCTCAACTTTAAATTTCTTAATTTTTGTATGTAAATTATCATCTAAAATCTAATATTTATAATTTTTATTTTATCTTTTCAAAATATCATCTTTAACATCATCCAAAGCCTCAAAATACCATAGACAGCCTGTTGAAAGCCTATTGGGTATGAAGATTGACCAATGGAAATGAAGTCTGACCAATAAGAATAAAGACTTCTATCTCTTGCCATCATCTCTTTATACCTTGCTTTCATCCTTCCAAATAAATATCTCAGTAGTTTAGATTTAAACCTTTTAGTCTCCAAATCTCCTCTCAAAGCTTCATGTTAAACATTTAGGTCCCATATAATTTAAATGCCATAATCAAATTAAAAAACAAATCAAAATAAAGTTTCTTATATCAATTCCTTTAAGTTATTTTACTAACCATTCTAATACATATTAGAACTTATGAATATATTACATATTTTGATTAGTTTTTATATACTATAAGTAATTATACTATAACAATGTTGAAATATATTGTTCTTATTTTGCTCAATCAAAAGTTGTGAAACTGCACTAGTTTATTTGAAGCTTACATAGCAAGTAAATCTTTTGAATTTTATTCTACTAAATCTCTCAACACTTGAAGGTTTAACATGGCAACTGACTTGCTTATATAATTCTATTCTTTTTCTGGAACACATGACTGTATATTGATGAAAGCTTTGGTTTAACTCTCTTTTTCTTATAGATGTTTTTTAAATCTAATCTTTATCAAGAAGTTATTATCAAATACATTTAGATTTGTGGAAATAGAGTTGATGAAGTTCCTATACCTTTCAAGGTGCATTGATAAGATT
Organism: Physcomitrellopsis africana; assembly: GCA_036785485.1. Lineage (NCBI taxonomy): Eukaryota > Viridiplantae > Streptophyta > Bryopsida > Funariales > Funariaceae > Physcomitrellopsis > Physcomitrellopsis africana. The sequence continues at coordinate 589,073 of JAWRVF010000026.1, read as the reverse complement.
TTTAGCTAATTTCCATGTATGCTTATTGATATCATAATTGTGTCAATGGATAATATATTTTAATTTATCCTATCTTCACCATAAATCAAACACCTTTTTAGTCTCATATTTTTCATGATTTTTTATTTTAATATTAGATAGCAATTATTATATTCTTCTCAAAATATATGACTTTCTATAAGGCTCTAAAAGAAAGACATGGAAAATTAGATGTACCTTCATAGAAGATGGTAGTTCTAAGCAATATGTCACTTGATTAATTTGCTTCTAGATGGAAAATGATCCTAACTTCCAATAGTCCAACTTATTATATGGTTGCTTGTTCTTGATATTTTGTCCAAAAAGCTATATTTTATCTCCAATATAAAAAGTACATAATTGATTCTTAAATTTATCTGCAAATGCCTTGTAAGTATCTTGAGCTACTTACAATTGAAGCTTCAAGGTTGTTTGGTATTGCAATAGATGCTTTACTAATCCTTCAGCTATTAGATTGTTATTCTTTGGCGTATTCCATAAATAAAGTTTTAGGTGATATATTCTGAGGATAAATTTCACCCCTCAATTCAAATTATAAGATGGCTTCATTTAAAAGTTGCTTGTAATTAGTAATATGAAGTGAAGGAAGCAAATAATAAGACAACAAGAAGAATAACTACAAAACAAGTGAAGTAAATAGTATCAATTAAGTGCATAATTCAAAACTAGGTTACAATATGTTCACTATATTTTTATCTAATAAAAAATAAAAATAAAAGTAAAAAATAAAAATAAAAGTAAAAAATAAAAAATAAAAAAAAAATAAAAAATAAAAAATAAAAGTAAAAAATAAAAATTATATTTTTAAACAAATAATTTTTTTTTTTCTTTTCAATGATATAAAAAATATATAAATCTAAATTACTATAAATAAGTTATGATAATTCAAAGATAGAAGATAAATAATAGAAAAGTTAAGTGGAAATTTTTTATCTCAAGGATAACTTGCTTAAAAGGTCATGAATTTGAACCTCACCAAGGCTCACAAGTAGTGTATATGGATGTCGTAGAGAAGCCATGAGGCCTTAGTCTTATCCTCCTACCTACATCCAACGTGCTACAACCCATATGGGACTTGTGCACTTCCCTTCTTATAATGACTATATTAGCTACTGGTCTTCCTATTTTCTATTAATAAAACTCATTTTTTTATATTTTTGAATTCACCATAGTGTTCAAAAATATCTAATTAGTCTGAAAACCTTGTATGGCCTTCAAATCTTCCTCCATTTCTTCATAATGGCTCCCAAGGTGGTAAAATTTATTTTTATCAAAGTCTTCAAAATTATTCTAAAAATTCCTAAATTTTTTAAAATAAATTTAAAATAAATTCTAAAAATTTCTATAATAATTTTAAGATAATAATATCAATTTAAGATAATTTTATTTTATCTTGGTGATTTTTTATAATAATAAAATCAATTTAAATCAACTTAAAATTCTATTTTTTACATAAATAATTACAAAGATATGAGGTTTTTCTTTTTTTTTTTTCTCATGCTTCTTTTACCTACTAAATAATATTTATATATTTCTAATAAGTGATATATGTAGATAGAAGGCCAATATAGACATTGGTTTTAATAACTAAATACTAATTCTTTCAATTCAAAAAAAAATACTAAAATAACTAAGATAATTGCTTCAAAGACTTAATAAGACTCTAATTTTATGACTTTTCTCTAATAAGATTCTTGTAACTTATAAATTCTTCTAAATTCTAATGAATATTTAAATGATCAAATAAAATCTCTAATCTTAATATTTTGATATTTAAATAACTTAAAACCGTAATTTTAACTAATCTTTTAATTAAGATTCATTGATAGGACTCACAAATATCTATAATTAGAATAAAATAATATTTATTAAATTAAAGCATAAATATTATTATTATTATATATAAATTTTATTAATATTAGATATGAGATCTAATTGTCTTATTGATAATTAATATTGCATCGTAAATATTGCTCTAAAATTTTGATTAATTTGTTTTATTTGGCCATCAATTTGAGGATGGAAAGCTGAAGAAAGTTTAATGTCCACCTTCAATATTTTAAAAAGATATTTCCAACACTTAGATGCAAATTGGTATTTTCAATCAAATACAATATTATTTGATAAGCCATGATATTGATATATATTGTCAAAAAATAATCTTGCCATTTCTTTACTAGAAGCAATTTTTTTATAAGGGATAAAATGAGCCATCTTTGTGAATTGATCAACCACCATAAAGGTGATGTCTAATAAATTAGATGGTAGTAGATCTATCATAAAATCTTTTGAGATAGAAGATTATGATTATCTTAGAACAAGCAAGGGTTATAAAAATTCATAAAGACAATGTCAAAGATTCTTGGACTTTAAACAAATGTCACAAGAGAGCACAAAGTCCTTCATAGCCTTCCACATTGAAAGCCACCAAAAATCTTGGAAAATAAATTTTAATGTCTTATTAAATCTAAAATATTCTATAATTAAAAAGTCATGGCGAGATTAAAAAACATGTAGTTGTATTGGTCCTTCTAGCATATAGAAACATTCTTCAAAATATAGAAGGTCTTTTTTAAGCTTGAACTTGTTAATATTTTCATTAAGACAGTGCTTGATATCAAGGGCCAAAGCATCATTAGTGATTACAACATACACCTCATTGAAGAAATTAGAATCAACAAATACTAATGTAATACTGAAACAAAGATCAAATTGCTTCGGCTTCAATAAAATTGCATATTATTGATCAAATATTGCCTCTTCTTTCTTTGGTACAAGATTTGATCTCTTTGATAAAACATCAAATAATTCTTATTGCTTTCTAGATCAATAAGTGATAATAAAGTTAAATCAAGATAATGACATATTCCATCGAGCTTGATGGTGATTAAGAATCCGAGCTGATAAAAAATATTTTAAGTTCTTGTGATTTTTGTATATAATTACAGAATGTATTGTTCTTTTGAAAAAATGACTCTATTTTTAAAAAGAATCCATAATAGTAAGAAGCTACTCATTGTAGATTTTATAATTAATTTTAATAATAGAAAACTTTTAAGAATAAAAATAATAAGATAGAATTTATCATCTATATCCATTTATAAAAGTATGGCCCTTATTGCAAAATCCGAAGTATCAATCTTCATATAGAATGCCTTTATAAAATTTGAATGTACTAAAATTAGAATTGTGGTGAATGCTATCTTGAGGTCTTAAAATACCTTCTCTGCTTGAGACCCCCATTCTAACTTATCTTTGCATGTCAATTGAATAAGAAGGGTGGCAATTTGAGAATAATTTTTAATGAAGATCCAATAGAAGTTGGAAAATTTAAAAAAACATTATATATCTTTTATAGTCTTTGGAATGGCCTATTATATAACCGCCTCTACTTTTTTGAGATCCATCATCAAATCTTCAATATGTAAAATGTATTCCAAAAATTCCATCTTTTCTTGATAAAATATACATTTTTTTAGCTTGGCATATAAACCTACATCTTATAGCCTTTATAATACCAACTTTATATGCTCTTCATATTTTTCTAGATTTTTTGAATAGACCAAGATATCATTAAGATAGACCACTACAAACTTATTTAGATGCTCTCAAAAGATATCATTCATTAAATATTGAAAGATAGCAAATACATTTGTTAATCCAAAAGGCATAACATTACATTCAAAATGTCCATATCTTATCCAAAATGTGGTCTTTTATTTATCTTCCTCTTTGATTTGTACCAAGTTGTATGTTCTATGAAGATTTATCTTAATATAGATCTTAGCTTGACAAAGTTATTCCAAAAGCATTAAAATTAACAATAGTGGATAACGATTCTTCATTGTTATCTTATTCAATCTCTGATAATCAATAGACATATGCAAGGAACCATCCTTCTTCTTTACAAAGAATATAAATGTACCTGCTAGAGACTTTGAATGCCTAATGAAGTTCTTTGTAAGATTTTCATTAATATAATCCTTCAACACCAAAAGCTCATTTTAAAAAAGATTATAAATTAGGCCAAAAGGTGGTTATATTATTATTCAAAGATCTATGACACAATTATATGATCAATGCTTTGGTAATATATTAGTATTTTTTTTTTGAAAAATATCTTAAAATTTGCTATATTGCTTTAAAATAATTATCAATGAAGTCATATCTTCTTTAATTAGAATTGCATAAATAACAAATGGTGTATCTTCTTTGGCCCATCTTATAAAAGCCTTTATTCCAACAAATAAAGACTTATCTACTCATAATTTTTTATAAAATTTTCTTATAAAGATTTTTATAAAAAATATCATTTTTTGCGACTTTCAATCTATAGATGGATTATCTTTTGCTAATCAAGAAATTCTAAGAATAATATGATTTGAAGGAGTTCTAATAACATTGGATATAATTTGATTGCTATAATCTTCAAATGGTACTTCTATAAGTATTGTTTCATGAATGACACTATCAAAGGTTAAGAATTAATCATCATTTATTTTTACATGAACAAGTTTGAATTTCTATACTACAAAATTTTTATAAAGCTTAACAAATGTCTCATCTAAAAAACAAGTGGACGCCTTTGAATCCAACAAGATGATTGCCTAAAACTTTTGAGGGCCAAAATACAAAGGAATTATAAAATAAAGAGCAAGCTAAGCAAAAAGAGAGGAAGCTAAATACTTTTGTGATGCTGAATTGTCCAGCCACATAGTCTCTATTGTGGTTGAACATCTTTATTTTTTAAAACAACTATACTCTTGATTTTGGTAACATATTGATTTTATTTCTTTGGACAATTACGAGCCTTATGGCCTTCCTTGCTATAATACAAACATAGACCTTTTTCCATTTAATGCTTCTTTTTTTGTGGACTAAGATGTTTAAAATATATTATATTAAGATATATATCTTCTACTTTTGAATGTGAATTTAGAGTATTTATTGATATAATAAGAATATATCAAATTATATATTGTTTTGCTAAAGCCCATGAACATTGATCTTAATAACATTAGAATAATTGATTATCATATTTCACGGCTCATTTGATGGCTTCATGGAATGATTGTGGATCCAAAAGCAATAATAACAAATCTTTTACATTGTCTCTTAATTTCCAATAGAATTGATTCATCAAAACTTCTTCATTTCAATTGATATTGTATGCTAGTTATTTAAAATTAGATACATAGACTGATATAGAGTGTACCTCTTATTGCAATGCTTGGATCTTGGCTGTTGCCTAACAAGTCTTATCATATTCTCTAAATATTTTTGTAAATACTTCCATGAAAACTTGAAAGTTATTTAAAATTAATGATCTCTTTTCAAACAAGGGAGCAAACCACAATAATGCTAGCTCCGTAAGTAATATGCCAATCAATCTAGTTTATGATTCTTTTATTAGATAAATATCAAGTTATAGAACTATTATCAATCAAATTTGATTCACAAATCCTTGGAACTTCAAACGTGTACCATCATATTTCTTTAAAAGACTAACTGAAGGCTCTTTAAGTTGCTGAATAGGTGAATTTTCTTGACACAACATAGGTAGTAGTGCATCCTCAAGCATAGAAGTTAGAGACAAGTGTAATTTAGTTTGTGGTTCTCCAGATATTGTGTTATTATATAATTCTGCAACATCTCCTTCAATCTCCATAGTCCTAGTAGATAAAGTAGTAAGAGCATTTATGATGGCATTTAATTTAGATTCAAAAGAATTGGTCATACTAATATTTTGACTTCTAGGCATTTTAAGAAAAAAAAAAAAAAAAAATCTATGTAAAAATAATATTAGTTTAGAGGAGGATAATTTACAACTTCTAAAATGCCTTAAAACCTTCAAAGAGAAGAATGATTCACTCTCTCATAAGAGCAATAAAACTCTAATATTATAATGAAAGAAATATCAGTTTAGAAGAGTCTAATTTGCAATCTCTAAAGTACTAGTATTCCTTCAAGAAGAGAAATAATCTACTTTCTAATAAAAAAGATCCAACTCTGATATATAAGATGAGATCAGTCTCAACAAATTGTTAATAAGAGAAGAATACAAAACAAGAGACTTGAATTGGAAAGAGGTTTCAAGAAGAAACTGAAAAAGACTTGAATTATCTAGATGAGTATATGAATAACATAAAAAAAGGTGAGCTAGAATTCCAAGAAATGCATTGTTAAGACTAAAGAATTTTTTAGCCTCAATTCTAATATATATATCCTTATCTAGGAAGCTTTTTGAGTAGCTTCTATCAAACTAGAAAGCTTCTCGAGCAACTTCTACCAACTTGGAAGTTTTTTAAGCTCCCTCTACTAACTAAGAAGCTTTTTGAGCTACTTCCACTAACTAAGAAGCTCTTTAAGTGACTTCCATTAATCAAAAAAATTCTAAAATATTCTAGCTATAATTGAAATAAAATAGAATTCATTAAATTAATATATAAATTATATTGTTATAAGTAAACTCAGCTAGAGACAAGATATTTAATTGTCTTATTAATGATTGATAGTATATCTTAAGTATTATTCTAAGATTTGATTGACTTTTTCCATTTGGCCATTGATACATGGATGAAATGCTAAAGAAAACTTAATGTCTACTTAAAGAATCTCAAAAAATAACTTCCAAAATTTGAATATAAATTACGGTCCTTGATTTAATATAATATCATCTAGTAATTTATGATATTGATAGATATTATTAATGAAGAATTTGATCATTTTTTATTAATAATAGATTTTTTATAAAAATAAAATATACTAATTTTATAAATTAGTTGAAAATTATATATATATATATATATATGTATATATATATGAAAAGAATTCAATGGTAGAAGATATGTGATGAAATCCATAGAAATAAAAGACCATACTTGTTTTGGAATTGGTAGTGGTTGAAGAAATCCATACAAGCACTGTTAAGGATTTTTTGATCTAAAACATATGTCACAAGAGAGGACAAATTTCTTGATAGCTTTTCACATTTGAAGCCACTAGAAATCTCTAAAAATGAATTCTAATGTTGTATTGAAACTAAAACGTCTCACAATTGGAAAGTCATTATATTATTATATTATAATTGTTTACAATATATAAAAATCAATTAAAATATGTTATATGTTTATAAGTTCTAATATATATTAGAATAGTTGATAAAATAATTTAAAGAAATTGATGTAAGAAACTTTATTTTGGTTTGTTTTTTCTAATTTGGTTATGGCGTTGAAATTATATGAGACCTAGATGTTTAATATGAAGCTTTGAGAGGAGATTTGAGGCCTAAAGGTTGAAATCTAAGCTATTAAGAGATTAATTTGGAGGAATAAAAGCAAGATATGGAGGAATGATGGCAAAGAATAGAAGACTTCATTTCTATTGGTCTTTGGTCATATCTAATAGACTTTTAATAAGCTATCTATAACCATTTTAAAGATTTGGATAGCCTTAGAAAAAAAATTTTAGAAAAGAGAAGTAAAGATTATATAATTTAAATTTTGGATAATAATTTATATACAAAAATTAGAAGATTTGGAGTTGGAGTGAAGGAGATATAGCCATTTGAAGTTAAAGTGTGGATTTAAGATATGTTGTCATTTTTTTGAAAATATAAGGAGTTTTATAATAGTTTTTAGAAATCAAGAGATATAGTTAGAATAGTAATTCTAAGAGCTACATCTTATGTAAAAGAACTATTATACTTAAAATTTAGATGGAGATATTGAAAGTTGAAGATAATATATCCAATTCTAAGGCAGTAAGTAGACCATTTTGTTGATAGTGATGATTTCCACCATATCTTGAGCTTCTAGATGAACTTTTGTCTAAATTTTTTTAAAAAAGTGAATTATTATATTAAAAAGTTGTATTCCAATTTTTGTAGTATTTGAATATTTAATTTGTGAGATATGAAAGATTTTGTACAAGGGTGTTGGTAAACAAGGGTTTGAAGGTGCATTTAGGATTTTGGTGATATTTCAAGATCCGTATTGAATCTACCATTAAAATTTGGTGTGATATTTATCAAAAGTATATCAATACTTCATATAAAATTTGAATTTTTTTGAATAGTCCAATTGAAAGATATGAGCCATTGGGATTTGAAAAAAAATCCCCTTCAAGGATACATAAGGTTTACAATATTTTACCATATACTTGGATATTTTTGTCTATTGAAGATTCATATATTTGATGTAATTGCTCATATAAGAAGAATTTTTGTATAAATTTGATATTTTCCTTGTGTTAAAATTTAATTAAGTAATTAATGATAGCCAAAAGCCCAGTGCTTTTTTGAGACAAACTCTCTCTATTTCAATAACGTGTTTAGAAAATACAAAGTTACAATGATCTTTTTAGGATATACAAATATTCTTCAAAGTAAAAAAGACCATCTTCAAACTTAAATTTATTTAAATCATTATAGATATTGTTGGAACAATGTTTAGCATAAAAAACAAAAAGATTCATAGGGAAGGTTATAAAAACTTAATCAATAAACTAAGAATCTATTGAAATTGATACAAAAGTTGCTTGAACACAAAATTTCTTGGATTTTAAGAATGTTGTTTGTTGCTAGTTGTATATTGTCTTTTTTTTTTTGGTACAATATATAATTGTCTTAATGAAATGTTTAATAATCTTTGTTGCTTTCCAGATTGATATATAATGTTGAAGTTAAAATGCAATAAAAACATGCTATCATGGTAGAGAGAATTTGACTCAAAAAAGTACAGAGCTTTTGGTTGCCACTAATTACTCAACCAAGATCCAAAATAAGAAAACCTCCAAATTTATATAAAATACTTTTTTATAGGATGTGAGGGTAAAATTCACTCTTCAACCCAAGTTATAAGGTGGCCTCAATTAAGAGTTGCTTATTAATTGTGGTGTAAAGTATAAAGAGCAATAAACAATAATGAAGGAGAAGAACAATACAAAACAAATGAAATATGTGCAATTAAGTAATTACACACTACAAAACTAGTCACAATCTGTTTACTAGATTTTCACTTAGTAAAAAATAAAAAATAAAAATAAAAATTATATTTTTAAATAGATAATTTATTTATCTTTCTAATAATATAAAAAACATATAAATTTAAGTTATTATGAATAAATTATGATAATTCAAAGTTAGAAGGTAAATAATAGCAAAAGTTAAGTAGAAATTTTTACCTCAAGGATAACTTGTTACAAGATCATGGGTTCGAACCTCACCAAGGCTCACAAGTAGTGTATATGGGTGTCCTAGAGGGGCCACGAGGCCTTAGTCTTATCCTCCTACCTACATCTAAGGTGCCACAACCCATATGGGACTTGTGCACCTCCCTTCCTACAAGGACTATACTAGTTGCTGGTCCTCCTATTTAATACTAGTAGAACTAATAATTTTGTATTTTTGACTTCACCATAGTGTTTAAAAACACTCTGTTAGCTTAGGAACCTTGAATGGGCTTCAAATCTTGCTCCATTTCTTCATAATGGCTCCCAAGGTGGTAAAACTCATTTTTACCAAAGTCTTTAAAATTGTTCTAAAAATTCTAAATAAATTCTAAATAAATTCTAAAAATCTCTATAATATTTTTAAGATGATAATATCAATTTAAGACTATTTTATATAGAAATTTCTACCTTGGAAATTTTTTATAATAATAAAATCAATAAAAATCAACTGAAAATCCTATTTTCTACAAAAATAATTAAAAAGACATGAGATTTCTTTCTCATGCTTCTTCTACCTACTAAGTAATATTTATATGTTTTTAATGAGTAATACATGTAGTTAGAAGGCCAATGTAGACATTGGTCTCAATAACTAATTCTTTATATTTAATAATAATTAAAAATACTAAACCAAGTAAAATAATTGCTTCCAAGATTTACTAAGATTCTATTTTTGTAACTTTTATTCTAATAAGACTTTTATATTTATAAATACTTCTAAATTATAATAAATACTTAAATAGTCAAAAAGACTCTCTAATCATTATATTTGTATAATTAAATGACTTAAGATTATATTTTTAATCAATCCACCAATTAAGATCCATTGGTGGGACTCACATAGGACTATTACACCTGATATATAAGTCTTATTTCCTCAAAATATTCAAAATATAACAAATACTCTAAAGCCCTCATTCACCCGTACCAAGGAATTTTTTTTTGAATTTCAATAATTTATAACTTTTAATCTAACTTTCTAAATATATTCAAAATTTATAAAAAGTAGTGATATATTCTTAACAACTACCACCATAAATTTCAATAAGTGATTCATTACCAATCTTTAGATATTACCAAAATTCTTATAATAGCTTCAAATCCTTGTTTACAAATACTTGTATATTAAATTCTTTATATCTCACAAATTAAAAGTCTAAATAGTATGAAACTTTAATATATAGCTTTTCAACATAATAATACACCTTTTTTTAAAGTTTTTAAACAAAAATTCATTCGGAAGCTCAAGATATGGCAAAAACCATCACTATCAACAAAATGGCCTACTTACTACCTTGGAATTCGATTTGTTGTCTTTGACTCCCAATATCTTCTTCTTTAAAATTCCAAATATAGTAATTTTTTATATTAAATGTAGATTTTAAAATCACTTCTCTAGCCACACTTCTTGATTTCCAAAAGCTCTCATATAACTCCTTGTATCCTCAAATGAGTGACAGTAGATACAATTTGTACACCTTAAGTTCAAGCGCCTACTCCTCCCTCATAAAAACTTCAAATCTCTTGATTCTTATATCAAAATTATAGTATAGAAAACAAGCTTTCTAACTCTAATCTTTGATTTTCAAATGGTTTCTTTGAAGTTGCCAAAAACCTGGTTTTCCTTATAGACAGCCTCCTCAAAGCCTATTGGACATGACTATTGACCAATAGGAATGAAGAGCTTCACTCCTTGCCTTCATTCATCCATTCTTTGCCTTCATCCTTCCAAATAAGCCTCTTAGTTGTTTAATTCTTCATTTTTGGCCCCTAATTTTCTCTCAAGGATTTATATTAAACATTTAGGTCCTATATAATTTAAACGCCATAACCAAACTAAGTAAAACAAACCAAAATAAAGTTTCTTATATCAATTCCTTTAAATACTTTATGAACCATTCTAATACATATTAAAATTTATAAATATATTATATATTTTGACTAATTTTTATATAATATAAGTATTTATAATACGACAACGTTGTCGTATTGTGGTTTGGCTACTAAGTGAAAAAATTGTACATATATATTTAATATATAATTTACTACATAGCTAAATGAAAGCCATATCAATGGACTTTTATAGATTATAAAATATGATTAGGTTGTTAGTTCAAAAAGAATCTATCTAAAAAGGTTATTATTGGGATTTATGCAACCTTATTTTTCTTTTGATAGTGACTTTTGAGATTGATTTTATGTTGATAATAACTTTTATATATTTTAAATCACCTTTGTTAGACACTAGTGATCTTTAAGATTTTATTTATTTCTCTTATTTGGTATTTAGAATACATATTGTATAATTCTTATAAAAAAAAAAAGGATTAAAAAGGAGTTTTTAGTATGAAAGGGGGTAGTTAGGTCATCTATGTGGATGAACGGAGATTGATGATAGAAGTCTCTATTCCTATTGGCCAAAAATCATGCCCAATGGGCTTCAAGGAGGCTGTCCAAGGATTTATTAGGGATTAGGGTTTGTTTTAGGAAAGAAGTCGAATATCAAAGGCTATGGTCAATAAGTTTGGATTTTTGGATATAGTTTTGGTGCAAATCTTATATGATTTGGACTTTTTATGAAAGAGTTATAGGTGCTCAAAGTTAGGGTGTTGAAATTCTACCTACTGTCACTCTTTTAAGTATAACGTACGCGTACAAAAAGTAATAGAGGATTGGTGACTAGAATTGAAAAGAACACTTTCTTAGCTCCAATTTTTATGTATAGCTTGATGAAATCCAAGTTGAAATGAAAGAGATATTGGGAGTTGAAGTAAGTGCTTATAAGCTAAGGGCAATAAATGACCCTACTTGACTAGTAACTACATTTTGAGCTATATTTTAGGCCATTTGATAGATTTTTGGCTCAAAATTTTTAGGAATGTATGTATTTATGTCAAAAGATTATATGCAAGAATTTTGTGGCATTAGGATTTTGGATTTGTGAGATATAAGGAAAATAGTGCTTGGATGTCTTTAAGCTAGGGTTTTAAGCACGTGCTAGGGGTTTTGAGATATTAGACAATTGAAATGAATTTATGGTTGATCTTTTTTTTGGAAAAACTTAAGAAGATTATTTATACTTTGAAGAAAATTTTATAGAAACTAAATGGTTGGATCAAGAGTTATTGGACTCTAAAGATCATAAAGAAATAAGTCTTTGTAGATGAATAAAGTTTTGAAGGATTTTTGTGGAAATTTGAACCTTTTTTGTACAAACCTATTTGAATACAAGAAGGTTTATCTATATAACCTCTCTTTTGTAATATTGTTATATTATTTTTTTTTTATATTAAGGACAAATCACTTATTAGAGTTTAGCCAATAAATTTCAAGTAAACTCTCCACAACCAGATACCCAGTGTATTTCCAAATAGAAGTTCATGCCATTTGACAACGTTCCAATAGACTTCACAATAATTTAAAATACAAGTCAATATGAAATATTTAAAGTTCTTGTGATCTATATATATAATTATTGAATATAAATCACCTTCAAGTAAATGGTGCCATTCTTAGAAAAGATTTACAATAGTAAGAAATTTCTTATTGAAGATCTCATAATTAATTTTTATAATATTATATTCTAGTTTGGCTATCATATGAAAATAATATACATATATATTTAATATATAATTTATTATACAATTAAGTGAGTGCCATATTAATGGATTTTATTTTAGTACAAAATATGATTAGATTTTTATTTTGAAAGGAATTTGTTTGAAAAGACTATTATTGAGGTTTATACAATCTCAATTTTTTTTTTTGATAATGATTTTTGATATTTATTTTATATTGATAATAACTTTTATTTATTTTAAATTATCTTTTTTAAACATTAGTGATCCTTAAAATCTTATTTTATTTTATTTATTTAATATTTAGGAAACATATTATATAAATCTTATTATAAAAAGAATTAGAAAAGAATCTTAATATCAAAAAGAATAGTTAAATCATATATGTGGATAAATAGAGTTGGATGATAGAAATCTCTATTCCTATTGACGAAAAGTCATGTCCAATGGGCTTCAAAGAGGCTACTTAAGGCCTTATTAAGAATTAGGATTTTATTTTGGAATCATTTGAACATCAAAGATTAAAATTAACAAGTCTAAGTTTTTGGTTATGGTATTCATGCAAAAATTGAATGATTTGGAGTTTTTATGAAAGATATATAGATGCTTAGAGTCAAGGTATTGATTTTATATCTATTATCATTCTTTGAGGCATAATACATACCTATAGAAAGCAATAAAGGATTGGTAATTGAACATAGAGAAAATACTTTCTTGGCTATATTATATGTCAAGGATATGAACTAAAACAAATGTATAAATTAATAAAAATTATGTCAAAAGAAAATAATAAGATAGAAATAAAGAAGTATATACATTGAAGAAGAAATTGAAATGGCTATTGCCAAAGACTAGAAAATATATGAGACTCTTGAATTAGACTAGAAGCAAAAAAAAAATTGACAAAAGTAAAGAAGGCTTCACTCTTGTCTCTATAAATACTATCTATCTAAGAGCTACATGGTGATATTCTATAGGACCTCCTACACATGTCTAATTTGTAAGATACATGTCAAACTTGCAAGATAAGTTTCTTACATGTGCGCCACATATTTAGCTTGTTCCACAAGCTACCAATTTGTGCACCACATGGCTAGGTTGTTCCACAAGCTACTAATATGTGCGCTACATGGCTAGTTTGTTGACCAAGTTTCTAACCTATCAATCACCTATAGACATGTATAAAGGTGATTTCGTATCTATGAAGCTTTTAGGAAGATTCTGTGTAAGATATTATCAAATTAATTTATTTTACCTACTTCTATTAATCTATATTAACTAGATAATTATTGGAGTAAATCTTATGTTTGTGACACTATATAGATATATATATATATATATATGGATTGATGAATTTTAAACTAGATTGAAAGAAATAATGGAAGTTGAAATTAGTACTTATAATCTAAAGATAGTAAGTAATCTACTAAATTAATGGTTGTGTTTTGAACAACATCTTAAGCAATTTGATGAGGTTTTGGCTCAAAATTTTTAAAAATATATATTTTCATATTACAAAGCTACATACAAAATTTTGTAGCATTAGAATTTTGGATTTTTGAGATATGAAGAAAATAGTGCTTAGATATCTAAAATTAGAGTTCTAAGTAGTTGTTAGGATTTATAGGATATCAAATAATTAAAAATAAATCTAAAGTTGAATTTTCTTATGATAAAGCTTAAAAATATAAGATATACTTTTAAAAAATTTGACAAAAATTGAATGGCTAGATCAAGATTTATTGAATTCTAAAATTCAAGAAGAAATCAATCCTTTGCAAGTGAATAAGATATTAAAATGTTTTATTATAATTTGAGCATTGTGTACAAATAAAAGAGTTTTTTTGAAAGCTAAGACTTTATGAAGGTGAAAAGATAAATATATAAAGCAATGATAATATTTTTAATATAAAGATAAATTTAAATAAAGAGATTATAGATTTTTTAAAAGTTATTTAGAATTTAGCTTATCAGCAATTGATTAGTTATAATTTGGCATAAAAAAAGATGTTAAGGATTTTTTAGATGCCATAGAAAAATCTTACATACAAATTTATTTAAATATAAAAAATTCTTATTAATATAGTATTTTTTTAATATTATTGTATTTTTTTATCTTCTTTATTAAAGATATATTATTTATGAGAGTGTGGCCAATAAGTTAAAGATAAATTGTCTATAGCTAAGTATTTAATATATACTCAAATTAAAAAATCATGCTATAAAATAATAGTGGAGAATTTTTTGGAGTAAAATATAATTGCATGCAATTTCCTTTCTCTTCCAAATTGAAATAAGATTACTTCTAATACAAAGTCTAAGGCATTGATTTTTATAAAAAAAAATTTAAAAATATCTAGATGAATTAAAATAGAGATTGTAATAAATATCATCTTCAAGCATTGAAATGCTTTTTTAGCTTTTGATCTCTATTTGAGCTTATTCTTATATGTCAATTATATAAATAGAATAACTATTTAAGATTAATTACTAATAAAGATCTTATTTAAATTTATAAATATTTTAAAATTATTTAATTATTAATAGTCTTAATCTTCTTCAAATCCATCATTAAATCTTCATTTAAGTTGATATAGCAAAAGAATTCTACTTGAGGCTCATAAAATATATATTTTTTTAATTTGGCATATAATCCAATATCTTGTAATCTTTATAAGACAAGGTAGACATGTCATTTATGCTCTTTTGGATTCTTAGAATAAATCAAGATGCTATCTAAATAACATATAATAAAATCATCAAGGAATTCATCATGGTAGTTGATACATGCCACAAAGATCTATCTTTTTTCTTCTTAAAGAATATAGGTGCACTAACAAGATATTTTGAATGTCTAATAAAGTTTTTTATTAAATTTTTATCAATATACTTTCAATGTTGTAAGCTTATTTTGTGATAAATTATAAATTAGACCAAAAGGTAATTGTACACTGTTGTGTTGTGATTTGGCTATCATATATATATATTTAATATATAATTTATTATGTAGCTAAGTAAGAGTCATATCAATGGATTTTTATTGGGTATAAAAATATATTTATATTATTAATTTAAAAAGAATCCATTTATAAGGGCTATTATTGAGATTTATACATTTTTTTTTTTTTTTTTTTTTTTTTTGATAGTGACTTTTGTAGTTGATTTTATATTGATAAAAACTTTATATATTTTGTATCACCTTTATTAGATATTGATGATCCTTGAAATCTTGTTTTATTTCTTTTATTTAATATTTAGAACACATAGTATATAAATCCTATTAGAAAAAAGATTAGAAAAGAATTTTTAGTATGAAAAGGAATAGTTAGGCCATCTATGTGGATGAATAGAGATGGATAATAGAAATCTCTATTCCTATTGGCCAAAAGTCATATCCAATGGACTTTAAGGAGACTACTTGAGGCCTTATTAGGCATTAGGATTTTTCTTTTGAAGGCATTTAAACATCAAAGATTAGGATCACCAAGTTTAGATTTTTGGCTATGGTTTTGGTACAAAAATTAAGTGATTTGGACTTTATATGAAAGAGATATAGGCGCTCAAAGTTAAGATATTGAATTTGTATCTATTATTATTCTTTGGAATATAACTTGAGTATACAAAAAGTAATAAAAGATTGGCAATTAAGATTGGAGAGAGCACTTTCTTTGCTATATTTTATATATATGGCTAAATAAATTCCAAGCTAGGATGAAGGAAATATTAGGAGTTGAAATTAGTGCTTGCAATCTAAAAACAATAAGTGACTGTCAGGGATGCAAGATAGTGGATTAACAAAGAAACAAAAGAAGATTATAAAATACTTTCAAGAATAAAGAATTGGATGGACAAGAACAAGAACTAAATCAAGAATAAGGGACTAGATTGATAGGAAGAACAAGGAAACACTTTGAATTGCTTCCAAACTTCTGTTGACAAGACTGAGCTGTTCTTTGGTCTTATCTCTTATTTATACTACAAGGCCTATGTCTTATTGGACCTTCTAAGAGTATTTTAAAAGATTCTAAAAGTTTGAGGAAGATTTTAGAAGACTTTAAAAAGTCTACAGGAGGTTTTGAAAAAGTGAAGAAAATTCTAAAGGTTTCTCGAAGACTATAGAAGATTTTTAGAAGACTAAAGAAGATTCTAGAAGATTATAGAAGATTCTAGAAGATTACAGAAGATTCTAGAAGACTACGAAAAATTCTAAAATGTGATAATTTAAAATATATCTATGACATCACCTTTCCTTCTAAACTAATAATCTAATTACATCCTATAACAAATAAAATCTATTATTATAGTTTTTATTTAAATATATAATAAATTATATATTAAATATATATATTTATAATTTTTTCACATGATAGTTGAGCCATAATATAACATCCACTTTCTCCAAATCTATGCATCCTATGATATGCACCAAAAAGAATTGAAGTTGTGGTCGGCATCATATTATTATTCCAATAATATCTTCTTCAAAATCCTATTCTTCTTCTTCATTTATAAAGAAGTCAATCTCTTGTCTTATATCTTTATGTGTTATATCTTAATTCCATTGTTTGAAAAGTCTAATACATTTTTTTGCAATTAAAACTTCAAAGTCTGTTCTATCTACCTCCTTTAATACATATGTGATATTATTCAAAATATTTACAACTATACAAGGTCCAAACCAGTATTTAGAAAATTTTCTAAGAATACTATATTGATTATCCAAGTTCCTATCATGCATCAAAATCCAATCACCTTCGTGAATTTCTTTTGGCTTTAATCAATGTTGCTTATCAAATCTATGTTTGTTTCTAATTTGTCCCTCTTTTAGCTTAATAATTATTTTTCTATATTTTCAGGTCTTCTCTTTAATTGACGGATTTGAAGTGAAAGAAGTTCTTGTCTAGACACATTGTCTTGCCAAGATAAAATATTCCAGGTATATATTTGCTCTTCAATCAACATAATAGGCTTTTGTCCTTATATCAATTTTATAGGCATATATCTAGTTATTGAACTATAAATAGTACAATCAATCCATAGAGCAAATGGTAATAATCTTGGCCATTCTTTTATCCTTCTTTTATATGCTTTAACAATAGCTTTTACTATTTGAGGATGATCTTGCTTATTTTTTGTATTATCTTCTAAATTATATGCTGTTGTAAGTATAAGCTTCATTCCACATCTTTCAAAAAAATTTATTGTCTCATGTGTATCTAATTTTCCACGATCAGCAGTGATCTTTCCAATACATCCATATCTACAAATCACATCCTCTAATAAAAATCTACAAATTCTTTTAGTGGATTTTGTTTACAAAGCTCTTTTGTCCATTTAGTTGGATAAATCTTCTTGTGCCAAAACCAAGTATTATATTTGTCATAATTCCATAGGCATAATAATTAAATCTACTATCTATTTATAATATATTATTAGATAATATATAGGATGTAATCCATCTCTGTGTCAAATCTTTGAATATATTTGGCAAGTTTGACATGATTCCACAAACTTTATTACATCTCTATACATATTATGCCACTAATATTTTTTTTTAAGCTTGTTAAAGGTAGCATAAATACCTCTATAGCCAACCCACAAGCTATCATGGAATTCTTGGATCAATTGCTCTTGCATTTTTTTCTTGCAAATTACTCTTTGTGGTATATCATTGTCCTTTTTATACTACTGTCATAGTAGAGAGAATTTTCCTCAACAAAGTGCTGGGCTTTTGGCTACCACTAATTATTCAATTAAGATCCAAGAATAACAAAACCTCCAAATTCATATAAATTTTTTTTTCATAGGGCTATTAAACCTAATACATAAGTCTTATTTCATCAAACCATTTAAAACATAAGAAATACTCTAAAACCTTTATTCTCTTGTAGGAAGGAAGTTTTTTCCAAAATTCAATAATCCATAACTTTTAATACAATTGTCAAAATGTATTCTTCACAACTACCACCACAAATTTCATTAGTTGATTCATTGCCAATCTTTAGATATCGCCAAAATCCTAGTAGTAGCTTCAAATCCTTATTTACAAACACTTGTGTACTAAGTTCTTTATATCTCACAATCTAAAAGTCCAAATGCTATGAAATTTTAATGAATAGCTTTTTAGCATAATAATACACCTTCTTAGAAAGTTTGAGATAAAAATATGCCTAAGAACTCAAGATATGGCAAACCCCATTACTATCAATAAAACGGCCTATTGCCTTGGAATTCAATCTACTATCTTTGACTCCAAATATCTCTTTTTTTAAAAAAACTCCAAATGTGATAATTCTTCCACATTAGGTGTAGAGCTTGAAATCATCTCTCTAGCCGCATCTTCCAATCTCCAAAAGCTCTCATATAACTCCTCCAATCCTCAAAAGAGTGACAATAGGTACAATTTATATACCTTAATTTCAAGTGCCTACTCCTCCCTCATTAAAATTCCAAATCTCTCGACTTTTTTTACCAAAATTGTAGTCCAAAAAATAAGCTTTTTAACCCTAGTCTCTGATTTTCAAATGGCTTCCTTGAAGTTGCCAAAATCCTTGTTCTTGTTGTAGGTAGCCTCCTCAAAGCCTATTGGATATGACCATTGATCAATAGGAATGAAGAACTTCATCCCTTGTCTTCATGCATCTTCACTTTGTTTTCATCCTTCCAAATAGGCTTCTTAGTAGTTTAATTCTTCTTCTTTGGACCCCAATTGCCTTTCAAGGCTTTATACTAAATATTTAGATTCTATATAATTTAAAAGCCATAATGAAATTAAGTAAAAATTTAAAATAAATTTTCTTACACCAATCCCCTCTAAATTTATTTTATTAACCATTCTAATACATATCTAAACCTATAAACATATTATGCATTTTGAATGGATTTAATATATTATAAGAAAATATAGTACGACAGCGGGATACAAGTTTATATGCCAAATCCGAGAAATGCGTATTTTACCAACCTAAGATGGAAGTTTTGGATTACATCGTATCTATTGAGGATTTGATAATAGATCTTAAGAAGATAGAGAGGGTTATGCAGTAGGCCATTTTGAAGACTGTGATAGACGTACAATTTTTTTTTGGATTTGTTAACTTCTATTGAATCTTCATCAAAAATTACTCTCAAATTGCCATCCCTCTTACTTGATTGATATGTAAGGACAAGTTAGAATGAGGGCCTAAAGCAAAAAAGGCATTCAAAGATCTTAAGATGGCATTTATTATAGTCTCAATATTAGTGCATCTAGACTTTATAAAGGCATTCTACACGGAGATTGATGCTTCAAATTTTGCACTAAGGGTCGTACTTTCACAAATGGATATAGACAACAAATTCCATTCTGTTGTATTTTATTTTTGAAAGTTCTCTACTGCCAAAATTAATTATGAAATGTACCATAAAGAGCTTCTTGCTATTGTGGATTCTTTTAAAAATGGTATCATTTTTTTAAAAGAGCAATGCATCTTGTCGCTATATATACAAATCACAAGAAATTAGAATACTTTTTGTCAGCTTGACTTCTTAATTGCCATTAAGCTTGATAAAATATGTTGCTATCTTGATTTATGTGAGGATAAAATTCACTCCTTAATCCAAAGTATAAGGTGGCTTCAATTAAGAGTTGCTTGTAAATTGTGGTGTGAAGTATAAAGAGCAATAAATAATAATGAAGGAGAAGAACAACACAATACAAGTGAAATATGTACAATTGAATAATTGTACACTATAAAACTAGTCATAGTCTGTTCATTAGATTTTTATCTAGTAAAAAGTAAAAATAAAAAATAAAAAATAAAAAATATATTTTTAAATAGATAATTCTTTTATATTTTCAATGATATAAAAAATATATAAATCTAAGTTATTATGAATAAATTATGATAGTTCAAAGATAAAAGGTAAAGATTTGAAAAATTAAGTGAGTAATTTTAACCTCAAGGATAATTTGCTTAAAAGATGAAGAGTTTGAAACTCACCAAGGCTCACAATTAGTGTATGTTGATCCCCTACAGAGGCTACAAGGCATTAGTCTTATCCTCCTATCTACATCCAAAGTGCCACAACCCATATGGAACTTGTGCACCTCCCTTCCTACAAGGACTACACTAGCTGTTGGTCCTTCTATTTTCTACTAGTAGAACTAATATTTTTGCATTTTTGACTTCATGATGGTATTTAAAAATATCCAATTAGCCTAGGGACCTTGTATGGCCTTCAAATCTTGCTCAATTTCTTCATAATAGCTCCCAAGGTGGTAAAACTTATTTTTACCAAAGTCTTCAAAATTGCTCTAAAAAATCCTAATAAATTCTAAATAAATTCTAAATAAATTCTAAAAACTCCTATAATACTTCTAAAGTAATAATATAAATTTAAAATTATTTTATTCTATCTTGGTGATTTTTTATAATAATAAAATTAATTTAAATCTACTAAAAATCATATTTTCTACATAAATAACTAAAAAGACATGAGATTTCTTGTTCATGCTTCTTCTATTTACTAAGTAATATTTATATAAATTTAATAATTAGTACATAAAGATAGAAGGCCAATGTAGACATTGGTCTCCATAACTAAATACTAATTCTTACAATTAAAAAAAAATACTAAACCAACTAAGAAATTGCCTCCAAGACTTATTAAAACTCCATTTCTTCTCTACTAATACTATTTTCTTTTATTTAGCATCTTCTAAATACATCTTCATCTAATAATTAAAATTTTGGCACTTAAATGCATTCTTTTGTCCTAAAATAACTAATGAGTCAATTTGATGACTCACAATTTAACTTTGTTATCACTTATTGCCTTAAGAAGCAACAAGGATTGTTTGATGATCTTTTGAAGTGATCATATCTTGTACCAAGGATAAGAGAGGCAACATTTGATCAACAATATACAACTTTGTTAAAACCCGAGCAATTTTGCCTTTGCGCTACTATTACATCAACGCCTATTGATTCTAGTTTTGTCAATGAAGTGCGTGTTGCAATCACTAATGATGCTTTAGCCCTTGATATCAAGCATCGCTTGAAAAAAAATACTGATAAGTTTAAATTTGTGAAAGACCTTCTATATTTTAAAGAACGTTTGTATATTTCAAAAGAACCAATACAATTGCATGTTCTTCAATTTTTCCATGAATTTCTTGTTGCAGATCACTTTAGATTTAACAAGATCCTGGAACTTATTTCTTAAGATTTTTGGTGGCTTCAAATGTAGAAGGTAGTGAAGGACTTTGTACTGTCTTACGACATTTGTTCAAGGTCCAAAAATCCTTGACATTGCCCTTATAGAATTTTACAATTCTTATCTATTCCAAGACGATCATGGTCCTCTATCTAAATAGATTTTATTACAAATCTACTACCATCCAATTCATTAGATAATATCTTTGTAGTGGTTGATCGATTCACAAAGATGGCTTATTTTATCCCTTATAAAAAGATTAGATTGTTGTATGTCGTGAAGTTTTGCTTGAGAGTGCATTAGACACTTGTTTGTAGAAGATAAAAAGAAAATAATAATAATAATAGGTCCTAACACCTCTAATAGAATAATGTAAACTTACAATTAAGATTAATAAGTATATTTTAATTATTAAAAGTTTAATTAGATTTTTTAATTAATTATAAAAAAATATACTAAAAATCTTCAAGAACTCTAATCAAATCCTAATCAAATCCTAAACAAATCCTAAATAAATCTTCACCAAATCTTGGTCAATTCCTAAATAAATCCTAGTCAAACCTTAGTCAAATCCTAAACAAATTCTAATAAAATCTTGGTCAAATCCTAACAATCCTAGTCAAATTCTAAATAAATTCTAGCAATTCCTACTCAAATTTTAATCAAACCTTAATAAAATCTTAACAATCATAATTAAATCCTAAATAAATCTTAATCAAACCTAGGTCAAATCCTAACAATCCTTATTAAATCCTAGATAAATCCTACAAAAATCCTAGTCAAATCCTAACAATCTTAATCAAATCTTAAACAAATTTTAAATATTTTAGTCAAATCCTAAATAATTCCTATTCAAATCCTAAATAAATCCTATTCAAATCTTGGTCAAATCCTAAATAAATCCTAATCAAATCCTAATCAAATCTTAAATAAATCCTAAATATCTTCATCAAATCTTAAATAAATCCTACTCAAATCCTACTCAAATCCTATTAAAATCTTGATCAAATCCTATAGAAATCCTAATCAAATTTTAAACAATCATAATAAAATCTTAAATAAATTCCAAACACCTTGATCAAATCTTAAAAAAATCCTAGCAAAACCTTGATTAAACCATAAATACCCTGGTCGAATCTTAATAAAATCCTAGTCAAATCCTAAATAAATCCTAAACATATTCTAAATAAATCTTATCCAAATCCTAAATAAATCTTAGCCAAATCCTAATCAAATCTTAAATAAATCTTAATCAAATCTTAATAACTCTAATCAAATCTTAAACAAATTCTAATCAAATCCTAGTTAAATTCTAATCAAATCTTAATCAAATCATAAACAAACTTTAATCAAATCTTAGACAATCCTAATCAAATCCTAAATAAATTCTAATCAAATCTTGAACAAATCCTAATCAGATTCAAATAAACCTAATTAAATCCTAAATATCTTGATCAAATCCTAAACAAATCCTAATCAAATCCTGGTCAAATCCTAAATAAATCTTAAATATCCTAGTGAAACTCTAATAAAATCCTAATCAAATTCTAATAAAATCCTATTCAAATCTTAATAATTCTAGTCAAATCCTAAACACCCTAGTCAAATCCTAAATAATCCTAATCAAATCTTAATCGAATCCTAACAAGCCCTAACAACCTTAACCAAACCTTAACAAATCCAACCAAATCTTATAGCAGATTTAAATTACAATAGCTGAAGATTTAATTATTGATTTTAGTCCAAATTTCACACACCTTTCAACAATTAAGTTAACAACACATAAAAAAAGTTTGAAAGAAATTCAAATTATCCAACAAAAGTTATATTCAAATTTCTACTCGGATATCAGCCGCCCTCCTTCTCCAATCTTAATGTCAAATTTCTGATACAAATAACTTCTCTTTGCATCATTCAATCACTTTCAAAACTCATATACATAATAAGATCCTATATATTTTAATCATTCCTTCCCTCTTTCACCTAATGGCCAAATTATTATATGACAATGCAGGAAACCATCCTTCTTCTTTACAAAAAGTATAGTTGCCCTTGTTGGAGACTTTGAATGCCTGATCAAGTTCTTTGTAAGATTTTCATCAATATAATCCTTCAATACAAAAAGCTCATTTTGAAAAAGATTATAGATCGGGCCAAAAAGAAGTTGCGTTTCCTCTTGAAGATCTATAGCACAATGATGTGGTCAGTGCTGTGATAATATATTAATATTCTTCTTTTATAAAACATCTTAAAATTTATTATACTGCTCTAGAATACTTGTCAATAAAATCATATCTTATTTAATTGGAATCACATAAATAACAAACAGTGTACCCTCTTTGGCTGATCTTATAAAAGCCCTTACTCCAATAAATAAAGATATACTAGTTTGTGGCTTTTTATAATTTTTTTTTGTAGAAATCTCTATAAAAAATGTTACTCTTTGCAATCTCCAATCTATAGATGGATTATGCTTTTCTAACCAAGACAACATGAGAATAATAAGATTAAAAAGAGTCCTAATAATGTTAAACACAATCTAGCTTCTATGATCTTTGAATGATACTTCTATAGGCGTGGTTTCATAGATGACACTACTAGAGGATAAGGATTATCCATCTATTACCTCTACATAATAGGTTTGGATTTTTATACTAGAGGAATTTTATGAAGGTTAGTGTATGCCTCATCTACAAAATAAGCAAACATCTCTAAATCTAACAAAGCGGTTGCTGAAGGTTCTGAAGGCAAAAATACAAAGAGATTATAAAACAATAAGCAAATTGAGTAGAAAGAGAGGAATTTGAATAGTTTTGTAATATTAGACTGTCCAGCCACTCGATATCATGTTGTAACATGTTTATGTAGTGAAAAACATGAACGATAGTAATTTCTACTTGATATTCAAATATCATAGTTCAATAGGAACTTAAGATATTTAAAAAAGATTTTATAAAAGTCTCTTAGATTATTTTCTTATTTTAATAGCTAATAAATAAAAATTAGTTGTTAAATTTTTCTTCTAGATTACAAAAATTCTTTCACAGCTTTTAAAAAGCCATAAGTTAATAAAAATAGGATAGGAGAGATAAATAGTTAGTATGGTTGATACTAGGATTAGATTGAGGATAGGATTAAGCTTAAAAATCCTTAAAATAAATTGGATTGATATCTGGCAATTGTTGTATCTTTTCATAGAATATGTGACTTTCTATAAGGTTCTAAAAGAGACATGAAAAATTAGATGTACCTTCATAGTAGATGGTAATTCTAAATGATATGCCATTGGATTGATTTGCTTTCAGATAGAAAATGGTCCCAACCTTTGATAGTCTAACTTATTGCATGGCTGCTTAATTTTGATGTTTTGTCAAAGAAGCCATATCTTATCTCCAATATGAAAAGCAAGCAATTGATTCCTAAATTTATTTACAATCATTATTCATAAACAATCTAGATTATTATTATTTATTGCCCTGGGAAGCAATAAAGATTGTTTAAAATGGCAATAGATTTTTTTAGGCCTTGAATAAAAATAAACATAAAGATGAGTTATTTTCTTTTGATATGTAATAAAAATCACACTCTATATTTCTTACATCTATTCCCACAAGTTCTAGTAGGAAAATCTTCTTTGTTCAGTATTTGTAATCAAATTGAATTGTTTGAGAAGACTTCTTAAACTAAATAAGGGCCTAACTATAAAGCATCAAACTTTCTTAGGAAATCTAATCTCCTAGCATCTTGTAAAAGGACCAACATGCCAGTCCTAAGTATTCTGACCTTATATTGTTTGTCAAAGGCAATTTTCCTTCTTCTTTGTATTGCCTATGTGTATTGAGTACTCTGTCTTCTAGCCTCATTTAGACCTTCTACACGTTCCAATTTATTCATCAAAGATTGTTAACTTGACAACCTTTCTATCAAGGCAATTCAAAGAGAAGGGATTTCAAATTCAATTAGTAAAATAGCTTCTATGCCATAAATCAAAGAAAATGGAGTGGCTTGAGTAGTGACCTTAAACGTGGTCCTATAAGTCCACAAGGCTGCAGAAAGCTTTGTATATCAATTTTGTTTAGAAGTCGTTATAGTTTTTCAAAGGATATTAACTAAGGTTTGATTTATCCTCTCTGTATATCTATTAGTTTGAGGGTGATAAGGAATAGTCTTTCTATGGTCAATTTTAAATTGTGAGGTCAAGTCTTCTATCACTTTGTTCAAAAAATGCTTGCCCCTATCACTAATTAGGATTTTTGGACATCCAAACCTAGTGATAATTTGCTCATAAAAAAACTTGGCTGCTTACTTAGCATCATTGGCCTTAATTGCCTTTGTCTTAGCCCACTTGGTAAGATACTCAATTGCTACCATTATGTATTTCATTCCACTTGTAGAATTAGGATGAACTTTTTCAATATAATTTATTTCCCATTTTTCAAATGAAATTAAAGATAAAGTCACATGGAGAGGTAAGCTCATTTGGAAGTCATTTCTAGCATACCATTGACATGCATCACATGTTTTTGTATACATATGGACATCTTGGAATAAAATAGGCCACTAATAGCCAACTCTAAGGATTTTTTGTTGTGTCAATATCCTCAAAAAATGATCTCCACATGCACTATCATGGCATGCCACTAAAATTATAGGAATTTCTTTTTTCATCACACCTTCTTAACATTCCATCTATTCCGCATCAATATAATTTGCCACCAACTATGATAAAATATCTACTATTAATTCAGACCTTCGACATTCAATTTTAGATAAATAAGAAGACAAAGTTTGGATGGTTAAAAATTTGGTAATCAATTCATATCAAGTGGAGGTAGTTGAAACAAAAAATAGACTCTCATCTATTAAGGTATCATCAATTAGAACTTCACCTATTTGTTTTGACAACCTGGATAAGTGATCGGCTTACATTCTTCCTGACTTGTATTCTACAATATAATCAAATTTTTCTAATAGAAGCACCCATTCTCCTAGTCTATCATTCAATTCCGCCTTATTAATAAGGTACTTGATTGCCATGTGGTCTACAAAAAATATTATTGGATTTGAAAGGAGGTAGTGTCTGAATTTCTTGATGGAAAAAACCATGGCCAAGCATTCTCATTCCATAGTAGTATAATTTCTTTCTGCAGGATTTATTTGTCTACTAGCAAAGGCTATGGGATAGTCCTTGCCTCTCTCTCTACTTGCTTAACTCAAGGTACTTTCTACCACCACAAACAAAGCATCACAAAACACATGGAAAGGTAATGACCAATTTGGTGGTCTTATAATAGGATATGTATTAAGCTTTGCCTTAAGAATGTCAAATGCCTCTTGGCATTTTTCACTCCTTTCAAACTTCACATCTTTCTATTAAAGTCTAGTAATAGACATAGAGATGGTAGCATAGTTGTATATTACTTCTTGATACCATCCAATATGCCCCAAGATTCTTTGTACCTCTTTTATTATTAAAAAAAGATTTAATTCTACAATCACCTTGACCTTCTATGGGTCCAATTCTCTACCATTTTTTGATACTATATATCCTAGTAGGACTCTTCTTTTAATTGCTAAGAATATTTTATCTAGATTTAAAACAATCCTAAAAGACCTCTAGGGCTATAGAAATTTGATTGTAACTTGAATATCCATCCATAAATGTATATAATTTGTGCCCAGCTACGTCTTTTAGAATGGTATTTATAAATGGAAAGGAAAAGAGATTCTTTTAGGTGCTTTTGTTAAGTTTCTTATAGTCTATGCACACTCAAAGTTTTCTATTCTTCTTCTTAATTAATTCTATTGGTGAGATCCAATCCGTAATCTTTACGGGTTGAATAAATCTATGAGGAATTTTTCTAATTTATCTTTCATAATTAGTTATAAATTGGGATTCATTCTTCTTTTCTTTTGTCTCACAGGAATTGAATTAGAAAGAAGTGGAATACAATGTTGGGCTACTTTGGAAGGTATATCCTTGAAGTCTTTATAAGATCAAGCAAATACATCCCTATATTCCATAATCAACGACTTATAACTTGACAACTCATTGTTTGTCAATTGAACTCCAATTTTAATTAGTTTTGGATCTTTATTCTCAAAAGATACATCCATTAATTTGTAGTCAAGGTTATGCAATTGAGATTGCTGTATAGATCTTTTATTCCAATCATTTGGTATTTGTGGATAGTTGGCCATATTATTTCCAATCATAAGACTACTAGAAGTTTATTTAAATTGAAAAGGTGGAATAAGGTCATTTTTCTCTATTAAGTCATCTAGCTCATGAACTTGAGTGCCATCAAAGTTCACTCCAAAGATATTTTTATAATTAATATTATCTACTAGGATTGTTAAATTTCCTCCTTCTTTATTATTTTGCCAAGCGGTAAAACCATCTATGAAGTTAATACTTATGACCTCATCTATACTTGAAGTAGGATGATTTTCCAACCACTTGGTGAATTTTCTATCATCCTCCCAATTGTATAGTCTAGGGTCTATATATCCAAATAAAATTGGTTGAATAATATTTGAGTGAACCACCCCCTTTGCTACCAAATCAACAAATTTAATCTTCTTCTTAAATTCCTTCTATGGTTGTGGATTCAAAATCTCATCTTTTAAAGAATGAGATGAGGTTTGGACTGAAGCTAATTCTTGGAATTAAATAAAGATTTTAGTCAGGTTTTCAGGTGGCCCATAGATGGTATGGGGCTTTTTATCTCCTCAATTGATTTTTACATTAGTTGCCTTTAATCAAGGTCTATTTAAAAGTAATGGATATGAATTTCTGTTAGAATGCATGTGAATCATATGAAAGATGAGAGAATATTCTTTACCTCCCGTCATTATCCTACAACCATTAATTTGTCCCAGAGGCATATCTTGGCTTTGATTAGCCATATTGATCACAAAAGAAGAGAGTCTAGTGATATTTAGTCCTAATTTTTCTATAGTTTTTACTAGCATAATATTTGAACTACTACCTCCATCTATAATAGTATAGGATATGATTTTATCTACTATAGACACCTTTAATTCAATTGCCTTTATTTCTTGTGCTCCTTGAATAGTTCTAATATGAACTTGGATTTTTGTTTTAGATCTTTGATATTTATTAATAGAAAGGTCTATTTTAAAGTTTTTTTTATTATTGGAAAAACCTCCAATAATTGAGCAATTATAATATTTGCATTGATTTTCTTCAAATCCTCCTATATATCATATGATTCAATTTGATTTTCTTTTTTAAGTTGAGGTAAAGAATTAAATTCAAAATTAAAAATTTTAGGTCCTTTCTACTCTCCTTTAGAAAGAATTTTCTCTATTTGGATATTTTCCTTCAAGTTTCTTAGCAATCTACTTAATTTGGATTCAAGGACTTGATATACTTCTTTAGAATCTCTTATACTAGCCATTGCCACTTTTGTGGTTTCATTTAAATCTAAAAAATGAGGAGAATCTTTTGAACTATTTTCACTATCAATTGAAATAAGAGAGGGAGGATTAGTATATTGAGACCTTATTATAATTGCTAAGGCTGGTATATTAGGAAGTTCTTTAGTCCTTCAAGAACCTCTTCATGTGAAATGTAATTGGTTTGAGAAGATGAAGGTTGATTCCTAATAAATTGAGAGCCTTGTTCTTCATTTGGTATTTCTAAATACTTCATATCTTGCAAACCTTGGCCATCATATTATTGGCTATGTTGAGATTGACCAATGTTTAGAGGGATGAATCCTTGTTTAGTATTTAAACTTGAAGGATGATGTTAATTTTGATAATTATTTTTATAATTATAGAATAGATTTGGAGGTTTTAAAGTATTATCTGAACTAGGATTTCTTACCCCTTTCAATTGATCTTTGGCTTGTTGATGATAATTTTCTTGTAAAAACTTTAAGTAGACTATCTTATCAATTTGCCTATATACCTCTATAGGATGGATTTTTCTACAATTTCCACACATTACTTTGTTTTCTAGTCAACAATTACTAGGTAGGTGCCTTTTACCACAAAGATGATGCACCTCTTGCCATTGTTGTGATTGGTTTTTAAAATTCTAATTAAAATTCTCATGATTTTTTGGATGAATGTTAAGCCTTGAATTTTCTTGGTTCTTATGAGGTGTAATATAGGATTGTTGCTAGCTAAGATTATGTTGGTAATTTTACAAGTTTAAACAAAATTGGCTAGTATGCCCCAATTGATTATATTGAGTACACCACAACCCTGAAGTGTATCTACCAAATTCTATGGGAGGTGGAACCTAATTTGGATTTTGGCCCTCAATTAAAAAGGCCATTTGTTCTTACATGATCTTTATTTATTGTGCCAATTTGTTTTGAAATCTCATTTGATTTTGAAAAACTTCTTTTTAAAATTCTTCCTTCTACCTATTTCTATCCTTTGGATATATCAATTTTGGAAGGCTAGGTGGTAGTCTAACCTCTAAAGGTGTAGGATAATGGATTGTAGGTTGAATTTGATTTTTCACAATTCCATAAGGATATTCTTGAGACTTATCCATATTTTGGGCATAGATTGGTATAAAACTTGGGATTCTATAGTCTTCCTTCTTCTACATCATTTCTTATTGTTTGTCAATGTCTTCAATCACTTATACTATCTTTTTAGTATCTTCCAAGTTTTTTGGTCTTCTTTTGATGATTTTTCTAATTATACCCTCATTATTGAATCCTTGGATAAAAAAGTAGATGAAGGTGTCTTTTGTGAGAAGGGTTCTTATAAACCAGATTACTACTAGTTCAAATCAGTGAATATATTTGACAATTTCTTCTCCTTTTCCTTGTCTCAAAGAAGAAAGGGTCGTGAGGGCGTTACTTTATCCTAATTCTAATCTAAATTTTTCTAAAAATGCTCTCATGAGCATGATCCAATTTTTAAAGGTTTGAGGGAGATGGTTTCTATACCATTCATAAGTTCCATCCTTTAACGTGCTTGAAAACCACACAAGATAATATCTATGATTGATTATCAAACACGTTGTGAGAAGTTCCATGAACCTCTCTACACGTTGTCGTGACAAAAGTTCGCTTCAGGTAGACGCAAGGTCCCTCTTTACAATCAAGTTGGATCCAATATGCACAAACTTTTTTAAACTTTTCTTTTATAGTCACAAAACCATGTGTATAATAAATCAACAAACTAGAAGCTTGGAAATTTATAAATCAAAATCCAGCCGTTTATATAAGTTCAAATTTTAAAAACATAGAGTTCACTTCTTTAGTCATCTTCACAAAAATTCTCAACCGTAAATTCATTACTGATCACCAGATATCATCAAAATATTAGCAAGTAATTATATAAGTAAAACCAAATCAGAAACTTGAAAATTCATAATTTAAGATCCAACAGTTCAAATAAGCTCAATATTTTGGGAAAACATATCTCATACCTCTGATCTTTGTCACATAAATTTTGAGCCATGAATTCATTGTTGATCATTAGATATCACCAAATCCTTGGCAGATACTTTTAGAAGTCAAATCTCAACCCGAAACTTGAAAATTCATAATTGAAGATCCAGCCATTCAAATAAGCTCAAAATTTGGGAAAACATAATTCATACCTTTGATCCTCATCACATAAAATTTGAGATATGAATTCATTGCCGATCGTTAGATATCACCAAATCCTTGGCAGATACTTTTAAAAGTCAAAACCCTAGGCACCCAAGAACAAATTTGCCATTACTCCCTAATCAAAGTCTCAATTGATATGAGATTTTAGACATAGACTCTTTATAGTATAAGTAATATGTACACAAAAAATGAGCTTCAAATTCTTCTTGAAACTCAAGTTCTAGCTTAAAGCAAATCCTTCTATTTATCTAACTTCTTCAAAACCCCAGTTTAGTTTGTTGGGTTTAACTAGCCATATCTCACTCAATCTGAACTCATTTCTATCAATTCTTGGACGTAAAATGTGTAGCTTGAAGTCTAGTTTCTAACCCAACTTTTGGATTTCTTGCTAGTATCTTAAAACTTCTAATACACCCTGAAAAGTGACAGTAGGTGTCATATTAGTAGTCTAAGTTCAAACAAGCATATCTCTCTCATCTAAGCTCCGAATCCTGCGTTTCTACCACCTAAACTCATGCCAAGAAGACGCTCTCTCTGAATACCTCTCTGCATTTGCCAAAAAACCCCGTCTTCTTCTCCTCCGAGCTCGTCAAAGAAGTCGCAGCCAAGGTCTTCAAAGTCTAAGTCAACAATTAATAGTTTAAAGTTATAAAAACCCCAAATCTAATCCTCCAAGTCAGCACTATTAATGGTAGCCGACTATTGACATCCAAATCTACTATTTATCCTTGGTAAATCCTAAATTCAATCTCAAAGTCAAAACTCCTTATATCTACAAATATAACCCTGAATCTACTAAAATCTAAGATTGAAAAAAGATAAAAGAAATAAAAAAAAGTTTCAAGGCTAGATCAAAGTTAAAGTTAAGATTAAAGATAAGGTAAAATTTTAACTAAAGAAAAAGAAAGAAAGTGAGAAATTTTTCCTAAACTATATAAAAAACTTAGATTGATAAGAAGAAAGAAAGAACTTAATAAAATTTTGAAGAAAAGATAGTTAAGTTAGATTTCTATATATGGATGTATTTACTTTAAGACAACATGCTGTTGGATCATCATCCCTAGTCCCTTTAAACATAGGGAGGTTGTCTGGCATAGGTGCTACTTGTAAATCCTTTGGAATTACGATAAGCAAACCTCTTGCTTGGACCTAGGGATTGATAGATATTTCTAAAGGATCTCTAATATCTAAAATAAGGTCCTCGGAAGACATTGGAATTAGCGGATATTCTAATCCGAGTTGATTTAAAAAAGAAGTACTTATCAGATCTGATAATCCATCAAAAGTAAAAGTCGTTGGATTAAAAGGTGGATTGGCACTATCTAGATTGATTTCAATGAAGCCGCTTAATAGACTAAGTGGATTAATTAAAATCTCACTAAATTCAAATTGATTTTCTTTTGGTAGGATTTTTCTACTTCTTGAAGGATTTTCCTGATGTTGATGAGGTTCACTTAGTGGTGGAATTAAAATTGGGTTTTGGAACTTGGTAGCTTTGTGCATCTAATTTAACATGGCCTAAGAGAAGTAAATATTTTAAATATTAAATTTTATTGCTTCTCACCTTAGTAGTAGGTCATCTTGGAAAGGTAAGAAGGGCCGACCTTGTCCCATACCCAATCACTTAGCCCTTCTCTTTTGACTAGGGGATTCATTATTTTTCAGTGTGGAAGGGCTTCAATCTTTCATCTCTTAGCTTCTTAAGTGCATATTTGTTCAAAGATAGAAGAAGATCATCAAAAAATTTGGGATTAATTTTTAAATGTCGGACAAGGCCACATTCTGATTCCATCTCTCCATTCAATTAACATATGAATTTAATTATTCTATATAATTTCTTTCTTCCAAAATTTTTGTATATCTTATAGATGAAATTAGTTAAATTATGTAGATCTAATTAGATCTCAAGTATGACTGTTAAATTAAAGGTGGTAATCATTCTCACCTTTGAAACTTGATGTACTTTCATTTCACATGTGTATATCCTCAAAAATTTGATGATGTTTCTTCCTTCAAACCTCCCAACCTTGTCCACTACTACTTGTAAGGCCTTTGTGGTGCTCTTGTCATCTTCTTGAGTCTCTTGCCTCTCATCCATAAATTGAGTAAATATTAGAAATAAATCATAGGCACCTACTCTCCCTTGTAATCCAAACCTAAGATTTTGATCCTCTATCTTAGCTTTTTGAATAATTAATACCTCAAGGCTCTCTTAGTGGAAGCACCAATTATGTCGTGGTAGAGAGAATTTGCCTCAAGAAAGGGCTGGGCTTTTGACTGCCACTAATTACTCAACCAAGATCCAAGTATAATAAAACCCTCAAATTTATATAAAAAAGATCTTCATATGGCTATTACATCCAATATATAAATCTTATTTCATCAAACCACTCAAAACATAAGAAATACTCTAAAATTCTCATTCCCCCATAGGAAGGGAATTTTTTTCAAACTTCACTAATTCATAACTTTTAATCTAATTATTCAAATCTATTCAAAATTTATATATAGTACTAATATATTCTTTAAAACTATCACTACAAATTTTAATTGTTGATTCATTACCAATCTTTAGATATTGCCAAAATCCTAGCAGTAGCTTCAAATCCTTGTTTACAAACACTTGTATACTAAATTCTTTATATCTCACAAATTAAATGTCCAAATACTATGAAACTTTGATATATAGCTTTTTAGCATAATAATACACCTTTTTAAAAAATTTGAGATAAAAATTCATCTAAATACTTAAGATATGGCAAATTCCATCACTATCAACAAAACAACCTACTTACTGCCTTGGAATTCAATCTGCTGTCTTTGACTCCCAATATCTCCTTCTTTAGAATTCCAAATATAATAATTCTTCTATATTAAATATAGATCTTAAAATCACCTCTCTAGCTGTATCTCTTGATCTCCAAAAGCTTTCATACCACTCTTCTAATCCTCAAAAGAGTGATAGTAGATATAATTTGTATACCCTAAATTCAAGCGCCTATTCCTCCTTTATTAAAACACCAAATCCCTCAATTTTTACACCAAAATTGTAGCCTAAAAAGACAAGCTTTCTAATCCTAGTCTTTGAATTTTGAATGCTCTCTTTGAAGTTGCAAAAATCCCTGTTCTCCTTGCAAGCAGCCTCCTCAAAGCTTATTGGGCATGACCATTGATCAATAGGAATGAAGAACTTCACCAATTGTCTTCATTCATTCATTCTTTGTCTTCATCCTTCCAAATAAGCTTCTAAATATTTTAATTCTTCTTCTTTGGATCCCAACCTTCTCTCAAGACTTCATACTAAATATTTAGGTTCTATAGAAACTTACCTCTTTTGTATCTTCTTCTTAGATTCTATCGTCCAACTTTTAGCTATTGCTCCTTGCTTTTACAAATATCTGCTAAACTTGGAAGAATTAAAATAAACTGATAAGAATCAAAGAACTTACTTAAAACTTAGATGTCTTGTGCCACTTCTTATCTTGTGTTTTTTACTCCTCAATCCACAATCTATATTAGTTTAATAAAATCAAAATTCAACCAAAATATTAAATAAAGACTTACTTTAAAAATATGCAGTCTTGACTAATTGTTCTTCTCTTCTTCTTCTTCTATTGTTGGTAGAGTGATTTCTCTAATCTATTACTAAATAACCATTTCTATCCTATATCTCTAAAGAGAAAGGATATGGCGGGTGGAGAGGGGGATTAAATCCCTCTACCACTAGAGAAAGGCCGCCCACAAGAAGATTTACAAGGATAAGTAAAGAATTGCTTATTTGAATAAACAATCCCTTGTCTCCTATGCAAAGATGGGGTACGAGGAGTAGAGAGGGTGATCAAATCCGTCAACCACTAGAGATGGACCCTGAACTAGAAATTTACAAGGAGGAAAGTGATGAAATCTTGAAGATAAGTTCCACTTGTCATGATTTGGAAGTAACAACCAACCTAAAGAGAACCACCAAATAATGCTAATACTATTATTAAATCAATCAAATATTACTTAAGATTAGAAATAATAATCTTGTAAAATAATTAATTAATGAATAAATAAAAAATATATTAAACTTATCGTAACATATAAAACTTATCATGCATGTAAAAAAAATAACATAAAATAACATTAGTAAACAAAATAAGAATAAAAATTGAATAAAAAAGTAAAGATAAAAAGACAAACAAAAATGAATATAAAACTAAAAATAAAAGAAAAAAATAAAAATAAAAATAAAAATAAAGATTAAAAGTATATTAAAATTATTAATTAAATTTAGTTTTTATTAATTAATTAGAATATTTTTTTTTATAATATATTTTTAATTCTATTTAATTTTTAATTTGTCATTATTTTAATTTTAATTAATTAATTAATTATTTTATTTTATTTTAATTTTAATTAATTAATTAATTATTTTATTTTATTTTAATTTATCTCTTATTTATTTTATATATATAAATATATATATCTTTTTATATTTGTATAATTTAATATAAAAAAGAATAAACTCTTAAACAAAAAAATTAAAAGTATAACATGAAATCAAACATATAAATGAGTAAAGAGATAGAATTCACTAACCTCAATTGTATGGCGCTTAAGGCAGCAATCTCTCTCTACTCCAAAATTCGCCACAAATTTAATTTTGCTTCAATTTTATTGAGCTTTTCACCCCTATAAACTTAACTTTAAGGTGATTGTACTTCAAAATTTCCTCTATTAATTAATCACCAAGCACTAAGAAATGCCTTTTCAAACAAGGGGTACATGAAACTGCCAAGGCATTGAACCTCTTTCTACTCAAAAATTCACTAATAATTCAATTTTGGTCCAAATCAAACGTGGGATAGCTTATCAAAAAGTCCACATGAAGATAAATTTCAAAGTCAAATGACAAATACATAAAAAATAATTGATGAAAACCCGAGAGCAAATCACTCTCTACTTAACAATGATTTTTATTTTTTATTTTTTATTTTTTTTACTACAATTGATAAAAGACTTGTTTACAACAGCAATGAAGAGGGATAGAAGACTTACTAATGTTGGAGAATAGAGTGAATTGCTCACTTAAGGATCCACATACAAGATTAATCACAATTCACTAACTTCACATACACCCACATAATTAGAAGTACCACCTCCTAACCAATGTACCAAAATGTGAGAATAAAATTCACCTCTCATCCCAAATTAGAAGATGGCCTTTATAAATAATTATTTTTAATTGGTAGTATGAAATAAAGAAAATAAAAATTAAGAACAAAAGAAAAATAAACACAAAATAAGTGAAATATGTGTAATTAAGCAATTACACTTTAAAAAACTAGTCATAGTTTTTTCACTAGATTTTTATCTAATAAAAAGTAAAAAATAAAAATAAAAATTATATTTTTAAATAGGTAATTCTTTTATCTTTCTAATGATATAAAAAATATATAATTCCAAGTTATTATGAATAAGTTATGATAGTTCAAAGATAAAAGGTAAATAATAGAAAAGTAAAGTGGAAATTTTTTATCTCAAAGATAACTTGCTTAAAAGGTCATAAGTTCGAATCTCACCAAGACTCACAAGTAGTAATAAGGATATCTTAGAGGGGCCACAAGGCCTTAGTCTTATCCTCCTACCTACATCTAAGGTGCCACAATCCATATGGGACTTGTGCACCTCCCTTCCTACAAGGACTACACTAGCTACTGGTCCTTCTATTTTATACTAGTTGAACTAATATTTTTATATTTTTGACTTCATCATAGTGTTTAAAAATACCCAATTAGTCTATGGACCTTGTATGGCCTTCAAATCTTACTCCATTTCTTCATAATAGCTCCCAAGGTGATAAAATTTAATTTTATCAAAGTCTTCAAAATTATTTTAAAAAATCCTAAAAAATTCTAAATAAATTCTAAATAAACTTTTAAAATATCTATAATAGTTCTAAGATGATAATATAAATTTAAGGCTACTTTATTCTACCTTGGTGATTTTTTATAATTATAAAATCAATTTAAATCAACTAAAATCTTATTTTTTACATAAAAACCTAAAAAGACATGAGGTTTTTTTTTTCTCATGTTTCTTCTACCTACTAAGTAACATTTATATGTTTCTTATAAATAATACATATAGATAGAACACCAATGTAAACATTGGTCTCCATAATTAAATATTAATTCTTACAATTAAAAAAAAATACTAAATTAATTAAGATAATTGCCTCCAAGATTTACTAAGATACCATATCTTCTCCACTAATACTATTCTATTTTATTTAGCATCTTCTAAATACATCTTTATTTAATAATTATAGTTTTGGCACTTAAATGCATTCTTTTGTCCTAAAACAATTAGTGAGTCAATTTGATGACTCATACATGTTGTCCAAATGCTTCCATGAAAACTTCAAAGTTACTCAAAATTGGTGATTTTTTTTCAAACAATAGATTAAACTATGATAGTGTTTATTCTATAAGCAAGGTGCAAACCAATCCAACTCATTGTCGTATTATGATTCAGCTACCGTATGAAAAAATTATACATGTATATTTAATATATAATTTACTATATAATTAAATGAGAGCCATATGAGTGGATTTTTAATGGTTATAAGATGTGATTAGGTTACTAGTTTAGAAAGGATCTATTAAAAGGATTATTATTAAGATTTATACAACCTTATTTTTTTTTTAGTAGTGACTTTTGAGGTTGATTTTATATTGATAGTAACTTTTATATATCTTAAGTCACCTTTGTTAGATACTGGTGATCCTTAAGATCTTATTTACTTCATTTATTTGGTGTTTAGAACACATATTGTATAAATCTTATTAAAAAAAAAGATTAGAAAGGGATTTTTAATGTAAAAGGGGATAGTTAGACCATCCATGTAAATGAATGGAGATGGATGATAGAAATCTCTATTTCTATTGGCCAAAAATTATGTCCGATGGACTTCAAGGAGGCTGCCCAAGGGCTTATTAGGGATTAGAGTTTGTCTTTCGAAGGGAATCAAATATCAGAGGCTAGGACCAATAATTTTGGATTTTTGGAAATGGTTTTGGTACAAATTTTGTATGATTTGGACTTTTTATGAAAGAATTATAGGCGCTCAAACTTAGGGTATTGAAATTCTACCTACTGTCACTCTTTTACGCATAATGGGCATGTAAAGACAGCAATCAAGGATCGGCAACTAGGAATAGAGAGAGCACTTTCTTGGCTATACTTTATATATACAACTTGATGAATTCTAAGTTAGGATGAAGGAGTTATTGGAAGTTGAAGTCAGTACTTACAAGCTTAAGGGCAGTAAGTGACCTACTAACATAGTAGATGTGTTTTGAGCCATATCTTGGAAAATTTGATAAACTTTTGGCTCAAAATTGTCAAGAGTGTGTATATTTATGCCAAAAAATTATATACAAAATTTTTTTGGCATTAGGATTTTGGATTTTTGAAATATGAAGAAAATAGTACTCACATGTCTATGAACTAGGGTTTTAAGCACCTCATGGAATTTCTAAGATATCAAGCGATCAAAAGCAAATTTGTAATTGATTTTTTTTTGGAATAAAATTGAAGGATGAAATCTACTATTTCTATAAGTTTAAAGAGGATTAAATAATTAGATCAAAATATATGAATTTCTAAAGTTTGAAAAGAAAAACATCTTTTATAAGAAAAAAATACTTTAAAGAGATTTTGTTGCAAATTTGGATTTTTGTTTATACTAAAAGGGTTTTTGGAAGCCAAGACTTCATGAAGATATAAAAGATGGATATATAGAGCCATGATAAATTTTTGATATATAGATGACTCTTTAAAAGGTTCCTAAGGATTTTCTACATGTCATAGAAAAATCCTATGTACAAACCTACTTATAAATAAGAGGTTTTATCTACATAATACATATTTTTATATTATTATGTATATTTTTTCTTTTTATTAAGGACAAATAATTTATGAGAGCTAGGACAATAAATTACAGATAGACTCTCTACAACCAGATACCTATTGTATTCCTAAATAGAAGACCACGTCACACGACACCGTGATTCTTCTATCGGATAAGTATGAAATTGTAGAATTATTATCAATCGAATTTGATTGACAAACCCTTAGAACTTTGAACAAATTGTTGTATAAAGTGTTGTCGTGCTTGAAAATGCGTCGGGCACTTGGCTTTAGAGGGTGAAGTTGTGGTTCTGTCACAGACATAAGATTTACTCTAGTAAATTATCTAAGTAATAATAGACCAATAGAAGTAGGTAAAATAAGTTGATTTGATAATATCTGATAGGAAAACTTCCTAGAAGCTTCATAGATGCGAAATCACCTTTATACGTGTCTATAGGTGATTGGTAGGTTAGAAACTTGGTCAACAAGGTAGCCACATGGTGCACATGTTGGTAGCTTGTAGAACAAGCTAGCCATGTGTCACACATTTTGGTAGCTTGTGGAACAAGCCAAGTACGTGGCGCACATGTGAGAAACTTGTCGTGCAAGTTTGACACATGTCTTGCAAATTATACACGTGTATGAGGTCCTATAGAATATCGCCACGTAGCTCTTAGTTAGATAGTATTTATAGAGGCAAGAGTGAAGCCCTCTTCACTCTTGTCAACTCCTTTCTTGATCCTAGTCTAGTTTCAAGAGTCCTCATCTTTCCAATCTTTGGCAATAGCCATTACAGTTATCTTTTTGAATATACATACTTTCTTATTTTATTTTGTGACTTCACTTTGACACAATTTTCATTAGATTATACATCTTTTTTTAGTTCATGTCCTTGACAGATTGATAAGAGTACACTTATAATATCATAGCTTTGTCTTGTCTTGATTTTAAGAGTGGATTATCCATTTTTTTCTTGATAAGACACAAGCATTTTAGAAGTTGCGGATTACCCTCTTCTAAACTAATATTATTCCTAGTATTTTCTTTGTTCTCCCTGTTACTTATCTTGAGTAGTGTTATATATTTTTTGAAGTGTTATCATGGCCGAGCTTGTCGAAATAAAAAATGCAATGGCACAAATGCAAAAGCAAATGAGGGAATTGATACTTGCAATGCATCAACTCACTGTATCTCCACAAGGAGCAACAAGGTTACCAAATAATGAAGATATAGATATGATTGGAGCTGCTTCAACATCTACACTAAGCCATATAATTTCTCCTACATTGGAACATCGTCCAAGTATCAGAGAATCAAAAATTGGTCTACCTGAGAAGTTTGATGGCACAAGATCCAAGTTTCGAAGATTCATCAACCAAGTCTAACTGGTGATTGAATTGCAACCGCAAAGTTTTCCAACTCCAGGATCACAAGTCAGATTTATTGGTACACTACTTTCAGGTTCTGCCTTATCTTGATTTTCATCTTTTCTGGAACGACGTGATTCAATATTGGATAATTTAGAAGCTTTTTTAGCAGAATTTTGATCTATATATAGAGAACATGATGCAACTCGTGTTGCAACCAACAAGCTTCGTATCCTACGCCAAGGCAATCGATCAGTGACATTATATGCTTCACAATTTCGACAACTAGCAATTGATATCAAGTGGAACAATGCTGCACTCATCAGTCAGTTTCTCTATGGATTACAATATGAAGTAAAGAAATTGATCTTGAACTTACTCGATCCTCAAACATTGAGTCAAGCAATAGACTTTGCAGTCAAGTGTGATAATCGGCTTTTCAAATTTAGATCTGAAAGCCGTACAAGAGAATCTTAGTGACATTATAATTCAGTGGCAGCACCAATGACTTCTCAATATGTACCTTCAGAAGTCGAGGACATGCAAATTGATGCTATACGTTTCAAGCCGCTTACTGAACAAGAAAAGACTTGACGTCATCAAGAAGGATTATGCTTGTATTGTGGAGAACCTAAACACACTGCTCAAAATTGTCCAAAGAAACAACGCAACCACAAGATGAGGAGTACGACTGTCAAAGAAGACAATATGTCAGAAAACGAGTTTGTCCAGCCACAATAAGGACTGTGCGGCTGGGATCTTGTATAATTTCTAATGAAGGTCCTATCCTCTCCTAACAACCATCTCCTTATTTTATAATAGATGTGTATTTAGGATCTAATAATTACAAAGCCTCTACCTTAATAGATTCGAGAGCCTCGGCTTATTTTTTAGATGAAGAATTTGCTAAAAGTCATAGAATACAAATAATACAAAAATCTAAATCCGTATACGTAGAAGTCATAGATGGTCATCCTTTATCTTCTGGAGATGTTACTCATGAAAGACTTCCTCTAGATGTAGTAGTAAATGGGTATAATGGTTGCGTAATTTTTAACATAATTAGATCTCCCTCTATTCCAGTTATTCTTGGTCTATCATGGTTAGAAAAAAACAATCCTCAAATAGATTGGATTTTTCGTACTCTTAACTTTTTTAAAAGTATAGCTAATAATATAATTAATCAAGTAAGAAATCATAAGTCTAGTAGAATTAGACCTGCGTTTGTAGGTACAAGAGCTTTCTTGTACGCTGCAAAAGAAGGATCACCTTTTGTCATTTATGCTACACCTATTTCCAATGATAGAAAGACTTCAAGTAGCATTCCAAATCAGTATCAAGATTATCAAGACGTTTTTGAGAAAAAAAATGGAGATATTTTTCCAGAGCATCATCCATATGATTGTTCAATCGACCTTAAAGAAGGAACTCAGCCACCATTCGGACCAATCTACAGTTTATCACAAGATAAATTAGCTGAATTCAAGGCGTATATTGACGAGAATTTGGCCAAGAATTTGGCCATTCTAAATCTCCAGCAGGAACTCTAATTCTATTTGTGAAGAAAAAAGATGGATCATTGCGGATGTGTGTTGACTACTGAGGACTCAACAAGATCACAATCAAGAATAGATATCCATTACCTCTAATATCAGGACTCCTCGACCAGTTGAATCAAGCTAGGATCTATACAAAAATAGATCTAAGAGGAGCATACAATCTAGTACGCATCAAAGAAGGAGATGAATGGAAAAT
Organism: Physcomitrellopsis africana; assembly: GCA_036785485.1. Classification (NCBI taxonomy): domain Eukaryota; kingdom Viridiplantae; phylum Streptophyta; class Bryopsida; order Funariales; family Funariaceae; genus Physcomitrellopsis; species Physcomitrellopsis africana. The sequence goes on along the minus strand of JAWRVF010000026.1, from coordinate 546,395 downwards.
TGCTTTTCGAACCAAGTACGGACATTATGAATATAATGTCATGCCTTTTGGACTTACGAATGCACCAGCTGCTTTTCAACATCTCATGAATGATGTTTTTTGCGAGTTCTTAGACAATTTTGTCATCTGCTACCTAGATGACATTTTGATCTATTCTAAGAATGTCAAAGAACATGAAATACATGTTCGTCAAGTATTACAAAAACTTAGAGATGCGGGATTGTACGCCAAGATGGAAAAGTACATATTTCACACTACTCAAGTTGATTTCTTAGGATACATCATTTCAAATGATGGTATCATGATCGATTCTAAAAAAGTCCAGACAAACATGAATTGAAAGATTCCAAAGACGGTAAGAGATGTCCAATATTTTTTGAGATTTGCCAATTATAATCGGATCTTCATCAAAGACTTTTCTCAAGTTGCAGCTCCATTTACACGTTTGATCTGTAAAGACAAACTCTAATGGAATCAAGAAGCAGAAACAGCTTTTGAAGCTCTGAAGACATTGTTTGTTTCTGCATCAATCTTGTGTTGTGTTGACTTTTCCAAGGCATTTTTTATGGAAACAGACACATCAGACTTTGTCTTAGGTTTTATTTTGTCACAAATGGGAACAGATGACAAACTTCATATAGTAGCTTTTCATTCAAGAAAATTCTCAACAGCCGAGATCAATTATGAGATCCACGACAAAGAATTTTTTGCAATTGTGGATTCCTTTCAAGAATGGCATCATTATCTAGGAGGCGCTTCCAATCGAATCACCATATATATGGATCACAAGAACCTTGAGTATTTCATGTCGGCACGAGTGTTGAATTGTCATCAAGCTTGTTGGAATATGTCTTTGTCAAGATTTGAGTTCATTATCACTTATCGGCCAAGAAAACAACAAGGTTTATCCAATGCCCTTTCTAGACGTTCTTATTTTGCACCAAAAGAAGGAAATGCAGCTTTTGAGCAACAAAGAACAGTTCTCTTAAAACCAGAGCAATTTTATCTTTGAGCAATAAAATCAACATTGACTGTTGATTCAACTTTTCTCAAGCAAATTCAGTCAAGTATGACCTCAGACCCTCTTGTTTATGATATCAAGAATAATTCTTCCAAGTCTCATGATGCTTCTAAATTCGAGTTCAAGAACAATCTACTATATTTCGAAGGACGTTTATATGTTCCAAAAGGAGAAGCACGTTTACGTGTTCTTCAAGCACGTCATGATTTTCCAGCGGCAGGACATTTTGGATACAACAAGACTTTGGAACTTATATCAAGAGATTTTTGGTGGCCTCAAATGTGGAAGGCAGTCAAAGACTTTGTACAATCATGTGATATCTGCTCAAGATCAAAGACTCCTTGTCATCGACCTTTTGGGCTTCTTCAGCCATTACCTATTCCAGAACAACCATGGTCTTCTGTTTCTATGGATTTCATCATAGATCTTCCAAGCTCAAGATCTTATGATTCTATATTTGTGATAGTAGATCGGTTCACCAAGATGGCACATTTTGTGCCATGCACAAAATCTATCACAGGTGAAGAAACAGCTAAGCTTTTCATTGATAATATCTATCGCTATCATGGGTTACTTAAGGATATTATATCGGATAGGGGAACTCAATTTGTGTCAAGATTTTAGAGAATCCTTTTTAAGATCTTAAAAGTGGACATAAAATTATCTTCAGCTTTTCATCTTCAAATTGATAGACAAACAGAGCGCGTGAACCAAATCTTGGAGCAATATTTAAGGTATACCATCAACTATCAACAAGATAATTAGATAGCTCTTCTGCCATTGGTAGAATTTGCTTATTATAATACGATACATTCTTCTACGCAACAAACACCTTTCTTTGCCAATTATGGTTATTACCCACGACTTGATGCTTTTGACTTTTCAAAAGTTGATAATCCAATAGCAGAAGATTTGGCAAATCGTTTATCAGAGCTACATGCAATAGTGAAGGTACAATTAAATGAAGCTCAAGAACGACAAAAAACAAATGCAGATGCGTATCGCAAGGAACAACCACAATTCAATGTGGGGGACAAGGTATGATTACTTCGTCGTAATATCAAGACTACTCGTCTTTGTGATAAGTTGGACTATCGTAGGCTTGGACCTTTTCCTATTTCTGAACAAATCAATCCAGTTGCATATCGATTACACCTATCGGAGTCTATGAAGATCCATCTTGTATTCCACGTGTCACTACTTAAGCCATACAAGATAGTAGACATACAAGGAAGAAGACAAATACCACCGCCTCCTGTAGAAGTGGACAACAATAAAGAATTCGAGCTTGAAGAGATTTTAGATTCAAGGCGGCGCCGAAATCGATTGGAATATCTTGTGCATTGGCGCGGATACAATATTAGTGAACGCACATGGGAGCCATCAAAGAATCTAACAAATTCATCAATAAAAGTTAATGCATTTCATTGACGACATCCATCAAAACCAAGATAAATACTCAAAAAAATCCTCGTTATAAAGCAAGGCAGGTTCTATAGAGGTTTCATCCTATCTTGTATCATTGTTTGTCATTAGATTTTTGTTTGTGCTAAAGAGATGGAGGATCAACAACCAGCAAATTCAGCTCAAGAGCCATCATTTGCTGATTTACAAGACGAGACATTAGGACTATCACAACTTTCAAGATGACGAAATAGAGATGAAGACCCTCAAGAATGACATGTCCTTCCTCGGATTGATGGCGAAATACAACGTGTTTGATATCACGACCTTGGAAGAGACTCTCGATGTTTGGTGATACTTTTAGAGGTAAGAACTACTTCTGATGGTATTTCTAATGTTTTCTTTGAAGGAAGTTATGAAGGTCTCAACAATGATCAAATAACAGGGTGGTCCTCTTGCCCTGGTATGGGACATTATCGATGGCTGAAAGGACCTATCAACTACCTTCGAAGGGAACAAAGATCTGAGTATGTGACAAGCACAATTTGACGTATTTTGGACTTTTTCAACATGTAATCACCGCTCCTCGTGGAACTTGTCCCTAGAAGGGGGGATAATGTCATGGATATAAGATTTACTCCAATAAATTATCTAAGTAATAATAGACCAATAGAAGTAGGTAAAATAAGTTGATTTGATAATATCTGATAGAAAAAGCTTCCTAGAAGCTTCATAGATGCGAAATCACCTTTATACATGTCTATAGGTGATTGGTAGGTTAGAAACTTGGTCAACAAGGTAGCCACATGGCACACATGTTGGTAGCTTGTAGAACAAGCTAGCCATGTGTCACACATTTTGGTAGCTTGTGGAACAAGCCAAGTACGTGGCGCACATGTGAGAAACTTGTCGTGCAAGTTTGACACGTGTCTTACAAATTAGACATGTGTATGAGGTCCTATAGAATATTGCCATGTAGCTTTTAGTTAGATAGTATTTATAGAGGCAAGAGTGAAGCCCTCTTCACTCTTGTCAACTCCTTTCTTGATCTTAGTCTAGTTTCAAGAGTCCTCATGTTTCCAATCTTTAGCAATAGCTATTACAGTTTTCTTTTTGAATATACATATTGTCTTATTTTATTTTGTGACTTCACTTTGACACAGTTTTCATTAGATTATACATCTTTTTCTAGTTCATGTCTTTGATAGGTTCATATACACTCAAGAACCCTTAACAAATTTTGTTCATATATGAAAGGTATGATTCAAATATCATAACAAGAGTGCTTGAATCAATGCAAAGTACTTAAAAACACTCTTTTAGTTAACATCATTCACATAAAAATTCCAAAAGCTTTGTTACTTGTTACAATCAAGCAACCAAGAGTCTCTATGTAAATCTTAATTTCTATCTATGAAATTCAATAAGCTATAGTTTTTAATCTAACTATCAACTTAGTATGAAACTTTGCACTAAAATGCAAATACAAGCCTTTTGTATGCTCAAAAAGTTTCAATCCAACCCAACTTATAGATTATAAAAAATTGGCCAAATATGGTATAGATGTCACTTTGCTGTCAACTTGAAAGTTAAGAAAAATTTAATAATTAAATTTTATCTATTAGCTATTAAAATAAGAAAATAATCTAAGAGGCTTTTATAAATCTTTTCTTAAATATCTTAAGTTACTATTGAAATAAGATAATCAAATATTAAGTAGAAATTATTTTTATTCATATTTTTTACTATATAAGCGTATTACAACACGTCAACATACCATCATATTTCTCTAGAAGACTAACTCAAGGCTCCTTATGTTATTGAACATGTCGATTTTCTTGGCATAGCATGGGTAGTATTACATCCTCAAGTACAGAAGTTGGAGGTGGATATAGTCTAAATTGTGATACTCTAATTAGACTCATATCTAATTTGGACTCAAAAGATTCAATCATACTAATATCTTGACCTCCAACTATTTTAAGAGAAAGAAAAAATGAATTTATAAGAAGGAAATATCAATTTAAAGGAGGATAATCTGCAACCTCTAAAACTTTTTAAGATCTTCACAGAGAAGGGTGATCCACTCTCTTATAAGAAGGACAAAGGTTAAATATTGTGATAAAAAAAATATCAATTTAGAGGAGAATAATCTGTAACTTCTAAAGTATTGATATGCCTTCGAGTAGAAGGATAATCTACTCTCTAATAAAAAAGGATTCAACTCTGATATTGAAGATGATGTCAGTCTTAACAAATTGTCAAGGATATAAGAATATAAAACAAGAGACTTGAACTAGGAGAAGATTTTAAGAAGAAATCAACACAAATTTGAATTAATTAAAAGAGTACACAAACAATACTAGGAAAGATGAGTTAAAACTCCAAAAGATGCGTTGTCAAGACTGAAGAAGTCTTTAGCCTTGATCCCTATATATACTTTTGTCTAGGACACTTTTTGAATGGCTTCCATCAAACTAAGAAGCTTCTCGAGCAGCTTCCATTAATTGAAAAGCTTCTTGAGTTCTTTCCATTAACTAGAAAAATTTTCAATTGACTTTTATCAATTAAAAAGCTTATAGAATATTTTAAAAGATTTTGTAAACTTCCAAAATGTATGTCTCTAACAAAATTTAAATTGCTTAATTGTGGCAAGTAATAAAGCAATTGGGATTTATATATGGATGAAGTTATTAGAAAAAGTATTTTTAAGCACTTTGTATTGAATTAAGCACTTTCATATTGATATTCAAATCATATTCTTCTTATATGGATGAAACCTGTTAAGGATTCTTGGATATATGTGTTCTGCAATTTCACCTTCCATAGTCAGGTGCCTAGTGCATTTTCAAATAGAACAACACGTAATACAACATAAGTAGTCAATCCAAAATGAAAGTTTGGAGTGAAAGGTGTTGGATTTTATTTGTGATTATTTGAACTTGATGGCCCAAGAAGGCAAGAAGGCTGAATTTTGAATTTTTAATGGAACTTTGGATGGCCTTCTAAGTAGATCTTTAAGTGGAGCTTCAAGTGGATTTTTTTTTGATAGACAAGATATGTATCTAGATCCAAACATTTCAAATATGTTTCAAGCATTTTTATTGTTTAGGCAACAGCAACAAGGCAATGATCACAAGGAGGCTTTGAAAATAAAAGCATTGCAAGTTGTGGTTAACAAGGTTGACCAGTTTGATGGAAATGATATCTTCTAAATATTTAAGATGTTATGTGCAAGAAATAGAATTGAATTGAATTTTTGAAAAGAATATGATTTTATTATTTGAACTTGCTACAATATCAAAGATAAGAGAATATGTAAAATCAATTATGGAATAATCTAAAAATCCTTGGAAAAATTCTTTCACATATTGAGAGATGAATGTTTTTTGGAAGACTGTGATTGGATCACTAAAAAATCATTTTTGAAATGGATTGAGCACCCTAATAAGAAATTACAAGTTATTGAATTATTAAAGGAATTTGGAAGGCAGTATTCTCAATTATTGAAAGTGAAAAAGATAACCTTGGAACCAAACAAGGTTAAATTATTTCTTTAAGTAGTTGATGGAAAATTATAAGAAAGATTAGAAATTCTTCTTGAAGATAAAAAAGAAGATGAAGAGTTGACAACAAAATAGAAAGAAGTTAAAAATGTGGTGGAATTATTTGTAAAAAGAGAAAAGAGAAAGAATAGGATTGATATTTAAAGAGTTGTGCAAGTATCTAAAATCCAAGTGCCTACTTCAGAATCAAAAGTACCTAATGTCCAACCTTCAACAACTAATTCAAAAAAAGAAGTGGAAATCAAAGATAATATACGCGGAATGCGGGATCTTTAAATCAAACTTACAAGGCTTGAGGAGAAGACTTCTATAATGAATTCAAAGACTACTTTTAAGCAAAGATATGTCCAAAGATATATTTGATGTGATGATAATTTTTAATTTTGAAAGAATTATAGTGAATTCAATAAAATAGTGTAATAATATATTATTTTTTGAAAAGATGGAAAAGTGGCATTAAAGGATATTGGTAATTTTTTCTAAACTAACTTTGATAAGGAAAGTATAAAAGCACTAATTAAAGATTATTTGATAGCAAATGGGATTGCAATAATGGAAGTTGCAAGTTATCATACTAAGATGGATGACAATAGCAAACAAGATTTTTTTGGAAGTATTGAACTAAATGGACTTTGGTCTTCTATCATTTCTATAATGTAAAAAAGAAGATGCCACGAGAAGTTTTATTAAGGAGTGTTGTAATAATTCATAGAACTACAAGTTGAAAGGATCCTACGGAAGCTTTGTCAATGCATGCTTATATTGCTAAGAGCCAACATGAAGTCTTAATAGAGGAAAAGAGAAGACATGATTCTAATGAGACAAGAGAAGGAAACTCTTCTAAGAGGCAGACTTATGGAGATAAGGCTCGTGAGATGACTTTATAAGAATTACCAACAAAAGATGCCTCAATATTATCAAAAAAAAAATCAAAAGACTTAGGAAAAAAAGATAAATCAACCACTTATAAACTTCTCTCTGATATTAAAGCAGCAATAGATTTAAAGGCGGTACTTGAAGAACGTGTACTCAATGCTAAAGTTGAATTTACATTGAAGAAAATTTTAGGTGTTACAAAGAAAGAATTTTATAATGTCATTATTGACAGTATTATGCGGAAGAGGCAATTAATGGATGAAGTTGGATCAAATCATGCTATTGATACACATATATGTAAAGATGAAGAAGATGAAATTGACAATTATTACAAACAATCAACAAGTGGAGGAAGGAGTTATAAACAAAGAGCACGTTTTGATAATCTAAGTTACAAGGAGAAAGAAATTTTGAGTCATTATATTCAAAAGCATTGAACTAGAGTAAGTACAAAGGTATTAATGAAGATTAGAGATATGGATGAGCCACTTGTTGCTTTGATTGACCACGGTTTAGAAATAAATCTTATGTCTAAAGATCTTTATATGAAGCAAAAATAGCAAATTGATCTGGAATATAGATGGATAATACAAGCAATTAATAATACATAAGGTGAATTATATGATAATTACCTAGATGTAAAAATTTGGATTGATGATGTTGTAATGGAATAAAAAAATTTTGTTCAAGATACAACATCTTATCCTCTTATATTAGAATAATCATATATTATTACAATTCAAATGGAAACAAAAGTGTTCAATGATGGTTTAGCTTATGCATGGATTTGTAATAAAGATGGAAGAAAGATAGTATAATTTTTGATTGTGCCTCCAAATCATATATGCAATCGAGACAAATTAAGAGAGAATCCATTGCAAAGGATTGTTGAAGAATTCATGGATTTTTGAAGAATACCACTATAAAGCAAGATTATAGAGATACAAAAGAGGAGATACTCTCGCAAGATGTAGGTATCTTTGATACAAGTTTTATTAATATTTTTAAAAATAAAAGTATTAAATATAAGAAAGTTACAAATTTAAAAAGAAAAGAAAGAAAAAAACTATGTGATATTAAAAAAGAATTATGTGAATTAGAAACATTAGAAAATGATAAAAGGATTTTTAGTATTCGTGAAGAAAATGGATTGGAAGATTCTTTGGAAGTGATTGTATCAATTGGATTAGAAGATGATGATAAGGTTGTAGAAATTCATTCAAGAGAAATTTATTCTATACTTGAATCTTTTCAAATATTAGAAGTTATGGTTGAAATAAAATATAAGACAATAGATAAGAAGGTGAAACCTGTTGCCGGACCTTTGCCAAAAGATTCTAAAGAATAGATTGAGAAAGCATCAAGAAAAAAGAATTTAAAAGATTCAAGAAATATTAGATATAAATTCATTAAAGAAACTTTTGAAGAATTGAAGATTGATTCTCATGGTTCTTTATTGCCAAAAAAAATTGAATACTTCAAAAAAATATTAGCAAAATAAGATAAATCATTTGTCTTTGAATCTCATGAAATTGGATGTGTGGATCCAAATATTCTAACTTCCAAGGTTATTTTCACTATACCGCATGTACTTTGGAACTTGAGACCAATTCCAGTACCAAAGATATATTTGCCAAGTTTAGTAGAATTATTGAAAGAATAAATGAAGATGAAGATTCTAAAACCCTGTTTTGCACCATATTCTAATCGATGGTTTATGGTGCCTGAGAAAATTAGATCATTACAATTTATTTAAGATATGCAACCATTAAATATAGTGATTATCAAGAATGTAGGAATTGGATCAATAGTAGATGAATTTGCTAAAATATTTCTTAGAAAGACAATCTATTCAATGGATAATTTGTATTCAAGCTATGACCAATTTCAACTTGAAATGGAGAATAGAGACATGTCAACGATGAGAACACCACTTGGACTAGTTAGAATGTGTATTCTTGTTTAAGGTGCTAGCAATTCAGTAGTACATATAATGATCGGAATGAATAGGGTGTTGAGATATTTTATTCTTCAAAAGATTATATCTTTTCTAAATGATGTTTGTATAAAAGGATACAAAGAAGAAGACAAGGATGAAACTTTGGATAAGAGATGATGTCACAAGTATGTTATTAATTATATACAAGATTGTGAAAAGATATTGACCCAGCTTGAAGAAGTTCATCTTACCTTATCAGATGCAAAATCTATATTTGAAGTATAAGAAGTTGTAATTATTAGACATTTATGAGGATTTTATAGAAGGAAATTGAATTCAACTAAGGTTGATGCAATTGGGAGAATGAAAGAAGATTATGATTCTTTAACAGAGGTGCAAAGGTTTTTGGATGTATGTATATTTTATCATATTTGGATTCCTCACTATGCTTACATAACAAATCCATTGTATGAATTATTACACAAGGATTATAGGTTTAAGTGGGAAGAAAAATATATCAAAGCAATACAAAGATTGAAAGATTTATTGACATCACTTCTAATGTTGAGAATAATTGATTACAAGTATAATAAACCAATAATTTTTATAGTGGATATTAATCCAATTGCTATTAGATGGACCATAGATCAAGATGATTCAAATGGATACAAATTTTCAATTTAATTTGGATCTAAGGTTTTAAGTATTTACCAATGCATATATTCATAAGTGAAAAGGAAATTATAGGGAGTTGTTTCAGCTATGAAAGTTGAAAAGGATTACTTAATTGGAATAATAGTGGTGATTGAAATAGATTGTTTATCTTTACTTGGAATGATTATTAGCTATATAATATCGGATATTGCAATGTTGAGGTGGATTGCTTATATTAAGTCATTAAATCTAGAATTTAGACATATTACAAGAAAAGATAATCCGATAGTAGATATGCTATCTCAAACAAAATATGATAGAGAAGATGAGATAATTGAGGATATTGATGATGTAGATATAAAATTTTACTCAGTTTCACAAATTGAATAAAGAAAATAAGTTATTTCATGAAGAAAAGTATGAAGGCGAGTTATTGAATATTGGCCATTATTTGAGTACATTAACCAAGCATATTGATTGATCGATTGAAAAATATAAACAAATTAGAAAAAAGGCATACAAGTTCATATTACAAGAAGGATTTCTATAGAAGAGGCCAAAATCAAACATTAAAATGTTGCTAAAAGTAGTAGGTACCAAAGAAGATCAACAAAAATTACTCAAGGAATTTCATGATAGTATATGGGCACAACATAGAGGAATTTGGGCTACTTTTGCTAAATTAAAGGAACGATATTGGTGGAAGAACATGTATCAAGATGTAACTTTATTTGTGGAATTTTGTATAACTTGTCAAATATATTTGAATATAAGTTATTGAAATGATTTACATTCAACATATCCTTTGGTTATTTATTTTAAATGGGTTGTAAATTTGATTATTATGCCAATGGAATTATGGCAAATAAGATATTTAGTTTTGGCTTATGAAAATTTATCAAACCAAATCAAAGGCAAGACATTAAAAACAAAGTTTATAAAAAGAATCTATAGATTTTTACGTGAGGATGTTATTTTTTGCTATGGATGTACGAGAAAGATCACTACAGATGATGAAGAATTATATGCACATGAAGCTTGTGAATTCTTTAAGAGATGCAAAATTAAAATATCATTGATTACTCTTTATAATCTACAGGAGAATGCAAAGAGTGAACGTGGAAATCCACCAAGTATAAAAGCCTTCATTAAAGCTTGTAATAGAAGAATAAAGAAATGGCCTTGACTTTTACCTTATATATTATGGACTGATCAAATAATACACAATTTAGTAACGAGATATATGCTAGTAGAACTTATGACAAGTTAAAAACTTATTATGCCAAGTGAAGAACATATGCCAACTTGGAGTATGCTATCTTGGGAAGATGGATTAACAAGAAAAGAGTTGTTGGCTATTAGAATTTGGCAACTTAAACAACAATGAGAAGATGTGGAGTTAGCATTAAAATAATTACAAGAAATAAGGCTAAAGAATTAGGATCAATTTGTCAAACGACATTGATTGAGGCCTAGAGCAATTGAAGAAGGTGATTTGGTGCTTGTTTATGATAGTAGTTTGGATAACCAACATAGTACTTTACAAAAGTTTTTAAAACATTCGTTTGGACCATATGTGGTAGTAATAGTCTATGACCATGCCATATATTCAATGAAGGAATTAGATAGTACAAGATTGAAAATACTTATTGCTAGAAAGTGAGTAAAGATTTTTAAAAGATGAAATAGAGAAATAAATATAGAGGATCATATTGAAGATATCAATGATTCTAAAGAAGATAATTATATAGAAATGGATGATTAATATAATGAAGAAGAACTTAGTGTAGAAAATAAAGAGATGGTGTGATACCAACTATGACATATGATTCATTTCGCATACACTAGATGATGCACACATTTAGAGGGGATAGATATTATATTGGAACACATTTATGTAGTGAAAAACATAAATAAGAATGATTTCTACTTAATATTCAATTATCTTGGTTCAACAAGAATTCAAGATACTTATGAAAAGGTTTTATATAAGTCTCTTAGATTATTTTCTTATTTTAATAGCTAATAAATAAAAGATAGTTATTAAATTTTTCTTCTAGGTTGTAGAAATTCTTTTATTACTTTTAAAAAACCATAAGTTAATAGAAATAGAATAGAAGAGATAAATAAATAATATAATTGATACTAAGATTAAGTTGAGGATACGATTAACTTAAAAATCCTTGGAATAAGTTGGATTGATACCCAAGGATTGATCGTATATGAGACAGGGTCAAAATCAGGCCTTTAGCCACAAAAATGGCCACCAAAGGCAAGGTATCAAGGCATTTAGAGATTAGCAATGAGAATTGGATAGTTGGCTTTAAGCTTATTCTAAAGATATTATGATTATTTCTATAGGATTTGAGAGGACTTAGCAATTGCTATCTAAAATCAGGGTTTATTTTAGAGGTTAAGTTTTTATGCAATAAAATTAGGACTAGCACTTTTAGTTATTGTGTGCAATTGAAGTAATATCTAAAATTGGAAATTTAATAGTGTGTGGATAATTGAGTGTGCTAAGATTGAGTAAATTTTTTTAACAATCTAATAGTATAATTGGGATTTATTTGATCTTTAGTACAAAGAGGTACCAGGAATTGGTAGTTTAGGATTGTTTGGGTTTTTGCAATATCTAAAGATCTATCTATTGAATCAAGGTGAAATTTGGCACAATGTTAGAAGACTTAAAGAATAAGCTACATACCAATTTTTAGCTAAAGTTAACAATTGGAGAAGGAAAAATTATTGCTCAAATATTTGCATCAACTTTTAAGTTAGTGACTAAGTGACATCAATGCGGTTTTTGATTAATTTTTAACAATCTATAAGTTGGATTGGATTGAAACTTTCTAAGCATATAGAAGACTTATATTTATATTTGTATAGAAAATTCCACATCAAGTTAATAGTCAAATTAAGATTTATATCTTACTAAAATTTGCTGATTAAGATTAAGACTTACAAAGAATAGATTATTCCTTTTCTAAGATAAATCACTACATTTTAGATGTTGTAGATTACCCTCTTCTAAATTAACTATTTAGAAGTATTCTTTTTAGTATAGAAAATACTACACTAACGGCTTATGAATTTTATCTTTGTCAATATAGAAATAGATCAAATTAATAGAGGTGCATCCTCACAAACAGAGAATAGAGTGGCGATTCTTGTAGATCTTCGAGCTCTTTTGGATATTGTACAAGAAGAAATGGAATTTCTTCACATTCCAAAAAAAAAATTACAAATGGAGCAAATATCCAAAGAAGCTAAATAAGAGATTCATAATTTACAATAAGAGATTTTTTGATTGAGGGAAGCAGGAAATGTTGTAGTAGAGAGAATTTGCCTTGAAAAAGCGCTAGGCTTCTAGCTGCCACTAATTACTCAATCAAGATCCAAGTATAACAAACCTACCAAATTTATATAAAAGATTTTTTTATAAGGCTATTACATCTAATACATAAGTCTTAGTCAATCAAACCACTGAAACCATAAGAAATACTCTAAAACCCTTATTCTCCCATAAGAAGGGAATTTTTTCTAAACTTCAATAATTTATGACTTTTAATCCAATCGTCCAAATACACTCAAAATTTATATAAAATATTGATGTATTTTTAATAACTACCACCACAAATTTCAACTATTGATTCATTGCCAATCTTTAGATATCTTCAAAATCCTAGCAGTAGCTTCAAACCCTTATTTACAAACACCCATGTACTAAATTCTTCATATCTCACAAACTAAAAGTTCAAATGCTATGAAATTTTGATTTATAGTTTTTTAATACAGTAATATATTTTTTTAGAAATTTTTAGATAAAAGTTCATCCGGAAACTCAAGATATGGTAAACCCCATCACTATCAATAAAACAGCCTATTTACTACCTTGGAATTCAATTTGCTATCTTTGATTTCCAATATCTCCTTCTTTAAAAATCCAAATATAATAATTCTTCCACATTAGATATAGAGCTTAAAATCACCTTTCTTGTCGCACCTTCTAATCTTCAAAAGCTTTTATATAACTCCTCAAATCCTCAAAAGAGTGACACTAGGTATTATTTATATACTTAACTTTAAGCGCCTACTTCTCCTTTATAAAAACTCCAAATCTCTCAATTTTTACATTAAAATTGTAGCCTAAAAAAACAAGCTTTCTAGTCCTAATCTCTGATTTTTAAATGGCTTCTTTGAAGTTGCCAAAGCCCTTATTTTCCTTATGGGCAGCCTCCTCAAAGCCTATTAGATATGACCATTGAACAATAGAAATGAAGAACTTCACCTTTTATCTTCATTCATCTACAATTTATCTTCATCCTTCCAAATAGGCCTCTTTATAGTTTAATTTTCCTTCTTTGGACCCCAATTGCCTCTCAAGGCTTTATACTAAATATTTAGGTCCTATAGAATTTAAACACTATAACCAAAATAAGTAAAAATCTAAAATAAAGTTTCTTACACCAATTCGCTTTAATTTACTTTTCTAACCATTCCAACATATATTAAAATCTATAAGCATATTATATATTTTAATTGGATTTTACATATTATAAACAATTATAATATGACAGCAATAGACAAGCTATGCACATAACTCCTCTAGAAGCTCTAAGGGTTGTCATAAAGGAGTCAAAAGCTAGTATGCCTGACAAATTTGATAGAACAAGATCCAATTTTTCAAGGTTTGTACAACAAGTATAACTTTACTTACAACTATATCCTTCTCATTATCTAGATGGATTCATTGAAGTTACTTTTGTGGGCACCGTATTATCACAAAGTGCTCGATCATGGTTTGCTCCATTGTTAGAAAAGAATTCTCCAATCCTATAAAATTTGGAGGCTTTTATAGAAAGATTTATTGCTGCATTTGGAGACAGTGATCGAAAAAGGGTGGCAAAAAGAAAGATTCAAAATCTATGACAAGGACAATGTTCTGCAATAATTTATGCCGTAAAATTCCAACAACTTACTTGTGATTTTGATTGAAATGATAAGGCCCTTATAACTTGATTTTGTTATGGCCTAAAGGATGATATAAAGAATTTATTGATCACAATGCTAAGAATTGAAAGCTTAGAGGAACTCATAGCTCAAGCGATTACTTGTAACAATCACCTATTTGAATTACGACAAGAGAGGTGATCAATTTTTAACAATACCTATCAAGGAACATCTTGAAGAGTATTGGAGAAGCCATTAACATATCCTAAACCTATGTAGATTGATACGACTCAATTTAAGCCATTAACACTAGCAAAAAAGTCTAGACGTCGGTAAGAAAATCTATATCTATATTTTGGAAGATCCAATCACAAGGCAGCAAATTGTCTAAAGAAGTCTAAAGAGTTGAAGGTATGAGGTATAACATCTAAATTGGAAAGGTCAGAAAATAAAGATGTCCAGCCATAATAGAGACCTCGCGGTTAGATATCTCCAAACTTAAAGTATCAAAAAAAAGATCTCTTCTTACCTTTAGACCTGACATCCTGTTTTATACTTCATGTATATATAAGAACCCTAAAACAAGAGATTTTTGCTAAAATCCTTTTAGATACTAGAATCTCAACATGCTCTATGGATAAGAATTTTGCAACCAAGCACAATGTAACACTTGTAAAGAAGACTCATCTTGTATTTGTTGAAGTCATTGATAGACAAAACCTTGGATCAAGAGATGTTATCAAAGAAATTCAACTATTAGAAGTGATATTACGAGATCAAGTATCATAAATTAATTTCAATATCATTCAATGTCTAACAAATCCTATTGTCATTGGACTTCTTTGATTTAAGCTACATAATCCTAATATTGATTAGAATTTGCAAATGTCAAAAGAAGAAACAAAGAAGATCCAAATGTCAAAAGAAGAAACAAGGTACTGTTCTATTCCTTAGAGCTAAAGCATATATGCAAGCAATAAAAAAAAGGGCTGTATTTGTATTGTATGCTATCCCAATGAAAGATCCAACAAAATAATCAAAGCAAGATATTCCTAGTCAATATCACAATCTTGAAGACGTATTTGAAAAAAAAAAAGTAGACATATTATCAGAATACCATCCTTATGATTGTACAATCAAATTATAAGATAGAGTTCAATCTCCATTTGGTCTAATTTACAATCTGTCACAAATGGAGCTTATAGCCTTGCGAAAATATATTGATAAAAATCTAGCCAAGAATTTTATTAGACATTTAAAATCACCTACGGGAGCTCTTATCTTATTTGTAAAGAAGAAAGATGGTTCTTACATATGTATGTCGACTATTGAGGTCTAAACAAGATAATTATAAAAAATTGCTATCTATTACCATTAATCTTAAGATTATTGAAATAATTAGGGTAGGCAAAGATCTTTACAAAGATTGATTTGAGAGGCGCCTACAACCTAGTTAAGATTAAAGAAGGAGATCAATGGAAGATAGTATTTTGTACAAGGTATGGACATTTCGAGTACAATGTTATGCCTTTTGGATTTACAAATACACCTGCAATCTTTCAACATATGATGAATGATATCTTACATGAATACTTAGATGACTTTGTAATCATGTACTTGGACGATATCTTAATTTTTTCTAAGAATGAATAAGAACATGAGCATCATATACGTAAGGTATTGGAAAAACTATAAGAAAGTGGATTGTATGCTAAATTGGAAAAATACTCTTTCTATTAACCATCAATTGAGTTTTTGAGATAAATTACTTCTAAAAATAGAATTTTTATGGATCCAAAGAAGATACAAATTGTCATAGAGTGGAAATAACTGTCATCAATTAGAGATGTATAATATTTTTTAGAATTTATAAATTTTTTTACAAAATCTTCATCAAAGATTATTCCAAGATTGCGACTCTATTTATGCAACTCACACGCAAGGACAAATTTATCTGGGATGATAAGGTTGAAAAAGCATTCAAGAAGCTAAAAGAAACTTTTACTTCAGCCCCTATTGTCTACACAGATCCAATAAAACCATTCATTTTGGAAACAGATGCCTCAAATTTTGCACTTAGATCTGTACTCTTTTAAACTGGTGATGATGGTTAACTACACCCAGTAGCATTTCGCTCTCAAAAATTTTTAGCTACAGAAATTAATTATGAGATCTATAATAAAGAATTATTGGCAATTGTTGAAGCTTTTGAAGAGTGTCGCCATTTATTAGAGGGGGCTCAACACAAGATCATAATATATACTGACCACAAAAATTTGGAATATTTTATGAGTATTCAAGTTTTGAATCATTGACAAGCACGATGGAGCATGTCATTATCTTGATTCAATTTTGTGATTACATATCGTCTAGAAAAACTTCAAGGGAATCTAGATGCCCTTTCTTAATGATCATATCTTGAGCCAAGAATAAGAGACATTGTATTGGATCAATAAAAATCAATCATATTGAAGCCTTCTAATTTGTAATTAAAGACATTGATGATATCTACCTATACAGATACAATTCTCTAGACAAAAATCTAGAAAGCAATGAAAATAGATCTATTTATAATAAATATTTGATAATATCTAAAAAATATACATGTGGAAGAAAACAACAATTTTAAATTTGAGGATGGATTGTTATATTTTAAGGATCTTGTATATATTCTTCCAAGTCCTATAAGACTTCAAATTCTTCAAGCATGACATGATCTTCTAGCAGCTAGATATTTTGGCTTCAATACGACCTTGTAAGTAATATCAAGAGACTATTGGTGGTCTCAAATGTAGAAATTGGTGAAAGAATTTATCTAATCATGCAAAATTTGTGCACAAATAAAGATTCCAAGACACCAAGCATATAGACTTCTTCAATCCCTTCTAATTCCTAAGGGCCCATGGTAATCATTATCTGTGGATTTTATTATAGATCTTTTAATTTCAAATGGAAAAGACTCAATTTTTGTAGTGGTAGACCGTCTTACGAAGATCACATATTTTATCCCATACAACAAGATTATTTTTGGAGAGAAAATAGCCAAGCTTTTTATTGATAATATTTATCAAATACATAGCATTCCAAATGATATTATTTTAGATTGATGACCAAAATTTGTATCAAATTTTTAGAGATGACTATTTCAACTTTTAAAGGTCAAGATCAACCTCTCATCAGCTTATCATCCTTAAGCCGATAGTCAAATAGAATGAGTGAATCAAATCTTGGAATAATATCTTTGTTATAATATAAATTACCAACAAGATGATTGGATGGACCTTCTACCATTGGCTGAGTTTGTATACAATAACTCCAAATATTCCTCAATGAAGCAAATTCTATTCTTCTCAAACTATAGATACCATCTTAGAACAGATTTATTCCAAATTGAAGATTTGGAAAGCCTTGCTAGAGAAAATCAAGCTACCTACTTGTAGAATGGGTAGAAATTTTAGGATTTACAATACATAGTTTGTAGGATTAAGAATAGGCAGGAAGCTGATGAATGGCTAATTTAGAAGGCAGAATGGATGAAGAAGTTAAGAAAAGTAGTTATCATTGGTTATGTAGCAGTTAACACAGATTAGAATAAGTACAAATTGATTTGGAACGAAGGAGTAGGGACTTGACTGTGATAGTCTTGAGCCGGGATAAGCTTGGTGCTACCTCTCTCTTTTCTTTTGTTAGGGTGTAGTGGAGGATCCGGATTCTATTCCGAAGGGTTATACCATGTCAATGATGAAGTATAGTAATAAAACAAAAAGTTTTATATATGTGGATGAGTAAGAAATTATAATTGTTTGATGCATAAGTTCTTTGTAGAGAATTGGAGGTCGCAGACTGGCTATGTCAATGAAGTTTGATTGTGGATGAGAGTGTCATGCCGTATTAGCTGTGAGAGTTGAGCGGTGGAGAATATTGGAGAAACGATTTGTTTCAAGAAACGTTCTGGGTGAAGAATTATTTCCAGTGATTGAAGAAAGAAGCGGGTCTATACAGTCTACGGAATTGGTGCAACATTGCCAATTGTTGTTATGAGCTTGGAAGAAGACAGAAGAGTACAGTAGGAGAATTGGTAGAGGATTGTGTCACAAAGTTTATCTTTGGTTGCGATGTCGTATTGTGACACGATTATATGGTAAAACTATGACTAAAAATGATTTTTCAATTAATACTCTATTATCTTAGTTCAACAAGAATTCAATATATTTTAACAAGATTTTTATGAAAGCCTCTTAATTAATTTTTTTCACTTAATAGCTAGTAGATAAGAATTAGTTAGTAATTTTACCTTCTAGGTTGTAGTAATTCTTTTACTGCCTTAGAAAGGCCATAAAATAGTAAAAATATAATAAAAAGGATAAATCACTAGCATGATAGATATTAAGGTTAAATTGAGGGTAGGGTTGGATTATAAAATCCCTAGGATAGGTTAGATTGATAACCAAGGATTAGCCGTTTGTAGGACAGGGTCAAAATCAGACCTTTGGCTACTAAAACAATTGCCTAGGACAAATCAAGAATCTTTTGGCAGATCGAAAGATGGCATTACAGAGAAGACTTAAAAATTTTTGCATAAAAGTTAATTTGAAGAGATTTGCATAAGAAATGACTTTGTAATAGCTTTGCAAAATCAGGGTTGTTTTTGGCAACTTGAAATTTTGTGAAATAAAATAGGGTTGATGTTTTAGACATTTTCAAAAGTTTTGTAGTAGATCCACAACTAAAAATTTGTGGGTTTTTGAATATTGTTGTTGTTAATGTGTGCTATGAATTTGAGTTGAATCTAACAGTTTAGTTGTACGTAATTGAGGTTTAAGTAGGTCAAGGTCTCAAAAATTAAGTTTTGAGGATTAGTTAGCATATTTGAGATCTTGAGCAATTTGCTAGTTGGATTGGAGTGAAATTTGTGTATATGGATAGAAGACTTGTTTTTCTATCCACATACAAAATTTTAGAGCAATTGAATGGTGTTTGCGGGAGATTTAGGTACTGGAATATTTACATTAGGATTAGAGAAGGAGGCCGGCCGTCACCCATGCAAATTTATGGGTTTTTCTTCTTTTTGTGAAGTTAGATCTTCTTCAAACTTAATATGGTTGTTTTCAACTTAATTAATAAGATGTGTGCAAAATTTCAATCAAAATCAATGGTTTATTTGATAATAGTTGAGATTCTAAAATTGCCTTAGGATTTCCTTAGGGTTTGGTTAGGATTCGACTAAGGTTAATTAGGATTTGTTTTAGGATTTGTTAGGGTTGATTAGGATTTAATAGGGTTTATTTTAGGATTTTTTTGAATTTGATCAAGGTTGACTAGGATTTAGTTAAGATATGATTAAGGATTGTTTAGAGATTGATTAGAGAAGTTAGGACTAGTTATTGTTGCGTATTTCCATTTTATCTTCCACAGCCAGGTACCCGAAGCATTCTCAAGCAAGACTTCACAACATACGACAGCGGAATAGCAGAACTAATAGAGTGGACGACATTATTTTAAAAAGCGTGTACGTGTGCATTGGACTCTAATATTCAGAGGGTGGTTAGTTGTGTGACCCTAACACTTAATTCAATGCGGATAGTCTTTCCCTGAGTTCGAATCTCCCTTTACAGATTTACTCTGGGCAGTATTGGTAGAATAAGTGAGACAAACGAAAACAACATTTTAGCACCGCTGTCGGGGATTGACAATAGTATTGAGTGTTACGAATTAACTATCGAATGAGTAGTTGAATTAGTAATAGAAAGTAATGTCAATAATAGATGATGAAAGATTATGGTTAATAAGAATGAAAACATTGCTCTGAAAAAAATACGTCAGTTTAAAGGAAGACAAGAGAGTACAAATAATAAATTTGTTGCGGGACAAGCAAGAACAGAAGCTAAAAAAGAAGCGTCGATAGAGTTGGATTAAACCATGGTTGCATGCTTGTCGGCACATCCGAGCATACCAAGAACATGAAAGATCTTTAATATTTCAGACATATATACCATTAAAGAAATTGCCAAAAGTACTTGCGGGCAACTTTGCGGATAGCCCAGTGTATCTCTTGAGCCCATTAACGGAAAGAGAACGGAGCACAGAAGAATTGGGTACTCTATTGGATACTTTTCCAATAGTGGTTACAACCGATTCTAGTAAGGGTAATTCTTCAGTAGAGAATGTATTACTTGGCAGTAAGGGCCAATTTAGTGTATTCCAAAATCGGTCGTTTTCACCTCAACTTCAACCAATAAAATTATTTGCAGATAATAATACCAAATTACGGAGGCCTAAAAGTCCAAAAAAGACAATTGAGGAAGGCAATATTTATTTTAATAAAAAAATAAGTAGAACATTGTCACCTTCAATCGCGGTCGGGAGTCCAGCAGTTAAAATGGGTGCGGTGGGAGATTGCATAACTAGCGTTGTCGTATGTCGTGAAGTCTTGCTTGAGAATGCTCCGGGCACCTGGCTGTGGAAGATAAAAAAGAAATATGCAACAAAACTAGTCCTAACTTCTCTAATCAATTTCTAAATAATCTTTAATCAAATCTTAATTAAATCCTAAAATAAATCCTAACTAAATCCTAGTCAACCCTGGTCAAACCCTAAAACAAACCCTAAATAAATCCTAGTCGAATCTTAACCAAACCCTAAGAAAATCCTAAGGTAGTTTTAGAATCTCAATAACTACCAAATAAATCATTGATCTTGAGTGAAATTTTTCTCACACCTTATTAATTAAGTTGAAAACAAGCACATTAAGTTTGAAGAAGATCTAACTTCACAAAAAGAAGAAAAATCCATAAATTTGCATGGGTGACGGCTGGCCTCCTTCTCCAATCTTAATGCTAATATTCCAGTACCTAAATCTCCCTTTCACACCGTTCAATTGCTTTCAAATTTTATATGTGCATAGGAAAACAAGTCTACTACCCACATACACAAATTTCACTCCAATCCAACTAGCAGATTGCTCAAGATCTCAAAAACCCCAACTGACCTTCAAAGCTTAATTCCCGAGACCTTGACCTACTTAAATCTCAATTACATACAATTAAATCGTTAGATTGAGCTCAAATTTATAGCACACATTAACAACAATAATAATCAAAAACTCACAAAAATTTAGCTGTAGATCGTCTATAAAACTTTTGTAGTTGCCCAAATCATAAACCCTCTTTTATTTCACAAAAACCAAAGTCGCCCAAAACAACCCTGACTTTGCAAAACTCTTACAAAGTCATTTCTAATCCAAATCACTTCCAACCAAATCTTATGCAAAATCTCTTAAGTCTTCTTTCTAATCCTATCTTTTGATCTGCCAAAAGACTCTTGATTTGCCCTAGGCAACCGTTTTAGTAGCCAAAGGTCTGATTTTGACCCTGTCCTACAAACGGCCAACCCTTGGATATCCATCTAACCTATCCTAGGGATTTTATAGCCCGACCCTACCCTCAACTTAACCCTAATGTCAATCATGCTAGTGATTTATCCTTTTTACTATATTTTTACTATTTTATGGCCTTTCTAAGACAATAAAAGAATTACTACAACCTAGAAGGTAAAATTGCTAACTAATTCTTATCTATTAGCTATTGAGTGAAGAAAATAAATTAAGAGACTCTTATAAAAACCTTATTAAAATATGTTGAATTTTTGTTGAATTATGATAATAGAGTATTAATTGAAAAATCATTTTTAGTCATAATTTCACCATATAATCGTGTCACAACACGACAGCGTAGCCATATTACCTATCTTTAGGGATCTGCCAGGAGCCAATCCAGATCAACACTTGTCTCAATTCGTGACCGCATGTGTAGCCAACAATGGTAGAACTGAAGATATTTGATTGAGATGGTTGGCAGCGACCTTGAAAGACACAGCATTTGAATGGTATAATCGCCAACCCGTGGGACAATTTTCTAATTAGGAGGCATTGAAAAATATATTTTTGACTTATTTTTGATCAATAGGATTTGAAGAATGTCTTCGAGAAAGATTAATGAACAGCAAAATGGTATCGGGAGAAGCGATGCAGTCATATTATGGCCGAGTAGCAAATATCCTTCGTAAATGACCAAATAACCAAATGCTGGACTTATTTGTTATGTTTATATTGGTTAACGGACTATATCCACCAGAATTGAAGATGTTTGTAAAGGAGGCCCAACTTGCAACTGTGGCTGCCTCACTTGACCAAGCTAAGGTATGAAAAGAATGTCATTATGACCAATTTTTAACCACAGGAGCCACAATGATTCCATCTCAAGGAAGATATCAAATACCAACTTGGAATGAAATAGTGAACAGTTATCCAAGGACAATTGACTACGGCGCAAATCTTAGTATCAATCCGCGAAGGATAGTGAATGCTGTTCCATTGCAGGCTGTACCACCAAGAACTGCAGTTTTGTATTCTCCATATTCCCCATATCAAAAACCAATATCTATAAAAGAGTTATCTAATGAACTAGTATCAAAGGATCCAAATGAGACTTTGTTGTTAACTTTAACAAAGAAGATGGACATACTTACCAGCAATGTAATGCTCCATTTAATGTTAATAACCGAGATCAGCGTATCCAACTGCAAAGTAAGATGGAAGACAATATTCGAGTTCCATAAGATTTTTTGATAAACCAGGTGGAATGCGTCCATGCAGTACTTACTCGAGCCTAACAAAAAGAGAAAGATCCAATTCAAAAATTGGGAGTATCAGTTGCAGCGATCAATTTAATTCGTTGGATGCTACTCCAAATTTAATACCAGTGTCACGGTGTCATACTGCATTTACGTGCAGTGTATAAAAATATGAAAAATCTTGTATCTATTGTTAATATATGTGTGAGTGCTAGAGATTATTTTAGAAGATATTATAAGGAGAGGATTTATTATAGCCACTTAGTTAGTGAATTAAGATGGCTATTTGTTTTGTTCCTACCTTATTTATATCCTAGAATAGACTCTTTTGTAATTAGAAGAAAAGTAAAGGTTATTTTACCTTTCTTGTTGACTTTTGAGATAGAATGGACCTTGTGAGGGGTAAGAAAGAAGAGCATGGGGTGAATAAGGCCTGTCCAATAGGACTTGGCTGCCCATGTGGGCGTCTCATAGTCTAATATGGAAAAAAAGGGAGATATACTCCTCTTGCTAGACCGAGGATTGGAGGCAGTTTTGAGTGGTGAACTTTGGAGAGAGATAGCTCCAAGGAGATACAAGCATTTGTAATGAAAATTGGTGGGTGTGTTCTTCAAGTTGTGAGGATTCTAGAACCTACTCACTTGCTTGTATTGGAGTTGTGAACAAAAGGTTATGCTTGTTTTAGTAGAGTAGGGTTTGCTGCCACCCGACGAAGAGGGGCAGAAACTTCGAGCTGCCACTGCAAGTTTGATTTCAACTCTTTCTTAGTGAAATTTATAGAGAGTGTGGAAAATTGTGCTAGCTTTCTATCAAGACATCTCTTGTAGCATTTGGAGTTGGAGAGCAAAAGTTGTGAGCTTGAGAGTGGGAAAGGGTTTGCTGCCACCCGACGAAGAAGGGCAGAGACTTTGTTCAACCACCCAAGTCGGATAGTCTCTTCAATATTTTTGATAATCTTTTAGTAGCTTATGTAAGCTTTCCACAAAAACAAAAATCAATACATTTGGAGCTTTGATGAAAGTTTTATGAGCCGTGAAGTGTCAAAGAAGGCAAATTGTTGCTAGGGTTTGAAGAGTAGAATCGACTAGCTACAAAATCTGGAGTTTGAGAGGCATGCATGCGAAATTTTAGAACAAGCTAGATGATGGAGTGAGCTTTCTAAAAAGCTATTGCATGTCCAATTTGGAGAAGGGAAGTGATCACAACAAAGGCTGAAGTGAAGAGGAGCTTTGCTGCCTTTGCATTTGCTTGGAAATTTTTGCGCCTACTTCTTTTAGCCATAACTTTTAAATGGTAAGTCATCTATTTGTGAAATTTTGATATGTTTTACAATGGATTATTGGCTTTCCATAGGCTATAAGCACGCTTGATTCGATCTTTGGATGAATTTTTAGTGATTTATTTAGTTTCAGTTTGTTGTATAACTTGTATTCCTCATATGCGGTTGTATTTTGAGGTATACTTGAATACATACATACTTTGCTTATACTTTTTATACAAGTATATATACTTGTATTTATACAAGAATATATACTTGTATTTATACAAGAATATATACTTGTATTTATACAAGTATTCTATAAGTATTCTATAAGTATTATATATAATATTTGTACAAGTATTTGTACAAATATTATACCAAGGATTTATATAAGTATTTGTACAAATGTTATACCAAGGATTTATACAAGTATTTATATAAGTATTTGTATAAGTATTATTCAAGTATTTATACTTTATATTTGTACAAGACTTGTACAAGTATAATACAAGTATAACTTGAAAGCTTGAAGAAATATTGTACAAGTATAGAACATACTTGCACGGCGTCCTCTCATGTTCCCTGCAAGTTCTAGTAGCAGCTAGGAACCCGGCGTTTTTCCAAGGCGAATTCTTTCTACCCGACAACGGATACAAATTATAGACTTGAAGTCTAAACAAGAAGTTTAAGGGGAACTGGTAGGAACTGGATTAATCAGATGAGTACAAAAATAACACCAGAGAGGTGAGCTAGAGCTCCAAGAGATGTGTTGTCGAGACTGAAGAATTCTTTAGCCTCGACTCCAATATATACTCCTACCTAGGAAGCTTCTCAAGCAGCTTCTACCAATTGGGGAGCTTCTCAAGCAACTTCTACCAACTAGGAAGCTTCTCAAGCAGCTTCCATCAGCTAGAGAGCTTCTCAAGCAACTTCCACCAACTAGGAAGCTTCTCAAGCAGCTTCCACCAGCTAGGGAGCTTCTCAAGCAACTTCTACTAACTACAAAGCTTCTCAAGCAACTTCTACCAACTAGAAAGATGTTAGAAGGCTCTGGAAGATTCTAGAGAGTTCTAGATAAGTATGTCCTTGACAACCAGTACCGCAAGTATTACCAACGTTTGGATCCAATTTTTCTATGTAACTTGAAGATGTCCCTAGCTCCAAGATATTGGTTCAACAAAAACCAGTACAAATATCTGCAATGTTTTGGGAGCCATCTTATCCATTAAAAGATCCTCTCATGGACAAGAATTTTGACAAAGTCCATTGAACAGATCTAGTTCTGAACTCCGTGATAAAATTATCTCAAGGAATTAAATTAAAACCCATGAAAAAGAAGAGGGCTTTAGGAATCATTGCCAATATGAAACCATATGTTATTATGAAAGATTTGGATGAAATTAAACTTTCTATTATAATGAAGCAATTGTTAGCAATTTCACAAGAATGTTGTTCTACATTGAATTCCTCGTTAATATGACGTAGAGTTCATAATAAAGAAATTCATGAGATTAGTTTGAATCCCAATCCGGAAGCACCAACTATCGATGTATCAATTGATGGTGTTCTCATTCTTAGAGTTCAAGTGAATGGTGGCTCTAGCATGAACTTAATGAATGTCGATACAATGGAGGAGTTGGATTTAAGACAATCAGTACCCACGACATTGGTGTTGAGAATAGCAGATCATAATAGGATAAAACCAATGGATATCTTACACAATATTTATATTGTAATCTTGGGAATTACGTGTGAAATTGATTATATTGTTTTCCAATCACAGAGTTCCACTTTATTGTATCCAATATTATTGGATCGGCCATGGCTATATCAAGCCAAAGTTAGGAACAATTGGGGCCGTGGAACGTTAACTATTGGGGAGGGTAGTGACAAGATTGTTTAACAAATGTACCCAGTTCAATATTATGGAGAGTCTCAAATTATGGGCACAGAAGCAATATCTGATGATGAGTGCCAATTTGAGGCAGAGTACGACAAAGTTAATAATGTGATGCAAGTTGATAAGGACCTAAATCATTCAATACGACAACAAATCTTTTGGAACGTCTTAGTAACTGTTTGGACCAATGTGATAAATATGGAATATCTTTGAATTCTGAGAAGTATCAATTTGGCATACCATCGGGGAAGCTTTTGGGACACATCGTTTCCGCGGTTGATTTCGCTATTGACCCAGATAAAATTACTTGTATATTGGCTTTACCAAAGTTAGAAACAATATCTGGTATTCGGAGTTTCGTAGGCCATGTCAGCTATTATAGGCAATTCATTCATTTATTTGCAGTAATATATCAACCGTTAACAAATCTCTTAAAAAAACCACCATTGGATAGATCTAATCCAATTTGGACTGAGGAATGTATAGTTGCGTTCGAGGAGTTAAAATAAAAATTAATGTCAGCACCGATACTCTTGCACCTTATTGGACAAAATCCTTTCATGTTTATGTTGATGCCTTGAATGTGGCTATTGGATCTGTATTAAGCCAGAAAGATGAAAAGGATTTGGATCATCCCATCTATTATGCTAGTCAACAATTTGTTACTGCGGAACAAAATTATACTACGACTGAATAGGAAGCCTTGGGAATGATCTATTTTGTCTAGAAATTTTGGCATTATTTGCTTGATTATCCATTTTTATTTTATGTTGAACATGATGCTCTTAAGTATATGATTAATAAACCTCAATTGAGTGGATGCATTGCTCGATGGATGTTACTCCTTCAAGAATTTAATTTTACTATTAATGTTTGACCAGGAAAGAAAGATGCCAATGCAGATCATTTATCTAGATTGTCCAATATATTCGGTAACAAACCTATCAATGATGCACTTTGTGATGTGGAATTATTTTTCGTCAACGTAATCACCCTAGAATATAGTGAATTGATCTAGTATTTGATATTTCAAACATTTCCACCTACATATAGTGAGAAACTTAGGAAACGCTTGATTTTGAAAAATGTGTTGTATACAGTGATTGGAGATGCCTTATATAAGCAAAGGAGAGATAGAATTCTACGCCGCTATATTTTTCAAAGTGATGTACGTACTATATTAGAAGGATGTCATTTGGATAGTTGTAGAGGGCATTTTGCCAGTGACAGCACTGCCCGCAAAGCTTTAATGGCTAGATATTGGTGGCCAACAATGTTCTCAAATGCATACCAAAACGTCCGACATTGTGATCCTTGTCAGCGTATTGATAGACCTATTGGAACTTTTGCCATGTCGTTGGTACCAATTTTAGCACAAGCACCATTTGAAAAATGGGATATTGATTTTATAGGACCAATTGCAACAGCCTCGCGTAATGGGCAAAAAAGATATATTTTGATAGCGATTGATTATGTGATAAAATAGGC
The DNA here is from genome assembly GCA_036785485.1 of Physcomitrellopsis africana. Classification (NCBI taxonomy): domain Eukaryota; kingdom Viridiplantae; phylum Streptophyta; class Bryopsida; order Funariales; family Funariaceae; genus Physcomitrellopsis; species Physcomitrellopsis africana. Next base: position 518,702 of record JAWRVF010000026.1, on the reverse strand, counting down.
GGAGGCAATAGCAACAAAAATTAATGATGCCAATATCGTAGCCACATTTTTATATGAGAACATTATCAATCGATTTGGGTGTCCCAAGGAATTGGTTAATGATCATAGAATCCATTTTATTAATTCTATAATTATGGCTTTGACAGATAAATATGAGATCAAGCATCAGAAGACAACTCCATATCACCCTCGGGCCAATGGGCAAACTGAAAGGACCAACGATATTTTGTATAAAATTTTAATTAAAACAATGACTGGTGTGGGAATGGACTGGGATACAAAATTATTTGCAACCTTGTGGGTATATCGTATTGCGTATAAAGTGACTACCAGTTCCACACCTTTCCAATTGGTGTAGGGATAAGAGACAATATTACCAATTGAATTGGAAGTTCCGAGTTTAAAAATTATTTTAGATGAATGTTGTCAGATACAGAGAATTCGCCTTGGGAAAACGCCGGGTTCCTAGGTGCTACTAGAATTAGCAGGGAATATGAGAGGAAGCTGTGCAAGTATGTCCTATACTTGTACAATATTTGTTCAAGCTTTCAAATTATACTTATATTATACTTATACAAGTCTTGTACAAATATAAAGTATAAATACTTGAATAATACTTATATAAAATACTTGTATAAATACTTATATAATCCTTGGTATAATACTTATATAAATACTTATATAAATATTATGTATAATATTTATAAAATATCTATATAAATATTATGTATAATACTTATAAAATACTTGTATAAATAATTGATATAAATACAAGTATATATACTTGTATAAAAGGTATAAGCAAAGTGTGTATGTATTCAAGTATACCTCAAAATACAACCACATATGAAAAATAGAAATTATACAACAAGCTGAAACTAAATAAATCACTAAAAATTCATCCAAAGATCGAATCTAGCGTGCTTATAGCCTATGGAAAGCCAATAATCCATTGTAAAACATATCAAAATTTCACAAATAGGTGACTTACCATTTAAAAGTTATGGCTAAAAGAAATAGGTACTAAAATTTCCAAGCAAATGCAAAGGCAACAAAGCTCCTCTTCACTTCAGCCTTTGTTGTGATCACTTCCCTTCTCCAAATTGGACATGCAATAGCTTTTTAGAAAGCTCACTCTATCATCTAACTTATTCTAAAATTTTTCATGCATGCCTCTCAAACTCCAGATTTTGTAGCTAGTTGATTCTACTCTTCAAACCCTAGCAACAATTTGCCCTCTTTGACACTTCACGGCTCATAAAACTTTCATCAAAGCTCCAAATGTATTGATTTTTGTTTTTGTGGAAAGCTTACATAAGCTACTAAAAGATTATCAAAAATATTGAAGAGACTATCCGACTTGGGTGGTTGAACAAAGTCTCTGCCCTTCTTCGTCGGGTGGCAGCAAACCCTTTCCCACTCTCAAGCTCACAACTTTTGCTATCCAACTCCAAATGCTACAAGAGATGTCTTGATAGAAAGCTAGCACAATTTTCCACACTTTCTATAAATTTCACTAAGAAAGAGTTGAAATCAAACTTGCAGTGGCAGCTCGAAGTTTCTGCCCCTCTTCGTCGGGTGGCAGCAAACCCTACTCTACTAAAACAAGCATAACCTTTTGTTCACAACTCCAATACAAGCAAGTGAGTAGGTTCTAGAATCCTCACAACTTGAAGAACACACCCACCAATTTTCATTACAAATGCTTGTATCTCCTTGGAGCTATCTCTCTCCAAAGTTCACCACTCAAAACTGCCTCCAATCCTCGGTCTAGCAAGAGGAGTATATCTCCCTTTTTTTCCATATTAGACTATGAGACGCCCACATGGGCAGCCAAGTCCTATTGGACAGGCCTTATTCACCCCATGCTCTTCTTTCTTACCCCTCACAAGGTCCATTCTACCTCAAAAGTCAACAAGAAAGATAAAATAACCTTTACTTTTCTTCAAATTACAAAAGAGTCTATTCTAGGATATAAATAAGGTAGGAACAAAACAAATAGCCATCTTAATTCACTAACTAAGTGGCTATAATAAATCCTCTCCTTATAATATCTTCTAAAATAATCTCTAGCACTCACACATATATTAACAATAGATACAAGATTTTTCATATTTTTATACACTGCACGTAAATGCAATATGACAACGTCTTGGTGACAAAGAATCCCTCCAACATCGGTTAGCACAATTGGAAAAATTGGATGAAGTTAGGGCTATGGCTCTTTTAACTATAGAAGCTATACAACGCTGCCGTAGAAATTTTTATGATAGTAAATTATGTCCTAAATCTTTTATGCCCAATGATCTAGTGCTTCTTTATGATAGTTGCTTTCACAATTTTTCAAAAAAATTCCAAGTCCGTTGGAATGGACCTTATCGAGTAATTGAAGCCTTTTCTAATGATTCAGTTCAATTGGAAGATTTTATGGATATTTAATTTACCACCCAAGTCAACGGCAACCGTTTATATCTTTATTTTACGTAAACTCGGGATGGATTTTTAAAACTAGAGGGAAGAGGGTGTACATAGCTTACCTTTGTTGAAGGTGCATGATGGTTAGAAAAGACAGCTGATGGTCAGTTTTGGATTCTAATACGGACTAGTCAGGCAAATCGAAAGTGATGATCTGGTACATTAGATTAAAGATTATTGTTTTAGACTCCAAATAAAAGGTTAGGAGCGAGGTACTTAGTGAGAGTTTTTGTTAGCATTCTCTTTTGAGCTTGGTTATCCGAATATATGCTTATTAAAGTGTAGAGTGTTCTGTAATCAGAGAGTAACGATTAATATGAGTAAGGAGTACGTAGTCAGCATTATACAATGTCGATGGAACAGTTGAAGAGAGCTACGGACAGAGAGGAGAATGTCCAAAATGTGCGAAGTAAGAGTAATTTGCAATCGCCGTCCCTCGTGCAGGTCACCAACATGGAGCCAATGACATTGGAAATCTATTGGTTTCCACAAAGACAGAGAGATTTTAGAAATGCACAGATGTACATGTTTTTGCAAGGATCGGATAATTTGCCTCCAATTGATGTAGAACTAGTGGCAGAGTATATAGAAAATTACGACCCAGAGGATGGTTCAAGTGTAATAAAAGGGAGAATAATTGGGATTGATGAGAGTATCTTATAGAAGATATTATATTTACCAATAGGTGAATTAGCTTTAGGTGTCAAAGTGTTCAGTGACTTCACATCGGGAAGTTACTTCAAAAGAGACATGGCGTCCTCTGAGAAAAATCAGGGCTGAAAAGTGGCAGAGGCACTTACTCTAGAGCTTACAGAGTGGATATGGTTCATTCAGAAGCGGTTAGGCTTGAACCAACATATCATATACATGTCCAAGTACTTACTATTCGCTGCGATTGGAACACTTGAAGGCATGGTCTTTAATTGGACAGCCTTTGTAGCAACCCTTATCTATGCAAAAATAGGAGCCAAGTGGAAAACGGATAAATTTGCTTCTTTGTTATGCTCTAACTATGTGCACTTCGTTATTGCACATATGTTAAATCAACCAGTAGTGGAGAAAAGTGTACCCTCTCCAATGCCGCAACAGGGTATGTAGATTTTATCAGTTGGTCCAGGGATATTAGTGCACGAAATTGGGGAATCAAGTAGATCGAGGGAACAAGAGGCTATCTCAGAGACTACACCAGGGCGGGCTTCAATTCGTGCAATAATTGAAGAGTGGCTAAGGCTCTAGTTTTGAACACCGGACTATTGGAGGGAAGAAACCTCACGGACGTAATATTGGATCAAATTTCTCAATTGCAGCTTATAGTAGGTCAGCTGGAACGAAATCTAAGACAACAATTGGAGTCGAGTCGGAAAGAGATAATGGAGAAAAGCCGCTGAATTGTAGAATAAGGTCACCTTATTAAAGCAAAGATAGAATCCAAGTTGGCATTGGAGCAGAAGATAGCGGAGGAAAAGAAAAATTGGATGAATGATAAAGATCGCATTCAAAGAATCTTGAACGTTCAAAAATAAAAATTAATAGAAAATCGCAGAATATGGAATTTGGAACAAGAAGCATTGAAGTGTTAGTTACAAGCAAAACGTGAAAAAGCAGAGAAATTGGAATAGAAAAAGGTAGAATTGGGAGACCAATATAGAATTAGAACAGATAAGCTGCAAGCAAAAATTGGTGCCTTGAAGGGTGAAGTGGAAAAATTGGAGGGCGATTTGGCCAATGTCGTTCGGCCACAGGTATCTGTTCCACCAGTTTTGAATACTAGTGAGCTGGAAGAGAAGATGAAGCAATAAGGGCGCCAATTAGAGGTGAAAGATGCCAGGATTCTACAATTGGAGGCTCAAGTTTGGGAATTGGGAGCGGATAATGAAGATTATCAGCGTAGTTGAAGAGTAATCATGTTGATTTATTGAAGGAGGATGAAGACGTGCCATTAGAGCCAAACATAGAAGAATCTCCTATGAATCTAGAAGCATCTCAATCCCAAGAGCCAGCTTCATAACAAAAGTTTTTTTTATCAATTCTGTGTTTGTAAGGGCACTGCACAGTTAAGAGTAGGACTATGTAGAATAGGTAGGAATTTTAGGATTTACAATACATAGTTTGTAGAATTAAAAATAGACAAGAAGCCGATGAATGGCCACTTTAGAAGGCATAATGGATGAGGAAGTTAGGAAAAGTAATTATCATCGATTGTGTAGCAGTTAACACAGATTGGGATAAGTATAAATTGATTCGGAATGAAGGAGTAGGGGCCTGATTGTGATAGACCTCAGTTGGGATAAGCTTGGTGCTACTTCTCTCTTTTCTTTTGTTAGGCTGTAGTGGAAGATTCGGATTCTATTTCGAAGGATTATATCTTGTCAATGATGAAGTACAATAATAAAACAAAAAATTTTATATATGTGGATGAATAAGAAACTATAATTGTTTGATGCATGAGTTCTTTGTGGAGAATTAGAGGTCAAAGACGAGCTATGTCAATGAAGTTTGATTGTGGATGAGAGTGTCATGTTGTTGTCGTGGTAGAGAATATTTGCCTCAAGAAAGCACTGGGCTTCTAGCTGCAACTAAATACTCAATCAAGGTCCAAAATAATAAAATCCTCAAAATTTTATAAAAGTTTTTCTTTAGGGCTATTACACCCAATACATAAGTCTTATTTCACAAAAACACTCAACTATATCAAAATATTCTAAACCCTCATTCACCTGTAGGAGGGGAATTTTTTCCAAACTTCATTTACCTATAACTCTTAATCTAACCATTCAAATCTAATAAAATTTCACAGAAAGTACAGATGTGCTTTTAAAAACTAGCACAACAAATTTCAACCGTTGATTTTTTATCGATCTTTAGATATTGTAAAAACCCTAACAGTAGCTTTAGACCCTTATTTACAAACACCCGTGTACTAAATTCTTCATATCTCACAAATCCAATGTCCAAATGCTATAAAACTTTAATGCATAGCTTTTTAGCACAAAGATTTACCTACTTGGATATTTTTAGATAAGAATTCATCCAGAAACTCAAGATATGGCAAAACCCATCACTATGAATAAAACCCTACTTGTTGCCTTGGAATTCAATCTGCTGTCTTTGACTCCCAATATCTCTTTCTTTAAAACTCTTATTGTAAAAATTCTTCCACATAAAGTGTAGAACTTGAAATCACCTCTCTAGCCGCACCTCCCGATCTCCAAAAGCTCTCATACAACTCCTTTGATCTTCAAAAGAGTGACATTAGGTACAAATTGCACACCTTAACTTCAAGCACCTACTTCTCTCTTATAATAAATCCAAATCTCTCAATTTTTACACCAAAATTGTAGCCCAAAAAACAAGCTTTCTAATCCTAGTCTCTAATTTTTGAATGCTCCCCTTGAAGTTGCCAAAACCCTTCTTCTTGCTGCGGGTAGCCTCCTCAAAGCCCATTGGGCATGGTATTCAACCAATAGGAATAAAGAACTTCACCCCTTGTCTTCATTCATCCTCACTTTGTCTTCATCCTTCCAAATAGGCCTCTTAGTAGTTTAATTCTTCTTCTTTGGACTCCAATTGCCTCTCAAGGCTTTATACTAAATATTTAGGTTCTATATAATTTAAAAGTCATAACCAAATTAAGTAAAATCTAAAATAAAGTTTCTTACACCAACCCACTTTAATTTATTTTATTAATCATTCTAATACATATTTAAATCTATAAACATATTATATATTTTAAGTGGATTTTACATATTGTAAGCAATTACAGTACGACACTGTATTAGTTGTGAGAGTTGAGCGGTGGAGAATATTGGAGAAACGATTTGTTTCGAGAGACGTTTTGGGTGAGGAATTATTTCCAGTGATTGGATAGAGAAGCAAGTGTATTCAGTCTATGGAATTGGTGCAACATTGCCAATTGTTGTTATGAGCTTGAAAAAAGATAAAAGAATATAGTAGGAGAATTGGTGGAGGATTGTGTTACAAAGTTTATCTTTAGTTGTGGAATAGCAGAACCAGTAGAATAGACGGTATTATTTTAAAAAGCGTGTACATGTGCATTGGACTCTAATATTCAAAGGGTGGTTAGTTGTGTGACTCTAACAGTTAACTCAATGCGGATAGTCTTTCCTTGTGTTCAAATCTCCCTTCACAGATTTACTCTGGGCAATATTGGTAGAGTAAGTGAGACGAACGAGAACAACACTACTTAAAAGCCATCCATGAAGAACTAAAATTCCAACTGCAAATGGCTCAAGATCAATATACAGACTATGCAGACATGCATGGGAAGAACCAACCAAAGTTCAAGGTAGGAAATCTTGTCTAGCTACTTTGGTGAAATATACAAATAAATTGACCATCATGGAAATTAAACTATCAAAGACTTGGACCTTTTACAATTCTATACCAAATAAATCCAATAAATTTCCATCTTGAACTACCAAGCAACATGCACATTTATCCAATCTTTGATGTTTTGCTTTTAGAAATCTATTATAAAACAAACATCGTTGGAAGAACTCTTCTACCACCAATTTCAATTGAAGTCAATGAAGAGCTTGAATATGAAGTGGATGAAATATTAGATTTATGTATAAGACATAGATGATTAGAATATTTCATCTATTGAAAGGACTATGGAATTAGCAAAAGAATTTGAAAACCTTTCGATAACCTCAAGAATGCACCTACGAAAGTTTATAAATTCCATCAATGATATCTAAAAAAAACCTAGATTCAATTGTCATTGAAGATTTTGTAGATAGCAACATCTTTTGGCTTTTAAATGACGCTTTCTATCAATGATAGAAGACCAATATAAAAAAAAAGAGCCATGTCAAGACTTGCACTTGTATTTTTTCTAAGATAGAATAGATCTTGCTAAAAGTTTATCAGTTATCATGTCAAATCTTTGTGTTTCAAGGGAATTATAAGAACAAGAGTCAAAAGACTTTTGTGCCATATAAGCTACTGAGGAACCATTGTAACTTTCACAATCTGTTGGATTTGGAAAACATGAATAAGGTGAAGAAAGAATATTCCAATATCAAATAAGATTATATTTGGAATCTTTGGAAATACAGCCTCGTTACAAAAATCTCAATTTAAATGCCCGAGTTTTGATAATCCTCTTTAAAGTTGGAAAGGTGACTCCAAGTAGATCAGAAATTATATTCAGAGGATGTTTTGAAGGTCTCAACGAAGAGTAAATTCTTGGATGGGATGTTGGTTTAACAGAGGTTATATCTGGAGGTCATCGACGCCATCTCAAGGGTCCTGTTGAACCAAGAACTAACAAACATATGATAGAATATGTTGCTTCTCTATTTCAACAAATTCTAGATTTTGTATATCTGTGATTTGATCATCAAATCACTTCAACTCCTTGTGGAACTTGTTGCTAGAAGGGGAGGTAATGTCATGGACTCATTTGAAGTCACCAATTTCTAAAAAATTTTGTAGTCTTCTAAAATCTTCTATAGTTTTCTAAAATCTTCTAAAATCTTCTAGAACCTTCTTTAGTCTTCTAAGAATCTTTTATAGTCTTTGAGAACCTTCTAGAATCTTCTTCAACCTTCTAGAATCTCCTATAGATTTTTTAGAATCTTCTAGAATCTTCTTTAATCTCCTTGAAGTCACTTTACTCTTCCAAAATCTTTCTCAAGCTTTTAGAATCTTCTAAGATACTCTTAGAAGGTCCAGTAGGATATAGGCCTTGTAGTATAAATAAGAGGCAAGATTAAGGTGCACCTCAATCTTGCCATTACAAGTCTTGGAGTAATCTAAAGTATTACCTTGTCCTTGATATCAATCTAGTCTCTTGTTCTTCATCTAGTTCTTGTTCTTATCGATCCAATTTTTGGTTCTTGAAATTATTTTAATTTTGAATCTTCTACTTGTTTATTTATTGATCCGCTATTTTATACCCTTGATAAGTTTCTATTGAACTAAGATAATCAAGTATTAAATAGAAATTATTCCTATTCATGATTTTTACTATATAAACATGTTACAATATGACATCAACCCCCTCTGAACCTGTGCATCTTTCGATATGTGCTTAATAAACTATATGTCATAGTTGGCATTACACTATTTTTTCATTTCTTCCATTAAGTTTTTCATTATCATATTCTTCATCCATTTCAATATAATTATCTTTTTCAAAATTATTGGTATCTTTAGCATGATCCTCTATATTGATTTTCATATTTTGTCTTTTAAAAATCTTTACTCACTTGCCAAGAATAGGTATTTTTAATCTTGTACTATCCAACTACATCAATGAATATGTGGCATTGATATGGATTGTTACCACTACATGCGGTGTTGTATGGTGTGAACTTTTATTTGAGAATACATTAGGTATCTAGTTGTGGAAAGTTTATTTGAAACTTATTGGCTAAATTCTAATAAGTGATTTGTCTTTAATATAAAGGATAAATAATACAATAATATTCTAAAAGAAAAGTTATATAGATAAATTTTCTTGTATTCAAGTAGATCTCTATAAAAAGGATTCAAATTTCCAAAAAACCCTTCAAAACTTAATTCACCCCCAAAGACTTATTTCTTCATGATCTTTAGAGTATAATAACTCTTGATCCAACTATTCAATTTCTATAAAATTTTCTTCAAATTGTAGGTAATAGTTTTAAATTTTATTACAAAAGAGAATCAATTATAAATTTACTTTTGATCATCCGATATCTCAAAAATCCTAGCAAGTGCTTAAAACCCTAGCTTAGAGACACCTGAGCACTATTTTCCTTATATCTCACAAATCCAAAATTTTAATGCTTTAAAATTTTTATACATAGTCTTGTGATATAAATACATATATTTCTGAAAATTTTTAGTCAAAAATCTGTCAAATTGTCTAAGATATAGCTCAAAATGTAACCACTAGTTAAGAAGGGTTACTTACAATCCTTAGCTTATAAGCATTGGCTTCAACTCTCAATATCTCCTTCACCACAGCTTGAATTTTATCAAATCGTATATAAAAAGTATAGCCAAAAAAGTATTCTTTCTAATTTTTAGTCGCCAATCATCTATTGTTCTCTGTATGTGCATGTTATACTTAAAAAAGTGATAGTAGATAGAATTTTGACATCCTAATTTTAAGCACCTATAACTCTTTTATAAAAAATCCAAATCATGCAAGATTTGCACCAAAACCATATTTAAATTCCAAACTTATTAATGTTAGCCTTTGATATTCAACTTTCTTCTAAAAATAAATCCAGATCCCTAATAAATCCTTAGGAAACCTCCTTGAAGCCCATTAGATATGATTTTTGATCAATAGGAATAGAGACTTCTATCATCTATCTCCATTCATCCACATAGATGGCTTAACTATTTCCTTTCATACTAAAAATCCCTTTCTAATCCTTTTTCTTATAAGATTTATACAATATGTGTTCTAAACACCAAATATAAAAATAAAAATAAAAAATTTAAGGATCACCAATATCTAATAAAGGTGACTTAAGATATACAAGAGTTATTATCAATATAAATCAACTTCAAAATTACTATTAAAAAAAAAATAAGGTTATATAAATCTCATTAATAGTCCTATTAAATAGATTCTTTCTAAACTAATAATCTAATTATATCTTATAACTAATAAAATCTATTATTATAGCTTTTACTTAGGTATATAATAAATTATATATTAAATATATATGTATGATTTTTTCATATGGTAGTTGAAGCACAACACGACATCGTATTCATCTTGTTCATCATATAAGCTAGTGAATTGGTAGTACTCTGAGAAATAATACACATTCTAACTAGTCCAAGTAGTGTTGTCATCATTGTCATGTCTCTATTCTCTATTGCAAGTTGAAATTGGTCATAGCCCAAATATCAATCATCCATTGAATAGATTGCCCTTCCTACAAATCCTTTAGCAAATTCATCTATTATTGGTCCAATTTTCACATTTTTGATAGTCACTACATTTATTGGTTGCATATCTTGAATAAATTATAATGATCTATTTTTCTTATGCACTGTAAACCATCGATTAGAATATAGTGAAAAAAAAAACTCCAGAATCTTTATCTTTATTTTTTCTTTCAATAATTCTATTAAACTTGGCAAATGTGCCCTTAGTAGTGAAATTGGCTTCAAATTCCAAGGTACATGTGATATAATGAAAATAACCTTGGGAATTACAATATTTGGATCTATTCATCCAATTTCATGAGATTCAAAGGCAAATGATTTTTTTCATTTTGCTAATATTTCCTTGAAGTACTCAATTTCTTTTGGCAACAAAGAACCATCAGACCTAATCTTCAACTCCTGAAAAGTCTCTTTTGTGAACTTATATCCAATATTCTTTAGATCCTTTAAACTCTTTTTTTTCAATATTTTTTTCATTTATTCTTTAGAATCTTCTGGCAAAGGTCCGGCAACAGGTTTCACCTTCTTATCTACGGTCTTATATTTTGTTTCAACCATAACTACTAGTGCTTGAAAAGATTCAAGTATAGAATAAATTTCTCTTAAATAAATTTGCACAATCTTATTATCATCTCCTAATCCAATTGATGTAATCACTTCTAAAGAATCTTTCAATCTATTTTTTTCATGAACATCAAAAATCCTTTCATCATCCACTAATATCCCCAATTTACATAATTCTTTTTTAATATCACATAGTATTTTTTATTTTATTTTATTTTATTTTTTTAAATCTACAACTTTTTTATATATAATATTTCTATTTTCAAAAATATCAATAAAACTTGTATTAAAAGCACCTACATCTTGTGAGAATACCTCTTCTTCTGTACCTCCATAATCCTGCTTTATAGTGGTATTTGTCAAAAATCCATAAATTCTTCAAAAATCCTTGGTAATGGACTTTCTCTCAATTTGTCTCAATTGCATTCATGATTTAGAGGCACAGTCAAAAATTATATTGTCCTTCTCCCATCCTCATTACAAATCCATATATAAGTTGAACCATCATTAAGTACTTTTGTTTCCATCTGAATCACAATAATATATGGTTGTCCCAAAATAAGAGGATAAGATATTGCATCTTAAACAAAAATATTTTACTCCATTGTAATATCACCAATCCAAATTTTTACATTTGGACAAGCACCATATAATTAATCTTTTGTATTATTAGCTACTTATATTATCCATTTGTGCTCTATATCAATTGGCCATTTTTATTTCATATAAAGATCCTTAGACATAAGATTTATTTCTGAACCGTCATCAATCAAAGCAATAAGTGGCTCATCCATATCTCCAATCTTCATTAATATCTTTGTACTTGCTCTAATCCAATACTTTTGAATATAATGACTCAAAATTTCTTTCTTCTTATCACTTAGATCATCAAAACGTGCTCTTCAATTATAATTCCTTCCTCTACTTGTTGATTCTTTGCAATAATTGCCAATTTTATCTTCTTCATCTTCACATACATATGCATCAATAGCATGATTTGATCTAGCTTCACTCATTAATTGCATCTTTTGCTTAATATTATCAATAATAATATCATAAAATTCTTTCTTTGTAATATCAAAAATCTCCTTTAATATAAATTCAACTTTAGCATTGAGTACACATTCTTCAAGCACCTCCTTTGAATCTATTGTTACTTCAATATTAAAGAGAAGTTTGTAAGTCATTGACTTATTTTTTCTCCTAAGTCCTTTAATTTTTTCTTTAATGATATTGAGATATCTTTTGTTGGTAATTCATGTGAAGCCATCTCACAAGCCTTATTTCCTCGAATTTGCCTCTTGAAAGAATTTCCTTCTCTTGTCTCATTAGAATCTTGTTTTCACTTTTCTTCTATCAAGGTTTCATGTTGGCTCTTAGCAATACAAGTATGCACTGACAAAACTTCCACAAGATCTTTTCAATCCATAGTTCCACAAATTATTGCAATAGTCCTCAATAAAGCTTTTAGTGGCATCTTCTTTTTATATATTGTAGAAATAGCAAAAGACCAAAATCCACTTAATTCAATATTTCTAAAAAAATCTTGTTTGCCATTGTCATCTATCTTAGTACCATAACTTACAACTTCTAGTATTTCAATCCCATTTGCTACCAAATAATTCTTAACTAGTACTTTCTTACCTCCCTTATTAAAATTAATTTGGAAAAAATCACTAATATCTTTTAATACCATTTTTCCATCTTTTCAAAAAACAATGCTTTGTTGCACCATTTCATTGAATTCACTACAATCCTTTCAAGAATGAAAATCATCATTACATCAAATACATCTTTGCACATACCCTTGCTTAAAGGTGGTTTTTGAATTTATTGTAGAAGTGTTCTCCTCAAGCCTTGTAAGTTTAATTTGAAGATCCCGTATCCTGCGTATAAGTTCTTGAATTCCCGCATTTTCTTTCTTTGATATAGTTGTTAAAGATTGGTACTTTTGATTGTAAAGTGGGTACTTAAGTTTTAGATACTTGCACAATTCTTTGAATACCAACTCTATCCTTTCTCCTTTCCCTTTTTGTAAGCAATCCTATTATATCTTCAAATTCTTTCCATTTTGTTATCAATCCTTCATTTTCTTTTTTATCCTCAAGAAGAATTTTTAATCTTTCTTGTAATTCTCCATCACCTACTTGAAGAAATAATTCAACCTTGTTTGGTCCAAAGATTATCTTTTCCACTTTTGATAATCAAGAATACTTCCTTTCAAACTCCCTTAACAATTTAATATCTTATAATTTCTTATTAGGATGCTCAATCCATTTCAAAAATGATTTTTTAGTGACCCGATCAAAGTCTTCCAAGAAATATTCATCTTTCAATGTATGAGAGAATGTCTTTCAATAATTTTTAAAATATTTTATTATTGATTTCACATGTTCTTTTATCTCTAGCATTGTAGCAAGTTTAAATAATAAAATCATATCCTTTTTAGAGACTCAATTCAATTCTATTTCCATCAAATTGGTCAATTTTATTAACCATTGCTTGCAATACTTTGATTGCCAAAGCCTCCTTGTAATTATTGCCTTATTGCTGTTGTATAATTAATATAAAAGCTTAAAACATATTTATAGTGTTTGGATCCAGATACATACATTATCTTTTAGAAGAAAATCCACTTGAAGCTCTACTTGAAGATCTACTTAAAACGCCATCCAAAGCTCCATCAAAAATTCCAAATTCAACCTTCTTGCCTTCTTAAGCCATCAATTTTAAATAATCTTAATAAAATTCAATACCTTCCACCTCAAACTTTCACGTCGGCTTTACCACTTAAGTTGTATTATATGGTGTCTTGTTTGAGAATGCGCCGAGCACTTGGCTGTAGAGGGTGAAGTTGCGGTTTACAAATACTAAGATCCTTTAACAAGTTTCATCCGTATAATAAGAATATAATTGAGTATCAATACAAGAGTGCTTAAGTCAATACAAAGTGCTTAAAAATATTCTTTTAGATAATTTCATCTACATATAAATCCAAATTGCTTGTTACTTATCACAATCAAGTAACTTAAATTTCTCTTTGTAAGTCTTAACCTTAGTCAGTGAATTTTAGTAAGCTATAAATCTTAATCCGACATCAATTTGGTATGATATTTTACACACAAATATAAATATAAGTCTCTTATATGCTTAGAAAGTTTCAATCCAATCCAACTTACAGATTGTTGAAAATTAACCAAAAGCCGCATTGATATCACTCAGTTGCCAACTTGGAAGTTGATGCAGATATCTCAATAGCAATTTCTCCTTCCACAACTATTAACTTCAATTAAAAATTGGTACATAGCTTGTCCTTTAAGTCTTCTAATAATTTGCCAAATTTCGCCTTGATTTGACATGTAGATCTTTAGATATTGCAAAAACCCTAAACAATCCTAAACTGCCAATCTTTGGCACCTCTTTGTACTAAAGATCACGTTGTCGTACTGTAATTACTTACAGTATGTAAAAATTAGTTAAAATATATTATATGTTTATGAATCTAGATATGTGTTAGAATGATTAGTAAGTTAAATTAAAAATGGTTGATAGAAGAAACTTTATTTTATTTTATTTTACTTATTTTAATTATGGTATTTAAAAATTATAAGATCTAAATATTTAGTATGAAGCCTTGAGAGAAGGTGGGGACTTAAGGATGAAAATTTAAGCTAGTAAGAGACTAATTGGGAGGGATGAAATCAAGCCATGGTCGGATGAAGGCAAAGAATAGGGAACTTCATCCCTATTGGTTGAATACCATGCCCAATGGGCTTTGAGGAGGCTGCCTACGACCTTAACAGGGGGTTTTTGGCGACTTCAAAGTAAGGATTTGCAATTTCAGAGGTAGGGTTGTAAAGTTTAAGATTTTGGATATAGTTTGAGAGGAAATTTTAGGCGATTTGGAGATAGGGTGAAGAAGTTATACTTGTTCAAAGTTAAAGAGTGGATTTCATACATACTGTCACTCTTTTGGGATTTCGCGGAGTTGTACGGAGGCTTTTGGAGATCGGACGGTGTGGTTGGAAAGCTTGATTGAGAAATTAGTGACAGCTAGAAGCCCAGCGCTTTCTTAAGGCAAATTCTTTCTACCACGACATATTGGTGCTTCCACTAAAAGAGCCTTGAGGCATTAGTTACTCAATAAGTGAAGATGGGGGATCAAAACCCAAGTTTTGGATTATCCGGGGGGGTGGCTGCTCAAGACCTTTTCAAGGCATTTGCCCAATTTATGGAACAAAGGCAATAGGTGCAAGGAGATGACAAAAACACATCTAAAGCCTTACAAGCAGTAGTGGATAAGATTGGGAGGTTTGATGGGAGGAACATCACTAAGTTCTTAGGAATTTACACATGTGAAATGGAGGTACATCAAGTTTCAGAACTTAAAATAATTACCACCTTTGATTTGGTAGTTATATCTGAGATCAGGGAGAGGGTGCAAGATTTGCATAAACACGATATATCGTGGGAGAGATTTGAGGAGTTGCTGAAGGATGAATTTTTTGAGGAAGACTCAGAAAGGATGACTAAAAGATCATTCTTAGAATGGATTGAACATAGGCCAGGAAACCAGATAGCTCCGAATGAATTAATCAGGGAGTTTGAAAAGAAATTTGGCCAATTGCCACAACAAGAGAGACAGTTATTGGATACTAGGAAGACTGAGTTGTTTTTGCAAACAACTAATGAAGATTTCAAAGACAAGCTACTTTTTCATCTTGCAGATAGGGAATCTGAGAGTGGCTTTACAAATAATTGGAGATTGGTAAAAAAAACAGTAACATTTGTGGCCAAGCAACAGAGGATGAAGACTCGTGGCTTATCATCACGATTGGAGTAAATACCCACATCTCAAACTTCAGTGTCACCTCAAAAAGTGATGAAGACTGTCCAAGAAGACACTCTTAAGGAATTGATCAAGGGCATACAGGATCTTAGGGTTGAAATGACTGAGTTGAAGAAATCTCAAGTTGCAAATTCATCAAAGCTAACCGAAGGTTTCAAGGGATTTGTGGAGAGATGTATGTGGTGTGATAGTCCAAACCACAAGCGTGGTGAGTGTGACAATTATAAGACTGCAATCAAGGAAGATATTATATATTTCAAGGAGGGCAGGGTAAGACTCAGATGGTCTGATGAGTCTTTGAGGACCAACTTTGGGAAAGGAGGCATGAAAAAGATGGTAGAAGAGCAGGCATATAAAACTAGTGCCATGCTTGGGAAGGAAGCAGAGTCTTATTCTATTACGGTTGAACAGAAAATAATTAAGGCTATTTCTTCACCAGCTACAGAGGCCATGATCAGGGGAGCTGAAGCTATCAGGGAGATGACTGGATGGAATGATCTACTTGACGCTATTAGCATCAAAGCATTTTTAGGTGGAAACCAACAAAGTAATGGTGTGCATGATGCTGTGGTTGAAGAGAAGAGAGGTAGAGCTGTTCAAGAGGAAGATGTTGGGGAACCTGCAATCAAGAAGAGATCTCCACGAAACAAAGAAACTTTTCCAGAGCAAAAATCAGAGAAGGTGTCTCCTTCTACTTGTCTTGGTGATTCACCACTACCAAAAGAGTCGTGGAAGAAGGAGAAAGAGCAAGAGAAGGATGGCACATATAAAACCAAAGGTAAAAATCTTGCCTACAAGCTTCAATCTGATATTGAAACATCTACAGATATGAAGAGTATCTTGGAGGAAAAGATTTTGGATGCTAAGATTGAATTCACTCTAAGAGAAGCTCTTGGTATAGCCAAGAGAGATTTCCATGAGTTAATCATTGATGTGATAAAAAAAAAGAGGCAAATGACAGCTGAAGTTATCATGGTAGAAGCATTGGATACTCTTGTGACCAAGGATGAGGAAGAGGAGATAGGGCAGGTTTTTGTACAGACTGCATTACCAGAGTTTAGAAGCAAGGGTGATATGGAGAATAGACTTTAGATTAATCATGCAAAGGATATAGAAGGGCATCAAACAAATAACATACTTATGGAATCTGGCAAAGAAAAGAAGATTACACAGGAAGCACGTGTTATTAGCTTCTCAAAAGAAGATGGTGACGAGTTGGGAAATAATATCTACTCAGTTCTTTATTGGGCTAGAGTTACGACAGAGACTTATGTGAGGTTGGGAAACTATAAGGATACAGTCTTAGCTTTAGTTGATCATGGATCAGAAATCAACATCATGTCCACGCGGGAGTATGAAAAGAGTAAGTGGCCAATCGATATCAACCATGGCTGGGTAATTAGAGCTGCAAATAACCAACAAGGTGATTTATATGGAGCTTGTCCAACTGTGAAGACTAGGATTGGAGATGTGGAAGTGGAACAAAACTTCTTCGTGTAAAATTCTGCTACATATCCGATAATACTTGGTCAACCTTATATTACAGCTGCTAGAATGGAAATTAGAGTCTTAGATGATGGCTCACATTATGCCAGGATTCGTAGTTGTGATGGAAAAAAAGTTGTGCAATTTATCATAGTGAAACCTATTCATGAAAGGCATAGAGCGCAATTGAAAGACATGCCTCTAGATCCGGAAATTAAATTTGTGGATTTCTAGAGAGCACCCTTGTAGGATGGGGATACATGGGTGCAAATGGATCATCTGCCAATCCCAATGTAGACAATTTGAGTTTTGGATTTTTGAATTTGAGTGGTAATGGATTTGTGAGTATGCAAAGGGTTGAAGATTTAGATTTTGTAAATAAGAGAAGAGTAAAGAAGCAAGAGAAAAACTTATGGAGTTATGGAGAACTTAGCTACAAAGATGGATGAAGATGTTATAGTGGAGGTACAATCATGGAAGACTTATAAGGAGTTGGAGGAAATTATAACATGTGCTAGAATTGCTACAAGCTATGGATTGAAACCTGAGGCCATTGTGCAAACCAAGTATAAGACTGTAGCCAAAAAAGTGAAACCAGTAGCTACTCAATTACCATTTGATACTATGGAGCACATCAAGCAAGCAATCATGGAACCATGGTTGAGAGAGAAACGCAAAATTGGACATCAGTTTACGGAGGAGTCATTGGCTAAGTTGAAGATTGGAGGGGGTGATTTCTTGACATTGCCAGAAAAGATGGCGTTTCAAGAAATGCTTATTAGATATGGTAAGGCATTTGCTTTAACTCCTGATGAGATTGGATGTGTGGATCCTAGTGTTGTAACACCTATGGTAATTTTCACCATACCACATGTTCCATGGGATTTGAAGCCTATACCTGTACCTAGAGCTTTACTTCCCAAGTTAATAGAATTATTAAAATAGAAGGTGGGAATGGGTATCCTTGAACCTTCAATTGCTCCTTATTCTAACAGATGGTTCACAGTACCTAAGAAGTCAGGGGCATTAAGGTTCATTCAAGATATGCAACCAGCAAATAGGGTGATTATTCGAAAAATGGGGTCAGGTCCCGTGGTGGATGAAGTAGCTGAACAATTTGCAAGCCATGCCATCTATTCTATCGGAGACTTGTATTTTGGATATGATCAGTTTCAGTTGACTGAGGAAAGTAGAGACTTGACTACCATGAAAACTTCTTTGGGATTAATGAGGATGCGCACTTTACCTCAAGGTGCAACTAATTTTGTGGTTCATATGCTAAACGCTATGAACCAAATATTAAATGAATTTGTACCTGAGAAGACCATCCCATTTTTGGATGACATACCTATAAAGGGAAGCAAAGAGGAAGACAAGGATGAGACTATGGATACTAAGGATTGCAAGCAGTTTGTCAAGCGACACATTGAAGATGTGGCTCGAATATTGGAGAAACTTGAGTCAGTTAATCTGACATTATCTCTGGAGAAATCAAGTTTTGGAGTTGGTGAGATTTTGGTGATAGGACACATGTGTGGCAGGTATGGTAGAAAACCAAACCCTGAAAAAGTTGATGCTATATCTAGAATGAAGGCATATAGAAGTATTACAGAAGTTAGAAGATTTCTGGGTGCATGTGTGTTCTATCACATTTGGGTGCCTCACTTTGCACATATCTCAGAGCCACTATACAAATTATTAAGGAAGGGAAGAAGGTTTATCTGGAAAGATGAACAAAAGATAGCCATAAAAAATTTGAAAAGGATTTTGAGTTCACCACCTATCTTTAGACAAGTAGATTATCAATGTGACAGACCAATGATTGTAACAGTGGATACAAGTCCTACAGCAATTGGATGGGCTATTAGACAAGATGATGGAGAAAGAAGGAGATTTGCTATAAGATTTGGAGCGAGGATTCTTACAGAAAGACAAAGGGCTTATCCACAAGTTAAAAGAGAGCTTTGGGGAGCATTCACTACTCTAAAGGTAGAGAAGAATTATTTGATTGGAGCTAGTGTGATTTTGGAGACATATTGTTTGTCTTTACTTGGAATAGTAATCAACTGCACTACTCTAGACATTGCTATGTTGAGATGGATAGCCTATATTAAAACATTGAATCCTATATTGATACATATGACTAGTAAAAAAAACTCGATGGTAGACATGCTATCTAGAGCTAGATATACCTTTGAGGAAGGAATGATGGCACAGGAAGAAGATGAATATCAAGAAGAGAGGAGCTATGGGTATCCGTTTGTTACTAATAGAATGGATTTTGGAGATGATGTTTGAATCTTCTATGAAGATCTATATGAAGGCCAACTGAAAAATATTGGAATCTATTTGAGCACAATGAAGAGGCAAGAAGATTGGATGGATAAGACCTTCAAAGATATCAAGCACCAGTCATATGCTTATTTGCTTAAGGATGGATATCTTTGGAAGAGGCCGAAAAGAGGTGACAAAATCCCATTGAGGGTGGTAGGAGATTTTGTGACCAAGAATAAAGTTTTGAAAGAATTTCATGACACACTTTGGACAGGACATAGAGGAGTTTGGTCCACTTATACAAAGATCAAGGAAAGATATTGGTGGAAGGGCTTATACAAAGATGTTGAAGATTTTGTAAGTTCATGCATACAGTGTCAGCTACAATCTAAGGTCAGACATAGAGATGGATTACATCCTACTTATCCACCTGCTATACATTTTCAATGGGTAATTGATTTGGTAGCTATGCCATTAGGACTTTGGAGCATGAAATATTTGGTATTGGCAAGAGAAGAGCTATCAAATTATGTTGAAGGAAGGGCATTGAGGGCCAAGACCACTAAAGCAGTATGCAGATTTATACTCGAAGACATCTTCAGTAGATATGGAAGCATTGGAAGGATGAGAGCTGATAGAGGAGAGTTGGATGCTGTTGAAGCACGAGAATTGTTTAATAGGTATGGAGTTCAACTCAAATTGGCTACTTCTTATAATCCTGAGGCAAATGGTAAAAGTGAGAGGGATAATCCTCCCATCATTCAAGCATTGGTCTAGGCATGCAAGGATAGGCCAATTCAATGGCCTAAATTGCTTCCATTTGCTTTGTGGGTTGATAGGACTACTCATAGTACTGTCATTGGTTATATGCCCACGGAGTTGATGTTAGGACAAAAGCCTATGATGCCAGTTGAAAAAATCCACCCTACGTGGATATTTTTGTCTTGAGAAGATGGCATTAATAGAGAAAGATTATTAAAACTTTGCATCCAATAGTTGAGAAGGTTACCAGAGGACTTGCAGATTGCAACTGAAAGGTTAAAGGCAGCAAGACTGGAAAACAAGGAGAGGTTTGATAGGAGCCACAGGCTAAGACCTAAGCCTATTCAAGTTAGAGATTGGGTTCTTATCTATGATAGCAGCTTAGAGCATCAACATAGTACTATAAAGAAATTTGCAAAGAAATGGTTTGGGCCATATGTAGTGTTTAAAGTTAATGATAATGCTACGTATTCCTTACGGGAGCTAGATGGAGCTGTTATCAAAATTCCAGTAGCTGGAAAGAGGGTGAAAGCTTTCAAGAGAAGAGATGGACGATTTGAAGTAGAGAATCTTGAAAAATTTCTACCTCAATACTTGGGCCAAGAGCAGGAGGTTGATGAACTTGTAAGTGATTAAGAGCAATATATATAAAGTAAAAAGGGACATGAAAAGTGGCACATACCAGAGGATGTGCAGGTTTAGAGGGGATAGATGTCGTACTGTAATTACTTACAATATGTAAAAATTAGTTAAAATATATTATATGTTTATGAATCTAGATATGTGTTAGAATGGTTAGTAAGTTAAATTAAAAATGGTTGATAGAAGAAACTTTATTTTATTTTATTTTACTTATTTTAGTTATGATATTTAAAAATTATAAGATCTAAATGTTTAGTATGAAGCCTTGAGAAAAGGTGGGGACTTAAGGATGAAAATTTAAACTAGTAAGAGACTAATTGGGAGGGATGAAATCAAGCCATGGTCGGATGAAGGCAAAGAATAGGGAACTTCATCCCTATTGGTTGAATACCATGCCCAATGGGCTTTGAGGAGGTTGCCTACGACCTTAACAGGGGGTTTTTGGCGACTTCAAAGTAGGGACTTGCAATTTCAGAGGTAGGGTTGTAAAGTTTAGGATTTTGGGTATAGTTTGAGAGGAAATTTTAGGCGATTTGGAGATAGGGTGAAGAAGTTATACTTGTTCAAAGTTAAAGAGTGGATTTCATACATACTGTCACTCTTTTGAGATTTTGCAGAGTTGTACTAAGGCTTTTGGAGATCGGATGGTGCGGTTGAAAGGATGATTTCAAGATCTACGTCTGTTTTGAAGGAATTCTTAAGTTTTGATTTTAGACAAAGGAGATATGAAGAGTTGAAGACAGCGCATCCAATTCCAAGGCAGTAAGCACACCGTGTTGTTAATAGTTATGCTTTAAGCCATAACTTGAGTTTTCAGACAAATATTTGGCTCAAACTTCTTGGAGAATGTGATATTTTGTGTTCGAAAGCTATACATACAAATTTCATGGAATTTGAGCTTATAGTTTGTGAGATATGAAGAAATTTGTATACAGGTGTATAAAGACAAGGGTTTGAAGCGACTGTTAGGATTTTCAAGATATCTCAAGATCCGCAATGAATTTGCAATTGAAAATTGTTGTAGAGGTTGATAAGAATACATCAGTACTTCATGTAAAATTTTACCATGTTTGGACGGTCGGATCAGGAGATATAGGATGTTGAAGTTTGGAAAAATTTCCACATAAAGATATGTAAGGTTTTAGAGGATTTTATCATACTTTGGATGTTGTTAGTTACTTGAGGCTTATTTATTTGATGTAATTTCTCACAAAAAGGAAAAATATATATATAAGTAAACTTTGAGTTTTCCTCATTTATTTGAAGCTTGATTGAGAAATTAGTGACAGCTAGAAGCCCAGTGCTTTTTTAAGGCAAATTCTCTCTACCCCGACAATGTTGTCGTGGCAAAAGTCCGCTTCACGTAGACGCAAGGTCCCTCTTTACAATCAAGTTGGATCCAATATGCACAAACTTTCTTAAATTTTTCTTTTATAGTCACAAAACCATGCATATAATAAATCAACAAACTAGAAGCTTGAAAATTTATAAATCAAAATCCAACCGTATATAAGATCAAATTTTTGAAGCATAAAGTTCACTTCTTTAGTCATCTTCACAAAAATTCTCAACCATGAATTCATTACCAATCACCAGATATCATCAAAATATTAGCAAGTAATTATATAAGTAAAAACCAAACCAAAAACTTGAAAATTCATAAATTAAGATCCAACCGTTCAAATAAGCTCAAAATTTGGGAAAACATAACTCATACCTTTGATCTTCATTACATAAATTTTGAGCTATGAATTCATTGCTGATCGTTAGATATCACCAAATCCTTGGCAGATACTTTTAAAAGTCAAAACCCTAGACACCTGAGAACAAATTTGCCATTACTCCCTAATCAAAGTCTCAATCGATAAGAGATTTTAGAAATAGACTCTTTATAGTATAACAATTTCCTGAAATAAATTATTGTATCACTTGGACATTAAATGTATAGCTTGAAGTCTAGTTTCTAATCCAACTTTTTGATTTCTTGCTAGTATCTTAAAACTTCTAATATACCCTAAAAAGTGACAGTAGGTGTCATATTAGTAGTCTAAGTTCAAACAAGCATATCTCTCTCATCTAAGCTCCGAATCATGCGTTTCTACCACCTAAACTCATGCCAAGAAGAAGATACCTCTCTGGATTTGCCCAAAACCCCGTCTTCTTCTCCTTCGAGCTCGTCAAAGAAGTCGTAGCCAAGGTCTTAAAAGTCCAAGTCAACAATTAATAGTTTAAAGTTATAAAAACCCCAAATCTAATCCTCCAAGTCAGCACTATTAATGATAGCTGACTATTGACATCCAAATCTACTATTTATCCTTGGTAAAATCCTAAATTCAACCTCAAAGTCAAAACTCCTTATATCTACAAATATAACCCTGAATCTACTAAAATCTAAGATTGAAAAAAAGATAAAAGAAATAAAAGAAAGTTTCAAGGCTAAATCAAAGTTAAAGTTAAGATTAAAGATAAAGTAAAATTTTAACCAAAGAAAAAGCAAGAAAGTGAGAAAGTTTTCCTAAACTATATAAAAACTTAGATTGATAAGAAGAAAGAAAGAACTTAATAAAATTTTGAAAAAAAGATAGTTAAATTAGGTTTCTATATATGGATATATTTACTTCACGACAACGTAAATATCAATTACATTATTAAATTATTACAAATTTTTATCTAACTTTAATATACTTAATTACCCACATATTTTCAAATTTTCAATTACAGATGTTATTTCAATTGCACACAATAGTTGAAAGTGCTAGTCCTAACTTTATTGCATAAAAACTTAATCTCCAATACAAACTATGACTTTAGATAGCAATGGCTAAGTCTTCTTAAATCCTATAGAAATAAGCCTAATATTCTTACAACCAACTTGAAGCTAACTATCCAATCCTAGTTATTGATCTTCAAATGACCTAATTTCCTACCTTTAGTGGCCGTTTTCATAGCTAGAGATCTGATTTCGACCCTATCTCATATATGGTCAACCCCCGAGTATCAATCCAACTTATTCTAAGGATTTTTAAGTTTAATCTTGTCTTCAATTTAATCCTAGTATCAACCATAAAGTCTTTTTTTAAGTATCTTAAGTTCCTATTGAGTCAAGATAATCAAATATTAAGTAGAAGTTATTCCTATTCATGCTTTTTACTATATAAACGTGTTATAACATAATACTGTGGTCAATCAAAGGAACAATTGACTCATCTATATTTCCAATCTTTATTAATGCCTTTGTAATTATTTTATTTCAATATTTTCCAATATAATGACTTAAATTTTTTTTTCCTTATCACTTTAATCATTAAAACGTACTCTTCAATTATAACTCATTCTTTCACTTGTTGATTATTTGCAACAATTACCAAATTCAACTTCTTTATCTTTACATGCACGTGCATCAATAGTATGATTTAATCCAATTTCATCCATTAATTGCTTCTTTTGCTTAATATTATTAATAATGACATCATGAAATTCCTTCTTTGCAATTTTCAAAATCTCCTTCAATGTAAACTCAACTTTAGCATTAAGTACACTCTTCTCAAGCACCCCTTTTAAATTTGTTGGTACTTTAATATTAAAGTATAGTTTGTAAGTTGTTGACTTATTTTTTATTTCTGTATCTTTTGATTTTTTTTTTTGATGCTATTGAAGTATCTTTTATTGTTAATTTTTGTAAAACCATCTCATGAGCCTTATCTCCTTAAGTTTATTTTTTAGAAGAATTTCCTTCTTTTGTGTCATTAAAATCCTATTTTCTCTTTTCTTCCATCAAAGCTTCATGTTGGCTCTTAGCAATATAGGCATACACTAATAAAGCTTGTACATGATTCTCTTAACTTGTAGTTTTACAAACTATTGCAACAATCTTTAATAAAGCTTCATGTGATATCTTCTTTTTATATGTTGTCAAAATGGTAGAAAATCAAAGTCCACTTAGTTCAATATTTCCAGAAAAATCTTATTTTCCATCATCATCTATCCTAACACCATAACTTACAACTTCTATTGTTGTAATCCCATTTGTTGCTAAATAATCCCTAACTAGTGCTTTCATATCTTCCTTATCAAAATTAGTTTGAAAAAAATCACTAGTATTTTTTAATGCCACTTTTTCATCTTTTCAAAAAATAATGCCTTATTGCACCATACTATTGAATTCACTACAATCTTTTTGAGAATGAGAATCATCATCACACCAAATTCATCTTTGCATATATCTTTACTTAGAAGTAGCTTTTGAATTTATTGTAAAAGTCTTTTCTTCAAGCTTTGCAAGTTTGATTTAAAGATCCCTCATGCCACGTATAATTTCTTCAATTTCCACAACTTCTTACTTTGGTGTAATTATTGAAGGTTGGATATTAAAAACTATTGATTATAAAGTAGGCACTTGAATTTTAATTATTTGTATAATTCTTTGAATATCAACCCTATTCTTTCTTCTTTTTCTTTTTACAAGCAATTCCACATCTTCAACTTCTTTCCATTTTATTATCAGTCCTTCATCTTCTTTTTTATCTTCAAAAAGAATTTCTAACCTCTCTTGTAATTCTCTATCAAGTGTTTAATGAAACAATTCAATCTTGTTTAATCTCAATGTTATCTTTTCTATTTTTGATAATCGAGAATATTACCTTTCAAATTTCTTTAATAACTTGATAGCTTATTATTTCTTATTGTGATGCTTAATCCATTCCAAAAATAACTTCTTAGTAACCTAATCAAAGTCTTTTAAGAAATATTCATCTCTCAATGCTTAGAAGAATGTCTCGTAAGAACTTCCAAATTGTTCCGTGATTGATTTTATATATTATCTTATTTCTAGCATCATGGCAAGCTCAAAAAATAGAATCTCTTTTTTAGAAATATAATTTAATTCTATTTTTTATATATAATATCTCAAATATTTAGAAATATTCCTTCCATGAAACTGATCAACCTTGTTAACCATTGCTTGTAATGCTTTAATTGCGAAAGCTTCTTTGTGATTATTATCTTGTTATTTTTGCATAAATAATGTAAATACTTGAAATATATTTGTAATGTTTGGATCGAAGTATATACCTTGTCTACCAATAGAAAATCCACTTGAAGCTCTACTTGAAGATCTACTTGAAGCACCACCTAAAATTCCATCAAAAATTCTAAATTCAACCTTCTTACCTTCATATACCATTAATTCTAAATAACGACAAATAAAATCCAACACCTTCTACCTCAAACATTGATATTGGATTCACCATTTACATCATATTATATATTGTTTTGTTTGAAAATGCATCAGGCACTTGGCTATAGAGGATGAAGTTGTGGTTTACAAATATGTAAAAAACTCTAATAGATTTCATCTATATAAGAAGAATGTAATTTGAATTTCAATTTAGAAGTATTTATATCCAATATAAAGTATTCAAAAATATTCTTCTTAATAACTTCAACCATACACAAACTCCAATTGCCTTGTTACTTTCACAATTAGGTAATTTCAATTTTTCTTTGCAAGCCCTAATTCTAATCAATGAGCTTTAGTATGTTGTAATTTTTAATCTAACTATCAACTTGATACAAAATTTAATACACAATAGTCACTACAAATCTTATATATATTAAAAAAATTGAAATCCAATCCAACTTACAAATCATTAAAAAAATATTCAAAATCCATACTAATGTCACTTGGCCACCAAATTGAAAGTTGATACAGATGTTTTAATAGCAATTATTCCTTTTCTAATAATTAACCACAATTTAAAATTAGTGAATAGTTTAACTATTATATTTTTTAATATTATACCAAATTTTACTTTATTTTGACTAATAGATCTTTAGATATCACAAAAATCTTAAACAATCCTAAATTGTTAGCTTGTCACAGACATAAGATTTATTCCAATAATTATCTAAGTAATATAGACCAATAGAAGTAGGTAAAATAAATTGAATTGATAATATCTAATAGAGAAGCTTTTTAGAAGCTTCATAGATGCGAAATCACCTTTATACATGTCTATGGGTGATTGGTAGGTTAAAAACTTGGTCAATAAGCTAGCCATGTATTGCACATGTTGATAGCTTGCGGAGCAAGCCAAGTATGTGGCGCACATGTGGAAAACTTGTCGTGCAAGTTTGACACGTGTTTTGGAAATTAAACATGTGTATGAGATTTTATAGAATATCGCCACATAGCTCTTAGATAGATAGTATTTATAGAGGCAAGAATGAAGCCTTCTTCACTCTTGTCAACTCTTTTCCTGATCTTAGTCTAGTTTCAAGAGTCTTCATGTTTCTAGTCTTTGGCAATAGCTATTCCAATTTTTCTTTGAATATACATACTTTCTTATTTCTATTTTGTGACTTTTCATTGATATAATTTTTATTAGATTATACATCTTTTTCTAGTTAATGTCCTTGACATAGCTTCTAGTATTTCCTTGCACTAAAGATCAAATATCTCTCCACTACATTGTTAAATTAAAACAAAATTTTATACTCTTAGCACATCTAATCAATTATACACTGCAAAACTATTAAAGACACAAGAATGCAGAATAAGAGATTTGAACCAGGACAAGATTTCAAGAAGAAACTAACAAAAACTTAAATTAATTAGATGAATATACAAACAACATCAAAAAAGATGAGTTAGAACTCCAAGAGATGTGTTGTTCAGATTGAAGACCTCTTCAACCTTGACCCCTATATATACTTCTATCTAGGATGCTTTTTGAGTGGCTTCTATCAAACTAATTTTTTTGAGAAGCTTCCACCAACTGGAAAGCTTCTTGAGCTCCTTTCACTAACTAAGAAGCTTCATCAACTCCTTCCACTAACTAAGAAGCTTCTTGAGCTCCATCTATTAATTAGAAAACTTTTCAACCGACTTTCATTAATTAGAAAGCTTCTAGAATATTCTACAAGATTCTTTGAATCTCCAGAGTGTATGTCCCTAATATTACCTCTTTCTCTAGCAACAAGTTCCAAGAGGAGATCAAAGTTATTATATATATAAGAAATCAAGAATATGTTGTAGTAGTGAAATTATATATTTTGTTCTCTATTTTTGAGCAATAGGTTCTACTAGTCCTCAAAAAAGTTACCTGTAGCCTTGAGCTAGTACCTCCATTATTGAAACATTCCATCCAAAGATCTGATCTTTATTGCAGCCTTCAAAACATCTTCCAAGTAAGATCTCAGGAATAAAAGGATTCACCTTTCTAAGCTCCAGCAATATCACTAAAGTTTGAATATTAGAATCAAGACTTGTATGCTTGGATCTTGCTCCTAATGGCTCCAACTAAGGTCATACTTGGCGCTGAAATGTATTGTCTTTATTTTGCTTAATTTAAGGCTATAAAAATTGCACTGGTTCATTCAAAGCTTGCTTGGCAAACAAATCTTTTGAGTCTTATTCTCTCAATGCTTGAAGATTTGACACGGTGACTAACTTGCTTCTACCACTCAATTCTATCTTAGAACAGATAATTACATATTAATGAAGGTTTTAGTTTAATTCTTCTCCTTTTTACGAATATTTTTTGAATCCAATCTTTATTAAGAAGTTATCATCAAATACATTTGGATTTGTGGGGATAGAATCGATTAAATTCCTATATCTTTTGAGGCCCATTGGTGAGATTTGTGGCCGATTCTTGTGTATGCTCAATAATATCATAGCTCCACTAGTGAACAAGATATTCTAATTTGCTCCACTTTTGCCATGAATTAAGTATCTTTTCAATCTTGTATTCTTCATGGTCTTTAATTTCAATACTAGGCAGCAATTATTGTATCCCTTCCTAGAATATGTGACTCTCTATAAGATTCTAAAAGAGAAACATGAAAAATTGGATGTACCTTCATAGTAGATGGTAATTCTAAGTGATATGCCATTAGATTGATTTGCTTCTAGATAGAAAATGGTCCCAACCTTCGATAGTTCAACTTATTGCATGGCTGCTTAGTTTTGATGTTCATTCAAAGAAGCCATATCTTATCTTCAATATCAAAAGCAAGGAGTTGATTCCTAAATTTATTTATAAATGTCTTATAAGCTTCTTGAGCTCCTTGTAATTGAAGCTGTAAGGTTGTTTGGTGTTGCAATAGCTGCTTTACAAATCCTTGAGCCGCTAGATTGTTGTTCTTTGGCATATACCAAAGATCAAGCTTTGGATAATATTTATAGTTGGAATAAAACAATATTTGCTGAATTGAAGCATGAATAATATTATTATATATAAATTCTATTAATGGTAGATATGAGATCCAATCATCTTGTTGATAGTTAATGCTGCATCGTAAATACTACTCTAAAATTTGATTAACTTGTTCTGTTTGGCCATTAGTTTGAGAATAAAAAGCTAAAGAAAGTTTAATATCTACCTTTATTATTTCAAAAAGACATTTCCAAAATTTAGATATGAATTGGAATCCTCGATCCGATAAGATATCATCTGATAGGCCATGATATCAATATATATTGTCGAAAAAGAGCCTTGTTGTTTCTTCACTAGATGTAGTCTTCTTACAAGGAATGAAATGAGCTATCTTTGTGAGTCGATCAACTACTACAAAGATGTTGTCCAATGAATTGGATGGTAGTAGATTTGTAATGAAATCCATCAAGATAGAAGACCATCACCATCTTAAAACATTCAAAGGTTGTAAAAGTGCATAAGGGCAATGTTGAGGGCTTTTGGACCTTAAACAAATATCACAAAAGAGCACAAAGTCCTTCACTACCTTTCACATTTGAGGCCATTAAAAATCTCAAAAAATAAGTATCAAGGTCTTGTTAAATTTAAAGTGACCCACAATGGAAAAGTCATAGTAAGATTGAAGAACGCACAATTGTATTAGTCCTTCTAGGATATACAACCATTCTTCAAAGTATAAAAGGTCTTCCTCAAATTTAAACTTATCAGCATTTCCTTTCAAGCAATGTTTGACATCAAAGATCAAAGCATTGTTAGTGGTTGTAGCATGCATCTCATTGAGGAAACTAGAATGAATAGACGCCAATGTATTAGTGATAGAAAAGGTGGAATTGCTCTAATTTCAACAAAGTTGTATATAATTGATCAAACACTACCTTTCCTACCATTGGTACAAGATATGATCTCCTTGATAGAGCATCAGATAATCTTTGTTGCTTCCTAGAGTAATAAGTGATGATAAAGCTGAATCAAGATAGCAACATATTTCATTAAGCTTAATGGTGATTAAGAATCCGAGCTGACATAAAATATTTTAAATTTTTGTGATCTGTATATATAGTCATAGGATGTATTGTTCAAAAAACTCATGCCATTCTTGAAAAGAATCCACAATAGCAAAAAATTCTTTATTGTGGATTTTATAATTAATTTCGATAGTAGAGAATTTTTGAGAATAAAATGCAATAGGATGGAGTTTGTCGTCTATATCCATTTGTAAAAATACAGCCCCTAGTGTAAAATTTGAAGCATCAGTCTCCAAGTAAAATTCCTTTGTAAAGTTTGGATGGACCAATATTGGAGCTATAATAAATACTGTCTTGAGGTCTTGGAATATCTTTTCTATTTGAGGCCTCCATTTTAACTTGTTTTTATATGTCAATTGAGTAAGAGGGGCAGCAACTTGAGAGTAATTTTTGATGAAGATCTGATAGAAGTTAACAGATCTAAGAAAACATTGTACAGCTTTCACAGTCTTTGGAATGGCCTATTGCATAATCCCCTCTACTTTCTTAGGATCCATCATCAAACCCTCAGTAGATACAATATATCCCAAGAATTCCATCTTAGATTGGTGAAATATGCATTTTTTTGGTTTGACATACAAACTTGTATCTTGCAGCTTTTGTAATACCAACTTGACATGTTCCTTGTATTCTTCTATATTTTTTGAATATATCAAGATGTTATCAAGATATATCACTACAAACTTATCTAAATATTTTTAAAAGATGTCCTTTATTAAACGCTAGAAGATAGCGGGTGTATTTATTATTCCAAAGGACATGACATTATATTCAAAATGTCCATACCTTGTCCAAAATGTGATCTTCCATTCATCTCCTTCTTTGATCTATACCAAGTTGTATGCTCTGCAAAGATCTATCTTAATATAGATCTTTGCTTAGCCAAGTTATTCCAAGAGTCTTAAAATTAATGGTAGTAGATAATAATTTTTTATTATTAATTTATTCAATTTCCAATAATTAATGCACATACGTAAGGAACCATCTTTCTTCTTGATAAAAAGAATAGATGCACTTACTGGAGACTTTGAATGCGTGATGAAGTTCTTTGTAAGATTTTCATCAATATAATCTTTCAATATTGAAAATTCATTTTGAGAAAGATTATAGATTAGACTAAAAAGTAATTGTATTCCTTTGTAAAGATCTATAGCACAATCATAGGATCAATGCTCCGCCAATATATCAACATTCTTCTTTTAAAAAACACCTTGAAATTTGTTATACTGCTCTAAAATACTTATCGATGAAGTCATATCTTCTTTAATTAGAGTGACATAAATAACAAACGATGTACCTTCTTTGGCCAATCTTATGAAAGTCCTTACTCCAACAAATGAAGATTTATCAATTTGTGGCTTTTTATAATTTTTTTTTGCAGGGATCTCTATCAGAAATATTATTCTTTGCAACCTCCAATCTATAGATGGATTATACTTTTCCAACCAAGATAGCCTAAGAATAACAAGATTTGAAGGACTCATAATAACATTGAATATAATCTGACTTCTATGATCTTTGAACAATACTTCTATAGACATGGTTTCATAGGTGACACTACTATAAGATAAGAGCCATCCATCTATTACCTCTATATGAATAGATTTGGATTTTTGTACTAGAAGAATTTTATGAAGCTTAGTGAATGCCTCATCTACGAAATAAATAGATGCCTCCAAATCTAACAAAGTGGTTGTCTGAAGCTTCTGAAGGCCAAAATACAATGGAATTATAAAATAATGAGCAAGTTGAGCAAAAAGAGAGAAACTTGAATACTTTTATAATATTGGATTGTCTATCATGGTTGCTATTTTGGCTGAACATTGTCATTTTTGTAAACAATTGCACTCTTGGTTTTAATAATAGGTCAATTTTATTTCTTCGGGCAATTGCCAATCTTGTGGCCTTCTTCACCATAATATAGGTATAGACCTTGTTCCATGCAATGCTCCCTTTCTTGTGGACTAATAGGTTAAAATCATATTGCATTAAGTTGCATATTTTCTACTTCTGAGTGTGAATTCAAAATGCTTGTTGATATAATAAAAATATGTCAGATTGCGTGTTGTCTTATTGAAGTCCATGAACATTGATCTTGTTGATGTTGAAATAATTGGTTATCATATTTTACGGCTTAGTTAATGGCTTCATTAAGCAATTGTGGATTCAAAAGCAACAATAACAAATCCTTTACATCATCTTTTAATCCGCAATAAAATTGGCTCATTAGGGCTTCTTCATCCCAGTTGATGTCGTACACTAATTGCCTAAAATTAGATACATAGACTAATGTAGAGCATGTCTCTTGATGTAATACTCAGATCTTAGTTGTTGTCCACCGATGTCATATTACGTGTTGTCTCGGTTGGGAATGCACCGGACACTTGGCTGTAGAAGATAAAGTACTGTTTGCAAATACTCAAGAAATTCTAATATGTTTCACCCATATATAAGGAATATAACTCAAGCTTCAATTCAATAGTGTTTAAAAACACTCTTCTTAGTAAAATCAATCTTACATATACCCCAATTACCTTATTTCTTTTATAATTAAGCAATTTTTATTTTGTTACATACCTAACTTAATCAAAGGAGTTTCAACAAGCTATACTTTTAATCAAATCGTCCACTAGTGTGAAATTTTGCACACATGCTAAGATAAGCCTTTTTACGTGCCTGTTAAAAAACTTAGTCCAATCCAATCATAAATTGCAAGAAAACGCCCAAAAAAGACATTGATGACGCCGCCGCCAACTTGAAGAGATTGATGCAGAAATTCAATGGTGATTTCTCCTTACCTCATATTAATTTCAACTCCAAACTTGGTGTGTAGTTCAACCTACAAGTCTTCTATCAGCATACCAAAAATTACATTGATCCAATTGGTGGATTTTTACTCATCATAGAAACCCTATCCAACCCTAAACTGCTAACTTCTGACAATCCTTTGTATCAAAATTCAAATATCTTCTGATTGCATTGTTAGATTAATACAAATTTTTGTATACACTTAGTACACCCAATAATTCAGATAATATCAAATTTTGAATTGTACATACTTTACAAATTTTACGAATCACTCAACAATGCAAGCCATCATTGTCTTATATAAAACCCAAATCACCAATACAAACCCTGACTTTGAATAGCAATTGCTAAGTCCTTCAAAACCCTATGGTTGCAAGCTAAATGCCCTTGGAACCCCTTTCAAGCTAGCTATCCAACTTTATTCGCTGATCTTTGAATGTCTCCTTCCCTTGCCTTCGACCATTGTTTTTGTCCCTAAAAGTCTGACTTCGACCCTGTCTCATATCCGGTCTTTCCTTGGGTATCAATTCAACTAAATTTAAGGATTTTTAAGTTAAATCCTATTTTCAACTTAATTTTAATACCAACCATAATAACTATTTTCCTTTTCTATCCTATTCTAATTAACTTATGGCTTTTCAAAATCAATAAAAGAGTATGTATAGCCTAGAAGAAAACTTTAACAACTAACTTAATTCCTGAGTCATTAAAATATGTAAGAAAAAATGAACGCAAGAAGCTTCCTTTACAAATCCTTTTCTAGGCATCTTAAGTCCTATTGAACTAAGATAACCGCAATAAAATGTAAATAGTTCTTATTCACACCTTCACTATATAAAGTGTCTTTGATCGCAATATGAGACATCCATCTTCCTCAATCACAAGATCCTCCGGCGTTTTCAACGGCTATAGTGTCATAGTTGGCATCATATCATCTCTTCATTTTCTGCACCAAGTTCTTCTTCATCATCCATTTCAATATTATTGTTTTCTTCAAAGTCATTGATGTCTTCAATATGATCTTCCACGTTTATTTCTCCATCTTGTCTTTTGAAAACTTTTACTCGCTTCTCGGTAATAGGTATCTTCAACCTTGTACCATCCAATTCTTTCAATGAATATGTGGCATTGTCTTGAATTGTTACCACTACATAGGGTCTAAATCAACATTTTGAAAATTTCCGTAAGGTACTATGCTGGTTATCCAAACTGCTGTCATAAACAAGTACCCAATCACATTCTTCAATTGCTTTAGGCCTCAATCGATGTCATTTATCAAACTAAGCCTTGTTCTTTAGCCTTGCCCTTTGTAACCGTTTTAATGCTAGTTCCACATCTTCTGATCTTTGTTCAAGCTGTCGAATTCTAATAGCCAGTAATTCTTCTCTTGTTAAATTCATATCTTCCATAGTACACTTCCCAAGTTGTTTCGTTTTCAGTTCGGGTATAATAGGTTTTGACCGTCATAAGTTCCACTGCATATATCCTCACATCGTAACTATGAGCCACTCGATCACCCATAATGCATAAGAAAAGTCGGTGACCATTCTCTCTCACTCTTCCATTTCTCCTGTAAGTCGTTCAAGGCTTTTACAATTAGTGATATTCACATTCACTTTTGCATTCCCTTTCTGACATATAAGCCAGGTTAATGATAATTTAATCCTCCATATCTCTCAAGAATTCATTTAGCCTACGCATGATTTAATTCTCCACGACCGGCAATGATCTTTTCCTGTATATCCAGAGTAAAGAAATAACATCCTCAAGTAAAACCTCAAGAAATCTTCTTTTTCAGAGACTTTTATTCTTTAAAGCCCTGCCTTCCACTTGGTTTGATAAATCCTCACGAGCCAAAACTAAATACCTCATTTGCCATAGTCCCATTGGCATAATAACCAAATCCACAACCCATTTAAAATGAATAGCCAAAGGATATGTTGGATGCAACCCATCTCGATGTCGTATATTCGAATACATTTGACAAGCCACACAAGATTCTACAAATGAAGTTACATCTCGATACATATTCTTCCACCAATATCGCTCTTTCAACTTAGTAAAAGTAGCCCAAATTCCTCTATGCCCTGTCCATAAACTATCATGAAATTCCTTGAGTAATTCTTGTTGAACTTCTTTGATACCTACTACTCGTTGTGGCATACCAATGTTTGATTTTGGCCTCTTCTATAGAAATCCCCCTTATAATATGAACTTGTATGCTTTTCTCCTGATCTGTTTTAATTCTTCAACTGACGAATTATCATGCTTAGTTAACGTGCTCAAATAATATCTAATATCCAATAAATCTCTTTCATAGTTTTCTTCGTGAAATGGCTTATTTTCCTTGTTCAATTGTGAAACTCAATAAATTTTAGTACCCACATCATCAATATCCTCTATCATTTCATCTTCTCTATTATATCTTGCTCGAGATAACATATCTGCTACGAAATTGTCCTTTCCCGCAACATGCTTAAACTCTGGATTTAATGACTTGATATAAGCAATCCATCTTAACATTGCAATGTCTGGAGTTGTGCAATTAGTAATCATTCCAAGCAAAGGCAAATGACTTACCTCGTTTTGCTAGCATTTCTTTGAAGAACACAATTTCCTCTAGCAACAAGGAACCATCAGAACCAATCTTTAATTCTTCAAAAGTTTCTTCAGTAAATTTATGCCCAATATTTCTTAGATCCCTCAAGCTCTTTTCTCTTGAAGCTCCTTCTACTTGTTCTTTACAATCTTTTGGCAAAGGCCCAGCAACAAATTTTATCTTCTTATCTACTGTCTTGTATTTTATTTCAACTATAACCTTTGGCGTTTGAAAAGATTCAATCATATCATAAACTTCTTTCGAATGAATCTGTATAATTTTATCATCATCACCTAATCCAATAGATGTAATCAATTCTAAAGGATCTTCCTATCCATTTTCTTCATAAATATCAATAATCTTTTCATTATCTTCTAATATTTTTAATCCATATAATTCTCTTTCAACAGTACATAATCTTTTTCTCTCATTTCTTTTTAAATCTTCAATCCTCTTATATATAACACTCCCATTTTCAAAAATGCCAATAAATCTTGCATCAAAGGTATATATATCTTGCAAGAGTACCTCCCCTTTTGTACCTCCATAATCCCGCTTTATAGTGGTACTCCTCAAAAATCCGAAAATTCTTCAACGACTCTTGGCAATGGTTTGT
This sequence comes from Physcomitrellopsis africana, assembly GCA_036785485.1. Classification (NCBI taxonomy): domain Eukaryota; kingdom Viridiplantae; phylum Streptophyta; class Bryopsida; order Funariales; family Funariaceae; genus Physcomitrellopsis; species Physcomitrellopsis africana. The sequence goes on along the minus strand of JAWRVF010000026.1, from coordinate 482,464 downwards.
CTCTCAATTTGTCTCGATTACGTTCATGATTTGGAGGAACAGTCAAAAATTGCACTGCTTTTTTTCCATCTTCACTACAAATCCGTGCATAAGCTGATCTATCATGAAAGACTTTTGTTTCCATTTGAGTCGCAATAATGTACGGTTGTCCCAATATAAGAGGATAAGTTGTTGCATCTTGAACAAAGAAATTTTGTTCCATTGCAACATCACCAATTTGAACCTTCACATTTGGACAAGCACCATACAATTCACCTCGTGTATTATTAGCCACCCGTATTATCCATCCATGCTCCATATCAATTGGCCACTTCTGTTTCATATAAAGATCCTTAGACATAAGGTTTATTTCTGAACCATGGTCAATCAAGGCAACAACTGACTCATCCATATCTCCAATCTTTACTAATGCCTCTATAGTTGCTCTAGCCCAATGCTTTCGAGTATAATGACTCGAAATTTCTTTCTCCTTATCACTTGGATCATCAAAACGTGCTTTTTGATTATAACTCCTTCCTCCATTTGTTGATTGTTTATAACAATTGCCAATTTCATCTTCTTCATCCTCACATATGTGTGCATCAATAGCATTTTGATCCAGATTCACCCATTAATTGCCTCTTTCGCTTAATACTATCAATAATGACATCAGGGAATTCTTTCTTTGCAATACCCAATATTTTCTTCAATGTGAATTCAACATTAGCATTAAGGACATGTTCTTCAAGCACCCCCTTTAAATCTGTTGCTGCTTCAATATCAGAGAGAAGTTTGTAAGCCGTTGACTTACCTTTTTTTCCTAAGTCCTTTGATTTTTCTTTTGAAGATATCAAAGCATCCCTTGTTGGTAATTCCTCAGATGCCATCTCACGAGCCTTATGTCCTTGAGTCTGTCTTTTTGAAGAATTCCCTTCTCTTGTATCGTTAGAATCTTGTCTTCTCTTTTCTTCTATCAACGCTTCATGTTGATTTTTAGCAATATAAGCATGTATTGATAAAGCGTCTACAGTATCCTCCGAACCCGTAGTTCCACGAATTATTGCAGCAGTTCTTAATAAAGCTTCTCGTGGCATCTTCTTCTTATGCATTGTAGAAATGGCAGAAGACCAAACTCTACTTGGTTCAATATTTCTAGAAAATTCTTGCTTAGCATTATCATCCACTCTAGTACCATAACTTGCAATTTCCATTACTGCAATCCTATTTGCTGCCAAATAATCCTTAACCAATGCTTTCATACCTCCCTTACCAAAGTTGATTTGGAAAATATCACCAATATCTTTTAACGCCACCTTTCCATCTTTCTAAAAAATAATGCCTTGTTGGACCATTTCATTAAACTCACCACAATCCTTTCGAGAATGGGAATCATCATTACATCAGATGCATCTTTGTACATACCCTTGTTTAAAAGCGCATTTTGAATTCATTACAGAAGTCTTCTCTTCAAGCCTTGCAAATTTAATTTGAAGATCTTGCATTCCACGTATAAGTTCTTCAATCCCCATATCTTCTTTCTTTGACGTAGTTGTTGAAGGTTGAACAATAGGTGCCGTCAACCGTGAAATGGGCACTTAAATTTTAGGTACCTGTACCATTCTTTAGATACCTCCCCTGTCATTCTTCCTTTCTTTTTTTGCCAACAATCCTATTGCATCCTCGACCTTCTTCCAATTTGTTGTTAATCCTTCATCTTCTTCTATATCTTCAAGAGAAATCTCCAACCTTTCTTGTAATTCTCCATCTGCTGCTTGAAGAAATAACTCAACCTTGTTTGGATCCAAAGTTATCTTTTCTATTTTTGATAATCAAGAATATTGTCTTTCAAACTCCCTTAATAATTCAATAGCTTGCAATTTCTTGTTAGGACACTCAATCCATTCCAAAAATAATTTCTTAGTGACTCGATCAGAGTCTTCTAAGAAATACTCATTTCTCAACGCATGAGAGAATTCCTCCCAAGAGCTTCCAAATTGCTCTGTAACTGATTTCACATGTTCTCTTATCTCTGGTGTTGTAGCAAGTCCAAATAATAAAATCATGTCCCTTTCAGAGACTTGATTCAATTCCATTTCCCGCATATAATACCTCAAATACTTAGATATGTCCTTCCCATCAAATTGGTCAACCTTGTTAACTACTGCTTATAATGCTTTGATTGCCAAAGCCTCCTTTCGATCCTTTTCTTGTTGCCGTTGCATAATTAATGTAAAAGCTTGAAACATATTTGCAATGTTCGAGTCTGTATACATACCTTGTCTACCAGAAGAAGCTCCATTAAAAGATCCACTTGAAGCTCCATCCAAAGCTCCATCGATAACTCCAAAATCCACCTTTTTGTTTTCTTCTGCCATTAATTCCAAATAACCACAACAAAAGCCAATACCTTCCATCCCAACTTTCACGTCGAGTTCACCACTTATGTCGTATTACATGTTGTCTCAGTTGGAAATGCACCGGGCACTTGGCTGTAGAAGATAAAGTACTGTTTGCAAATACTCAAGAAATCCTAATATGTTTCACCCATATATAAGGAATATAACTCGAGCTTCAATTCAATAGTGTTTAAAAACACTCCTCTTAGTAAAATCAATCTTACATATACCCCAATTACCTTATTTCTTTTATAATTAAGCAATTTTTATTTTTGTTTATAAATCCTAATTCTAATCAGTGAGCTTCAACAAGCTATAATTTTTAATCAAATCGTCCACTTAGTGTGAAATTTTGCACACACATGCTAGTATAAGCCTTTTACGTGCTCAAAAAAACTTAGTCCAATCCAACTTACAAATTGCAAGAAAACGCCCAAAAAGCACATTGATGACGCTCGGCCGCCAACTTGAAGATTGATGCAGAAATTCCAATGGTGATTTCTCCTTCTTTCACTATTAACTTCAACTCAAACTTGGTGTGTAGCTCAATCTACAAGTCTTCTATTAGCATACCAAAAATTATGTTGATCCAATTAGTGGATCTTTAGTTATCAAAGAAACCCTATCCAACCCTAAACTGCCAACTTCTGACAACCCTTTGTATCAAAACTCAAAGATCTCTTGATTGCATCACTAAATTAACACAAAACTTTGTATACACTTAGCACACCCAACAATCTAGACAATATCAAATTTTGAACTGTAGATGCTTCACAGTTTTTACGAATCACTCAACAATACAAGCCATCATTGTCTTATATAAAAACCCAAATCACCAATACAAACCCTGACTTTGAATAGAAATTGCTAAGTCCTCCAAAACCCTATGGTTGCAAGCTAAATGCCCTTGGAACCCCTTTCAAGCAAGCTATCTAATCCTAATTGCCGATCTTCAAATGTTCCTCTCCCTTGCTTTCGGCGGTCATTTTTGTCCCTAGAGGTCTGATTTTGACCCTGTCTCATATCCGGTCTTTCCTTGGGTATCAATTCAACTAAATTTAAAGATTTTTAAGTTAAATCCTATTTTCAACTTAATCTTAATACCAACCATAATAACTATTTTCCTTTTCTATCCTATTCTAATTAACTTATGGCTTTTCAAAATCAGTAAAAGAGTTTGTATAGCCTAGAAGAAAACTTTAACAACTAACTTTTATCTGTTAGCTATTAAAATAAGAAAATAATCTAAGAGGCTTCCATAATCCTTTTCTTAGGTATCTTAAATTCCTATTGAATTAAGATAATCAAATATTAAATATAAATTGCTCTTATCTATACCTTTCACTATATAAACGTGCTGCAACACGACATCGAGCCTTGTCATGTTCTCCAAATGCTTCTACAAATGTTTCTATGAAAATTTCAAAGTTGCTCAAAATTGGTGATCTTTTTTCAAACAACAGAGCAAACCATGATAGTACTTGTTCCATAAGCAAGGTGCCAACCAATCCAACTTGTGATTCTTTTGTCGGATAAGTATAAGGTTGTAGAACTATTATCAATCGAATTTGATTGACAAATCCTTGAAACTTTGAACGCATACCATCATATTTCTTCGAAAGACTAATTCAAGGCTCTTTACATTGTTGAATAGGTAGATTTTCTTAGTGTAGCATAGCTAGTAGTGCATCCTCAAGCGTAAAAGTTGGAGGTGGATGTAATCTAAATTGTAATATTCTAGTTGTTACGTTGTTACAAAGTTTTATAACAATCCCTTCAATCTCCGCAATCCTAGCAGATAAAGTAATAAGAGTACTTATAATTGTGTTTAACTTAGACTCAAAAGATTTAATTATATTAATATCTTGACCTCCAGCCATTTTAAAAGAAAGAAGAAATGAATATATGAGAAGGAAAAATCGATTTAGAGGAAGATAATTTGTAACCTTTAAAATGCTTCAAGACCTTCAAGGAGAAGAATGATCCATTCTTTCACAAGAGAAACAAAGCTCTAATATTGTAATGAAAAAAATATCAATTGAGAGGAGGATAATGTGCAACCTGTGAAGTATTGATATGCCTTTGAGTAGAGGGTAAATCTACTCTCTAACAAAAAAAGATCCAACTCTGATATTGAAGATGAAGTCAGTTTTGACAAACTATCAAGGGCATAAGAATATAAAATAAGAGACTTGAACTAGGACAAGATTTTAATAAGAAATCAAGAAGAACTTAAATTAACTAGATGAATATACAAACAATACTAAGAAAGATGAATTAAAACTCCAAAAGATGCATTATTGAAACTAAAAAACTCTTCAGTCTTGATTCCTATATAAACTTCTATCTAGGACACTTCTTGAGTGACTTCTATCAAATTAAGAAGCTTCTCGAGCAGCTTCCACCAATTGAGAAGCTTTTTGAGTTCTTTCCACTAATTGAGAAGCTTCTTGAGCTCCTTCCACTAACTAGGATACTTCTTAACTGACTTTTATTAATTAAAAAGTTTCTAGAATATTCTAGAAGGTTCTGTAAACCTTCGGAGTATATATCCCAAATAATTTTTTTTAACTATAGATGTTATACCAATTGCAGATACTAGGCAAGAATGCTAACCCTAATTTTGTTGCATAAAATCCAAATCACCAATACAAATCTTAACTTTGAATAACAATTGCTAAGTCCTTCCAAAACCTTCAAAAATAAGTCTTATGCTTTTGGAAGAAGCTTAAATCTAGCTTTTAAATCCAAGTCATTGATCTTCAAATGACTTGATATTTTGCTCTTAGTGGCTATTATTGCGTAATTTTGATCTTGTCCTATAAACAATTGACCTTGAATATCAATCCAATCTATTCTAGGAATTTTTAAACTTGATCCTATCTTCAACTTAATTTTAATATCAACCATATTAATTATTTATCTCATCTATTCTATTTTTATCAATTTATGGCTTTTTAAAAGTAATAAAAGAATTTCTACAATCTAAAAAGAAAAATTAATAATTTTTATCTATTAACTATTAATACAAAAAAAAATCTAAGAGGCTTTCACAAAACCTTTTTTAAATATTTTGAATTCCTATTAAATTAAAAAAATTGAATATTGAATAAAAAATCATTCTTGTTTATATTTTCACCACATAAATATATTATAATATAACAATGTTATTTTCAAAGTATCCATATCTTATTCAAAATATAATCTTTTATTCATCTCATTTTTTTATACAAACCAAGTTGTATGCTCTATATAGATCTAATTTTTTTTATAGATTTTAGCATGATTCTATTGATTAAAAAGTCTACATATCAAATATAGGGGATATCTTTTATTGATGGTAATCTTTTTGAGCCCTCAATAATCTACACACAATTGCAGTACTCCATCATTTTTCTTTACAAACAAGATAGGAGGTTTTTTTGGAAATTTTGAATAGCATATGAAATTCTTGGCCAAATTCTCATCAATGTATTTCTTGAGTTCAGCCAACTCATTTTATGAGAAACTATACATTGATCCAAATAGAGGCTGAGTTTTCTTTTTGAAATTGATTGAACAATTATATGGACGATTCTTTAGAAGAATATCTGTATTTTTCTTCTAAAAAATGTCTTGATAATCTTAGTACTAGCTTAGAATGCTACTTGAAGTCTTTCTACCATCAAAAATAATATGGCATAAATAGCAAAAGAAAATTCTTCTTTTGGTGTATTTATAAAAGCTTTTGTATCTACAAATATGGATTTTATTATATTAAAGTTATGGCTTTTTTCTTGGTTAATAGGACTCTTATTGATTATCTAAAAAAACTCAAGTTTAGAACAAATCTAGTCTATTTGAGGATTATACTTTTCTAGTCATGATAAATCTAAAATGATTAGATTAGATAGAAATTTAATTATATTAAAAATTATATAACTATAATGACCATCTATTGTTATATTTATAAGAAGGATTTTATTAATAACATCTCTAGAAGACAATGGACAACCATGTATGATTTCTACATGCACGGATTTAATTTTTTATATTAAAGATATTCTATGATTTTTAATAAATTCTTTAGGTAAAAAATATACTAAGGCTTTTGAATCTAGGAAGGTAGAGTCTTTGTAATTTTTAAGTTCTATATACACATCTATTATAAAATAAGGATAGGATTTTAAGGAGAGAATAGGACTTTTATTAGAAGTTGTATAAGATTCCAATTACATGGTCTCTATTGTACCTAGACAAACTCGTTTTTTAACATATTATTTTCTTTGACAGCCATACTCATTATTTTACAGTTGTATCATTTTTTTGAATAATATTGAGCAGTGCGCTTAAGTTTTTTACAATATAAGTACAATCATTTTTGACAACGATAAGTTTTTTCTTGTTTACTAAGAGGTTTAAAATATACCATATCAATTTATATATCCTCTGCTTTTGAATATATATATTGAAAAGAGGTCAGTGTTGCGATTATATTATAACAATATTGAGGCTTTTTTTTGTGACTTTCATATCAAAGCTTAAAAAGCAGATTGTCATACTTTACAGCTAAATCAATTGTTTGATTCAATATCTCAGAATCGGATAAGTTGAGCATCAATTTTTTTATCTCATATCATAATCCATAGAAGTATTAGCTTATCATACATCAGCTTCTATTGCTAGTAAGAGATCAAGTTCCATTGGAAGATTAAATAATCACAAAGACACTAGAAAAGGCATACTCTAATATAAGCACACCTTTACTAGTATATAGTAATAGATTAAAATACCTAGAAATAGATATTAGACCTAGTAATAAGCTGGACTTTATATTTGTTAATAATAAGAAGGAATATAAACTTCAAGGTCACAAAATGTGTCTACCATATTTAATAAGACTTCATAACCTAGAAATAAATAATCTATATTATATCGAGAATCATATATCAAATCCTATTGATTAGATACTATGGCTTGTGGGCCAAAGATGTTTAATAAAGGAATTTACACGTATTATTAAAAATCTAATGGCAACAAAAATCAACTCGATTTTTTTAAAAAAAATACTTTTTTAAAAGATTGTAATAAAGTCATGCAGTTTGTCTACTATATCAAATGGCTCACATATTTCAAGTAAGAATCGTCTAACCTTGTTTATTGAATGTGAATAGTTGTATATTTCTCTTAGTCTATCTATGTTAAATCTACCCTCTTTGTAGAATTTAGTATTTTTTAGTTTATTATAAGCTCTTATTTCATTAAGAGCCATTTTGGATTATACTTTGCTAATCTTTTTATTATAATTAATGCCCATCAAGATACATACATCTATAAACTACTCATAATCTATCTTAAAGTGATTATATATATTTTGTAGTGTTATGACATCTGTAGATTTTGTTGTCATGTCAATGTCTTTCACAAGATATGGACATCCAAATAATAAAGGATCATAGTCACTACTTAGCACGGCATTGACTTTTTTATTCTTGTATATGTGTGCATATGTAACATTTGCCTCATATTCACCTACTATGTACTTATGAACTAGTCGATAGAAGACTTAGCTCAATAATTGTATTTAATTAATGAATCCTCAAAACTTAGATCTTCTGCCATTAGACTTTTCAAGCAAACTAATTTTTGGTTCTTTGATGCTTGAATAGTATTCTATTATAGATGAAGTAATATGGCTTAATATAGACTTTGAAATAGCTCCAATTATCTCTATATCTTCACTTCTTGTTAATCTTCTTGCTTCTTGTAGTAGTACATTGAATTGATGTATTGCAAACATAAACTCTCTCATTTGCTCTTACATTTGTGCCATTGTATTCTTCATTTTAATAAGCTCTTCTATAATAATACAATAGAAAAGAAAATATCTACTCTCTTTATAGAATAATATATTCAAAAGAAAAAAAAAATCTAAAAATAATATTAGTTTAGAAGTGAATAATCCATAACTTCTAATATACTTATGTCTTATTAAGAGAAACAAATAATCTATTTTTAATCAAAAAAAGACAAAGCTCTGATAATATATATACATTCTTATTAATCTTTTAAGGACACAAACTAAAAAAAGATGCACAAATGAATGAAATCTGTATCAAAGGGAAATGACAAAATAGAAATAAGAAAGTATATATATTCAAGAAGAAATTGGAATTGCTATTGCCAAAAACTAAAAAATACAAAGATTCTTGAATTAGACTAAAAGCAAAAAAAAAAATTGACAAAAGTGAAGAAGGCTTCACTCTTCTGTCTATGTATATTATCTACCTAATAACTACAAAGTCGCATTCTATAGGACCTTCAATATGTGTCCAATTTATACGACAGGTGTCAAACTTACAAGACAAGTTTTTTATAAGTGCACCACATATTTAGCTTTTTTCACAAGCTATCAATATGTGCAATACATGACTAATTTGTTGGCTAAGTTTTTAACCTACCAATCACCTACAGACATATATAAAGATAAAATTATATCTACAAAGCTTCTAAGAAGCTTTTCTATAAGATATTATCAAATTAACCTACTTTTATCTATTTCTATCTATCCATATTAATTAGATAATTATTGGAATAAATCTTATGTCTATAACATAGGCTAGAAATCAATTGATGCATTAATGAAGTCCAAGCCACTCTCTACAAGGCCATAAGCCTCATCAAAAGATTTGTATAGAATAATCTATATATTTGTAGATCTTACAATATTTATTGATATACAAGATTCAATCCAACTATCAAGTAATGAGAATAGATTCACTGACTTCATTACTATTCTTAATTTATTTTTAGTTAGTTGTGATTTTAAGTCATCTACATAGTTATTTGAATAAATATAAAAGAGTTATTGCTTATCTTTTTGAGAGTCATTCAATTAAATATAGATTATATTGAGCTTGAATATAAATTCATGGCCTAAATTATATATTATATAGTATTATAAAATAATCAAGATTTGTCATGGCATTAAAGCTAGGCACCATCATCAAAGTCTCAATTTTAAGATAGACAATCAGATAGTTTAGTACTTTTTAAATATACTTATAAGCAATATAATTGGTGTCATTTTGACACCTTCTAGAAGATAGAATGCTTCTACTACCAACTCCATTGATGTCATGAACATACAATAAAAGAAGATTCTAGAAGATTTTAAAAGATTTTACTTAGTTTTAGTAGGTTCTAAAAGATTCTTGATAATTTCAAGAAAGCCCTAGTAGATCCTAGTAGATTCCAAAAATGTTTTGGAAGGTCATAAAAGGTTTTAAAAGATCTTAGATGGTCATAGAAGGATCTTAAGCTTGTTTCACTTTCAAGCATTAAAAAAACTCCTCAAAGAGCTTTTTTGCACCTAATATATATAAGAGTCAAGGCAAAGGGGATCCTTAGTCTTGACAACACAATCCTTGTGGCTTAGTTTGGACCTTATAATCCTATTTTTATGTCTTATCAAAGCTCTTTACTTGTAATATAAAATAAATCTTTTTTATTTAAATGCTTTGAGCTTTTAGAATCTTATTTTATTTGAATGGTGTGTCCATAATAATTTGTTAAGACTAAGATAGGATAATATCAAAGCTTGGTCTTTCTTAGTAGAGAATTAATTAATCTTCTTATTAGAAGTATTGTAGCACTTTAGAGGTTATAGACTATCCTCCTCTAAATTAATATTGTTTTTGATTTTTTTGTACTTGTTTCTTTTTATTTCATTTTTATAGCAAGAAGTGAAAAATTGAATATAGAAAATTTAAAAAAAAATAAATAAAATTCAATTATTAATGCTCTTGAAGTATTGAATGTAAAGACAAAGATCTTCTCTAAAAAAAATGAAGAACTTTATATGACCATACACAATGGTCCAAGAAGAGAATTACTTCAACCACTATTGTAAGTCACGTTAGAAATTCCATCATTAAGGTCTATTATACTAAAAGATGTATATATTCAAGATAGAAATTTAATGTTAATAACAAAAAAACCAAAAATTAGCCTTTCAAAGAAATTTGATAAAATTCATTCAAAGTTTTGTGATTTAAGAAATTAAGTATAACTTATTATTTTATTTCAATCTTAGTAGTATTTTATAAAAGCATCTCATGTTGGTCTAGTTGGCACTTTATTTTAAAATCAAGCTTTGTCTTACTTTGCTCTATTGTTTAATAAGAATTCTTCCATATTATATAATTTTAAAATATTTTTGGCAATATTTATAAAAGCTTTTGGAAAATATGATAAGATTTATTCTGCTACAACTAAAATCCACGTCCTTTGATAAAGAATTTGTTTTTCATTTATTTATACTTCAAAATTTTAGCAATTAGCATGTAATATTAATTGGAATAAAGACATGTTGATAAATAAATTTTATTAGAAATTATAGGATGATATAAAGGATCTATTATTATTTATGTTTGATCTTTAAATTCTTAATGAAGCAATAAAATGCAATAATTGACTATTTTAACATTAACAAGAAAAATATCTACTGCATGTACTACAACTTTATACCAATTATTTGATATCTTCTATATCTTTCAACCTCAATAAATATTTGGAAGTAAAAGATATGCAGATTGATGAGGTTTGCTTCAAATTTCTTTCTAAATAAGAGATGAATAGTCAAAAAGAATAGGATGTTGTACTATAATTGCTCACAACATGTAAAAATCAATCAAAATATGTAATATATTTATAAGTTCTAATATATATTAGAATGGTTAATAAAATAATTTAAAAGAATTGATTTAAGAAACTTTCTTTTGGTTTATTTTTTCTAATTTGATTTTGATGTTTAAAATATATTGAACCTAGATATTTAATATGAAGCTTTGAAAGGAGATTTGAAGCTAAACGATTGAAATCTAAGCTACTAAGAAATTTATTTGAAAGGATGAAAGTAAGGTATAAAGAAATGATAGTACTGGATGGAAAATTTCATCTCTTTTAGTTGGACTTCATTTCTATTAGTCAAATTTTATTTCCATTGGTTGGACTTCATTCCTATTAACTAGTCTTTAAATCCAATGGACTTTTAGCAAGCTATCTGCAGCCATTTTTGAAGATTTGAACAACTATAAAGAAGGTATTTGAAAAGATAAAATAAGAATTATAAATTTTAAGTTTTGGTTGATAATTTATATATAAAAATTAAAAAATTTGAAATTGGGATGAAGGAAATATAGCCATTTGAAATTATGGTACAGATTTAGCACATATTATTGCTCTTTTGAGGATTCAAGGAGTTGCATAAGAACTTTTGAAGATAGGAAGGTACAGTGTTATATTGTAACATGTTTATGTAGTGAAAAATATAAATAAGAATGATTTTTATTTAATATTTAATTATCTTCATTCAATAAGAATTCAAGATACTTAAGAAAAGGTTTTATAAAAGCCTCTTAGATTATTTTCTTGTTTTGATAGCTAATAGATAAAAGTTAATTATTAAATTTTTCTTCTAGGTTGTATAAGCTCTTTCATTGTTTTTAAAAAGCCATAAGTTAATAAAAATAGGATAGAAGAGATAAATAGTTAATATAGTTGATACTAGGATTAACTTGAGAATAGGATCAACTTAAAAATCCTTAGAATAAGTTGGATTGATACCTGGGGGTTGACCATGTATAAAACAGGGTCAAAATCAGACCTCTAGCCACAAAAATGGCCACCAAGGATAAGATATGAGATCATTTGGAATTTGGCGATAAGAATTGAAGAATTTGCTTTAAATTTGTTCCAAAGAGATTAGACTTATTTTAGTAGGGTTTGAAAGGACTTAGCAATTGCTATCTAAAATCAAGGTTTGTATTAAGGATTAAGTTTTTATGCAATAAAATTAGGACCAACACTTTCAGCTATTGTGTGCAATTGAAGTAACATCTATAATTGAAAATTTGGTAGTATGTGGATAATTAAGTGTACTAAGATTGAATAAAAAAGTATAATAATCTAATAGTGCAATCGGGATTTATTTGATCTTTAGTACAAAGAGGTACCACAAATTGGCAATTTAGGATTGTTTAGGATTTTTGTGATATCTAAAGATCTATTTGTCAAATCAAGGTGAAATTTCACATAATATTAAAAGACTTAAAAGAAAAGCTATGCATGAATTTATAGCTGAAGTTAATAGTTGGAGAAGGAGAAATTATTGCCGGAATATCTACATCAACTTCCAAGTTGGTAGCGAAGTGACATCAATGTAATTTTTGGATAATTTTTGACAATTTGTACATTGTGTTGGGCTAAAAATTTCTAAGCTTATAGAAGACTTATTTTTATTTTTGTATTCAAAATTTTATACTAAGTTGACAATCAAATTAAGATTTATAGCTTATTGAAGTTCACTCACTAAAGTTAGGACTTGCAAAGAAAAATCTAAGTTGCTTAATTGTGACAAGTAATAAAGAAATTGGATTTATATGTAGGTAAAGTTATCAAGAAGAGTGTTTTTAAGCACTTTATATTGACTTGAGTACTCTTAAATTGAAATTCGAATTATATTCTTCTCATATAGATGAAACCTATTAAGGATTCTTGAGTATTTGTGAATCACAATATCATCCTCCACAACTAGGTGCTTGGTATATTCCCAAATAAAACAACATGTAATACAACTTTAGTTGTGAATCAAATACAAAAGTTTGAGGTAGAAGCTATTAGATTTTCATTGTGATTATTTGGAATTGATGGTGCAAAAAGGCAAGAAAGTTGAATTTTGAGTTTTTGATGGAGCTTTGGGTGGCGCTTCAAGTAGATCTTCAAGTACAGCTTCAAGTGGATTTTCTTCTGGTAGACAAGGTTTGTATCTAAATCCAAACACTACAAATATATTTCAAGTATTTACATTGTTTATGCAATAATAATAAGGCAATGATCGCAAAAAGGCTTTGGCAATCAAAGCATTACAAGCAGTGGTTAACTAGATCAACTAGTTTGATGGGAGGGATATTTCTAAATATTTAAGATGTTATGTGCAGGAAATAGAATTGAATTGAATTTTTGAAAAGAATATGATTCTATTATTTGAACTTCTTATGATGTCTAAGATAAGAGAATATGTGAAATCAATTATAGAACAATCTAAAAAATTTTGGAAGAATTCTTTCACACAGTGAGAAATGAATATTTCTTGAAAGACTCTAATTGGGTCACTAAAAAATAATTTTTGGAATAAATTGAGTACTCTAATGAAAAATTGTAAGTTATTGAATTATTAACGGAGTTTGAAAGGCAATATTCTTGATTATCAAAAGTGAAAATGTAACCTTTGGACCAAACAAGGTTGAATTATTTCTTCAAGCAGTTGATAGAAAATTATAAAAAAGGTTAGAAATTCTTCTTGAGGATGAAGAAGAGAATGAAGGATTGACAACAAAATAGAAAGAAATTAAAGATGTAGTAGGATTGTTTATAAAAAGAAAAAAGAGAAAGAATAGGATTTATATTTAAAGAGTTGTGTAAGTATCTAAAATTCAAGTGTCCACTTTATGATCAACAATATCTATTGTCCAATCTTCAACGACTACATTAAAAAAACAGGAGATATAGGAATCAAAGATATTATACACAAAATACGGAATCTTTAAATCAAACTTGTAAAGCTTGATGATAAGACTTCTACAATGAATTCAAAGGCAATTTTTAAATAAGAGTATGTCCAAAGATATATTTGATGTGATGATGATTCTTATTCTTGAAAGAATTTTAGTGAATTCAATGAAATAGTATAACAAGACATTATTTTTTGAAAAGATAGGAAAATAGGATTAAAAGATATTGGTAATTTTTTCCAAATTAATTTTAATAAAAAAAGTATAAAAGCACTAGTTAAAGATTATTTGGTAGCAAATGGGATTGCAATAATATAAGTAGCAAGTTATTGTTGTTGTACTGTAATTGCTTATAATATATAAAATCCACTCAAAATACATAATATGTTTATAGATTTAAATATGTGTTAGAATGGTTAATAAAGTAAATTAAAGGGGGTTGGTATAAAAAAATTTATTATAGATTTTTACTTACCTTGATTATAGCTTTTAAATTATATAGAACGTAAATATTTAGTATAAAGCCTTGAGAGGCAAATAGGGTCCAAAGAAGAAGAATTAAACTACTAAGAGGCCTATTTGGAAGGATGAAAACAAAGTGAGGATAAATAAAGACAAGGGGTGAAGTTCTTCATTCCAATTGGTCAATGGTCTTACCCAATAGGCTTTGAAGAGGCTGCTTACTGTCATATTATATATTGTTTGGTTTGAGAATGCACCGGGCATTTGGCTGTAGAATGTAAGGTTGTGTTTATAAAAATGTAAGAAATCCTAATAGGTTTTACACCATATAAGAAGAACACAATCCAAATTTTAATACAAAAGTATTTAAATCTGATATAAAATGCTCAAAAACACTCTTATTAGTAATCTCAACTACACATAATTCTAATTGTTTTGTTACGTTTACAATAAAGCAACTTAGATTTTCTTCACAAGTCTTAATCCTAGTCAATGAATTTTAGAAAGCTATAACTCCTAATCTAACCATCCACTTAATATAAAAAAATTTATACAAATACCATTATAAATTATCTACATATTCAAAAAAATTTAGCTTAATTCAATTTACAGATTGTAAGATATTGCCAAAATTCCGCACTAGTGTTTCTCGGCCTCTTACTCAAAGTTTGATGCAGATATGCCAACAACAACTTCTCCTTCTTCAACTATTAACTCTAACTCAAACTTAGTATATAGCTTGGTCTTTGTGTCTTTTAACACTGTGCTAATTTTTACCTTGTTTTGATTAATAGATCTCTAGATATTATAAAATCCCTAAACAACTTCAAACTGCCAACTTCCAGTACCTTGTCGCACTAATAGGCAAATATCTCTCAATTGCATTATTAGATTGTGACAAGATTTCTTGTATTCTTAGTTCATCCAATCAACTAGACACTATCCAACTTGTAACTATAGATGTTGCACCAATTGCACAAAGCAATGAAAAGTGCTAGTTCTAACTTTCTTATACAAAATCCAAATCGTCAATATAAACCCTAATTTTGAATAATCATTGCTCTGTCCTCACAAATCCTATGAAAGCAAACTTTTCTCCACTAGAACAAGCTCAAAATCCTCTCCCAAATTCTACTTGCCGATCTCCAAATGTCCTGAATTCCTATCATTCGATAGGTTAAAGGAGATAAAAATTTTGTATGGTAGAGATCAAGGTTGAGTTGAGGATAAGATTAAGTTTAAATATCCTTCAAATAAGTTGGATTAATACCCTGGAAATGACCAAGTATGAGACAAGGTCTAAAACAAACCTTTAGCCACAAAAACAACCACCCTACTTTTCGATCTCTGAATGTCCTGAATCATCTATTTCATATTAATTATCTTCTTCAATGTCATTGATATCTTCAACATGATCCTCCACATTTATTTCTCCATCTCATCTTTTAAAAATCTTTACTCGCTTCTCAGCAATAGGTATCTTCAATCTTGTACCATCCAATTCTTTCAATGAATATGTAGCATTATTATGAACTATTACTACTATATACGGCCCAAATCAATATTTTGAAAGCTTTCGTAAGGTGCTATGCTGGTTATCTTAATTGTTGTCATAAACATATACCCAATCACCTTCTTTAATTGCTTTAGGCCTCAATCAATATTGTTTATAAAACCAAGCCTTGTTTCCTAGTCTTTGCCTTTGTAATCTTTTCAATGCTAGTTCCACAGCTTCCGGTCTTTGTTCAAGTTGTCAAATTCTAATAGCCAATAGCTCTTCTCTTGTTAATCCATCTTCCCAATGTAGCATACTCCAAGTTAGCACATGTTCTTTAATTGGCATAATAGATTTTTGACCTGTCATGAGTTCCATTGGCATATATCTTGTCATCGAACTACATGTTGTTTGATCAACCCATAATGCATAAGGTAGAAGTCGAGGCCATTCTCTCACTCTTCTACTACAAGCTTTAACCAAGACTTTTACAATTGATGGGTGTTCACGTTCACTCTTTACATTCCCTTCTGGATTATAAGCCATAATCAATGATAATTTAACTCCACATCTCTTAAAGAATTCACAAGCTTCATCTGCATTTAATTCTCCATGATCTGCAATGATCTTTCCTACACATCCATAGCAACAAAAAACATCCTCAAGCAAAAACCTGCAAATTTCTTCTGTAGATTTTGTACTTAATGCCCTGCCTTCCACTTGGTTTGATAAATCTTCACAATGTCGTGTTGTGGTTTGGCTACTATGTGAAAAAATTGTACATGTATATTTAATGTATAATTTACTACATAGCTAAAATAAAGCCATATTAGTAGACTTTTATTGGTTATAGGATGTGATTAGGTTACTAGTTTAGAAAGGATCTATTAAAAGGATTATTATTAAGGTTTATATGATCTTATTTTCTTTTTAGTAGTGACTTTTGAGGTTGATTTTATATTGATAGTAACTTGTATATATCTTAAGTCACCTTTGTTAGACATTGGTGATCCTTAAAATCTTAGTTTACTTCTTTTATTTGGTGCTTAAAGCACAAAGTATGTAAATCTTATAAGAAGAAGGGTTAGAAAAGGATTTTTAGTGCAAAAAGGGTAGTTTGGCTATCTATGTGGATGAAAAGAGGTGGATGATAGAAATCTCTATTCTAATTGGCCAAAAATTATGCCCAGTGGGCTTCAAGGAGGCTGCCCGAGGATTTATTAGGAGTTAGGGTTTGTTTTTCGAGGGGAGTTGAATATTAAAGGCTAGGATCATAAGGTTTAGGTTTTTGGATCTTATTTAGATGAAAATTTTGTATGATTTGCACTTTTTATGAAGAAGTTATAGGTGCTCAAAGTTAAGGTGTTAATTTTGGACCTATTGTCACTCTTTTGGATATAACTTGCACATACAGAGAGCAATCAAGGATTGGCGACTAGAATTAGAAAGGGCATTTTCTTGGCTACACTTTTCATATATAGCTTGATAAAATTCAAGCTAGGATCAAGGAGTTATTAGGAGTTGAAGTCAGTGCTTACAAACTTAAGGGCAGTAAGTGACCCGCTTACATAGTGGTCACATTTTGAGCTATATCTTAAGCAATTTGATAGATTTTTGGCTCAAAATTTTCAGAAGTGTATATATTTATGTCATTAGACTATATACAAAAATTTTGTGGCATTAGGATTTTGGATTTGTAAGATATAAGGAAAATAGTGCTCGGGTGTCTCTGAGCTAGGGTTTTAAGCACCTGCTAGGGGTTTTGAGATATTGGACGATTGGAAATGAATTTATGGTTGATTCTTTCTTGTAGTGAAATTTAAAAAAATCATGTACACTTTGAAGTAAATTTTATAGAAATTGAATAGTTGGATCAAGAGTTATTGAACTCTAAAGTTTAGCAAGAAATAAGTGCTTGCGGGTGAATAAAGTTTTGAAGGGTTTTGTGGAAATTTGAACCCTTTTTGTACAAACTTACTTGAATACAAGAGGATTTATGTATATAACTTTTCTTTTGTAAGATTTTTGTATTATTTTTTCTTTTTATTGAGGACAAATATTGTTGGATTTTTGCCATCAAGTTTCAAATAAACTCTCCACAGCCAGGTACCCAGTGTATTCCCAAATAGAAGACCACGTCATACAACAACAAGCCAATACTAAATACCTCATTTGTCATAATTCCATCAGTATAATAACCAAATCTATAGTTCATTTAAAATAAATGGCCAAAGGATATGTTGGATATAAACCATCTCGATGTTATATATTTAAGTACATTTGACAAGTTATACAAGATTCTACAAATGAAGTTATATCTCAATATATTTTCTTGCACCAATACCATTCCTTCAATTTAATAAAAATAGCCCAAATTTCTCTATGCTTTGCCCATAAACTATCATAAAATTCCTTAAGTAGTTCTAGTTGATCTTCTTTGGTACCTACTAGTCGTTGTAGCATTCTAATGTTTCATTTTGGCCTTTTCCATAAAAATCCTCCTTGTAATATGAACTTAAATGCCTTTTTTCTGATCTGTCTAAATTTTTCAACCAACCAATTAGCAGGCTTGGTTAATGTACTTAAATAATGTCCAATATTCAATAAATCTCTTTTATAATTTTCTTTATGAAATGGCTTATTTTCCTTGTTCAATTATAAAACTGAATAAAATTTTGTACCCACATCATCAATATCATCTATCATCTCATCTTCTCCATCATATCTTGCTTGAGATAACATATCTACTACGAAATTGTCTTTTTCCGCAACATGCTTAAACTCCAGATTTAATGATTTGATATAAGCAATCCATCTCAATATTGCAATGCCTAAGGTTGTATAATTAGTAATTATTTCAAGTAAGGGCAAATAATCCGTTTCAACCACCACTATTGTCTCAATTAAATAATCCTTTTTAGCTTTCATAGCTGAAACAACTTCCCATAATTCCCTTTTCACCTGAGAATATGCATGTTGGCATATACTTAAAACCTTAGTTCCAAATCAAACCACAAATCTATGTCCATTTTAATCATTTTGACCCACAATCCATCTAATGGCAATTGGACTAGTATCCACTATAAGAATCACTGGTCTATTGTACTTATAATCAATTTTTCTTAATATTGGAGGTGATATCAATAATTTCTTTAATATTTGTATTGCTTTGATATATATTTTTTTTCCATTTAAAATGATAACCTTTGTATAATAACTCATACAATGAATTTGCTATATGAGCATGGTGAAGAATTCAAATACGATAGAATACACATGCACCCAAAAACCTACACACCTCTGTTAAAGAACTGCAATCTTTTTTTATACTCCCTCAAGCCGAGTCAATATCTTTTGACAATCTTGTATATGATCAACAACATACTTGCGACACCTCCTCTTATCTAAAGTTTCATCCTTGTCATCTTCTTTGCACCCTTTTATAAGGACATCATCTAAAAAAGACATAGTCTTATTAGGAATAAAATCCCTCAACACCTTGTTCATCCCGTTCATTATATGCGCAATTGAGTTAGTAGCACCTTGAGGAAGAATATACATTCTAACCAATCCAAGTGACGTTCTCATTGTTGTCATATCTCTACTCTCTTTTATAAGTTGAAATTGGTCATAACCTAAATACAAATCACCCATTGAATAGATTACCCTTCCTGCGAATGCTTCAGCAAATTCATCTAGTATCAGTCTAATTCTTGCATTCCTGATAGTCACTGCATTCATTTGCTCCATATCTTGAATAAATCATAATGATCCATTTTTCTTAGGCACTGTAAATCATTGGCTAAAATATGGTGCAAAAGAAGGCTCTAAAATCTTCATCTTCATCTTTTCTTTCAATAATTCTACCAAACTTGGTAAATGTGCCCTTGACATTAGAATTGGCCTTCAATTCTTCAAAAGTCTCTTTAGTAAACTTATGCCCAATATTCCTAAGATCCCTTATGCTCTTCTATCTTGATGCTTCTTTCATTTTTTCTTTACAGTCTTTTGGCAAAGGTCCAGCAACGGATTTCACCTTCTTATCTATTGTCTTATATTTTGTTTCAACCATAACCTCTAGTGTTTGAAAAGTTTCAATCATATTATAAACTTCTTCTGAATGAATCTATATAATTTTATCATTGTCACCTAATCCAATAGATGTAATCAATTCTAAAAGATCTTCCAATCCATTTTCTTCATAAATATCAATAATCTTTTCATCATCTTCTAATATTTTTAATCTATATAATTCTTTTTCAATAGCACATAATCTTTTTCTTTTATTTTATTTTTAAATCCTCAATTCTCTTATACATAATACTCCCATTTTTAAAAATGCCAATAAATCCTATATCAAAGGTATATATATCTTGCAAAAATACCTCCCCTTCTGTACCTCCATAATCTCACTTTATAGTGGTATTCCTCAAGAATCCGTAAATTTTTCAACAACTCTTGGCAATGGTTTCTCTCTCAATATGTCTCGATTACGTTCATGATTTTAAAGAACAGTCAAAAATTGTACTATCCTTCTTTCATCTTTACTATGAATCCATACATAAGCTGATCCATCATCAAATATTTTTGTTTCTATTTGAATTGCAATAATATACGATTGTCTCAATATAAGAGGATAAGTTGTTGCATCTTGAACAAAGAAATTTTGTTCTATTGCCACATCACGAATCCTAATCTTCACATCCGAACAAGTACCATACAACTCATTTTATGTATTATTAGCTGCCCATATTATCCATCCATGTTCTATATCAATTGGCCACTTTTGTTTCATGTAAAGATCCTTAGGCATAAGATTTATTTTTGAACCATCGTCAATCAAGGCAACAACTAGCTCATCCATATCTCCAATCTTTACTAATGCCTCTGTAGTTGCTCCAGTCTAATGCTTTCAAGTATAATGATTTAAATTTTTTTTTTTCTTATCACTTGGATCATCAAAACGTGCTTTTTTATTATAACTCCTTCCTTGACTTGTTGATTGTTTGCAACAATTGTCAATTTTATCTTCTTCATCCTCATATATATATACATCAATAGCATGATTTGATCTAATTTCATCCATTAATTACTTTTTTTACTTGATACTATCAACAATGACATCATGGAATTCTTTCTTTGCAATACCCAATATTTCCTTCAATGTAAATTCAACTTTAGCATTGAGGACACATTCTTCAAGTACCCCCTTTAAATCTGTTGTTGCTTCAATATAACAGAAAAGTTTGTAAGCTGTCGACTTATCTTTTTCTCCTAAGTCCTTTGATTTTTCTTTTGAAGATATTGAAGCATCTTTTATTGGTAATTCTTGTAAAGCTATTTCATGAGCCTTATCTCTCCGAATCTGTCTTTTGGTAGAGTTCCCTTTTCTTGTGTCATTAGAATCTTATCTTCTCTTTTCTTCTATTAAGACTTCATGTTGATTCTTAGCAATATAGGCATGTACTAATAAGGCTTCCACAGGATCTTTCTAATTCATAGTTTCACAAATTATTGCAACAGTCTTCAATAAAGCTTCTCGTGGTATCTTCTTCTTATGCATTGTGGAAATGGCAAAAGACCAAATTCCACTTGGTTCAATATTTCTAAAAAATTCTTGCTTACCATTATCATCGAGCCTAGTACCATAACTTGGAATTTCTATTATTGTAATCCCATTTGCTGCCAAATAATCCTTAATCAATGCTTTCATACCTCCTTTATCAAAGTTAGTTTGAAAAAAATCTCTAGTATCCTTTAACGCCACCTTTCTATCTTTCCAAAAAACAATACCTTCTTGGACCATTTTATTGAATTCACCACAATCCTTTTGAGAATGGAAATTTTCATCACACTAGATACATCTTCAACATATCCTTGCTTAAAAGTAGATTTTGGATTCATTACAGAAGTCTTCTCTTCAAGAGATGCGGCTAGAGAGGTAATTTTAAGATCTACATCTAATATTGAAGAATTACTATGTTTAGAGTTTTAAAGAAGTAGATATTGGGAGTCAAAGATAATAGATTGAATTCCAAGGCAGTAAGTAGGCCGTTTTATTGATAGTGATGGAATTTGCAATATCTTGAGTTTTTGGACGAATTTTTGTCTCAAAATTTTTAAAAAGGTGTATGATTATGCTAAAAAGCTATACATCAAAGTTTCATAGCATTTGGACTTTTAGATTGTGAGATATAAAGAATTTAGTACATAGATGTTTGTAAATAAGGGTTTGAAGCTGCTACTAGAATTTTGGCAATATCTAAAGATTGGTAATGAATTGATGGTTGACATTTGTGATGGTAGTTGTAAAGAATATATCAGTACTTTATGTAAATTTGGATTAGATTTGGATAGTTGGATTAAAAATTATGGATTGTTGAAATTTGGAAAAAAAAGTTTTTACGGGGGAATGAGGATTTAGAGTATTTTGTTATGTTTTGAGTGGTTTGATGAAATAAGGCTTATATATTGGATGTAATAGTCCTATGAAGAAATATTTTATATAAATTTGGAGGTTTTATTATACTTAGATCTTGGTTGAATAATTAATAGCAGTTAGAAGCCCAGCGCTTTCTTAAGGCAAATTCTTTCTACCACGACAACAATGGTGTACTATAATTGCTTATAGCATGTAAAAATTAATTAAAATATATAACATATTCATAGGTTCTAATATGTGTTACAATAGTCAATAAAATATTTAAAGGAGTTGAGATAAGAAACTTTATTTTGATTTTTTACTTAATTTGATTATGGCATTTAAATTATATAAGACCTAAATATTTAGTATAAAGCCTTGAGAGGCAATTGGAGTCCAAAAAAGAAGAATTAAACTACTAAGGGGCCTATTTGGAAGGATGAAGATAAATTGTGGATGAATAAAGATAAACAATGAAGTTCTTCATTCCTATTGGTCTATGGTCATGTCCAATAGGCTTTGAAGAGGCTGCGTGCAAAGAGAAGAAGAGTTTTGACAATTTTAAAGAAAGCATTTGAAATTCAAAGACTAGGATTAAGGAGCTTGTTTTTGTACTACAATTTTGGTATAAAAATTGAAAAATTTAGAATTTTTATAAGAGAGAAGTAGGCACTTAAAGTTAAGATATACAAATTGTACCTAACATCACTCTTTTGAAGATTTGAGGAATTATATAAAAGCTTTTGGAGATTGGGAGGTACGGCTACAGAGGTGATTTTAACTTCTATATTTGATGTAGAAGAATTGCTACATTTGAAGTTATAAGGAAAGAGATATTGGGAATCAAAAACTATAGATTGAATTCGAAGGCAATAAATAGGTTGTTTTATTGATAGTGATAGGTTATGCCATATCTTGAATTTTTGGACGAATTTTTATCTAAAAATTTTCAATAAGATGAATCTTTGTACTAAAAAGCTATATATTAATGTTTCATAATATTTGGACATTTATTTTGTGAGATATGATTACAAACTATCCATCTTAAAACTAACATTTATTGCTTTCTAATCTTGATTTTTTTCTTAAAAAAAGTGGATCACCTTTCTTTATAGAAATTTTTATTTAATATTAAAAGTTAAAGATTATCTTTTTTAAATTTGAATTATAGATTTATTAAATTATTTAAGATAGAAGGAAAAATTATAGATATTGTATTTATTGAGAGTGAAAAAAGATTTGCAATTATCGCAAATCTTCAAGAGTTTGTCAACACTCTTAAAGTAGAAATTTCATGCATCACTAATATCAACCATAAAAGCACTATTCCTACATCTATGGAAGAAGTTTAAAGCCTTTGCCAAAAAATCACACAATTGAGGGAAGCAAGTAGATTGGCTTTATAGCTAAATCTAAAAAGTATTTATTTTACAAGCATGGAGGCAAAGATTAATATACTTGAGAATTTTAATAGAATAAGATCAATATTTTGAAATTTTTTATAATGATCTAAACTTTATCTAAGGTTGTATCTTTATTAATATCTTAATGGATTTATTCAAGTTGGATTCATAGATACACTTCTATCTAAAAGTACTCTTTTTTTATTTGCACCTTTGATGGAAAAAGATTCACAACTTTTTTATGATTTGAATTTATTCCTTGAAGTATTTATAGCCATATTTAAAAAAAATAATTAAAAAAAATAATAGAGACGAAGTTCTTATTTTTACAACAAGGATCATGGTGTCGTATTGTAATTATTTATAATATGTAAAAACCAATTATAAAAATAACATCAAATATTTATATACTTTAATATATTTTACAATATTATAATATTTGAATTAAAAGAGAGTTGATAGTAGAAGCCTTGTTTTGATATTTATTTATTTTTATTCTTTTATTATGGATTTTAAACCATATAATACCTAAATACTTAGAATAAAGACTTAAGAGGGTATTTAAGATTCAAAACTAAAAGACCAAATTCCTTTGGCATTTATATGAATAGATGAAGATAAGAGATGTAGAGCTTCATCTATATTGATCAATAACCATGACCAATAGATTTCTAATTTTCTATCCATAGTATCATATTATGTGTTGTCTTGTTTAGAAATATACCGCGCACTTGGCTATGGAAGGTGAAATTGCAATTCACATATACCCAAGAATCCTTAATAGGTTTTGTCTATATAAAAAGAATATGATTTGAATAACAATATGAGAGTGCTTAAGTCAATACAAAGTACTTAAAAATACTCTCCCTGATAACTTCATCTACATATAAACCACAATTGCTTTGTTACTTCTTACAATCAAGCAATTAGGATTTTTCTTATAAATCATTAACATTAATTAGTGAAATTCAATAAGCTATAAATCTTCATTTGACTATTAATTTAATATGAAATTTTTTACACAAATATAAATATAAATCTTCTATATACTTAAGAAGTTTCAACCCAATCTAACTTACAAATTGTCAAAAATTCACCAAAAATCACACTGATATCACTATTGAAGAAACACCATAAGCATAACACAAGTAAGTATGAGTACAAATCAGCAAGGTTGCATACAAAGAGAAGTATGGAATGAGATGACTCTTTCTTCCAAACACCCGATACTTATAGGTGGTGGTTGCTGCCCTAATGGTCAACTTCCACTCTTTGACTTTGACTTACATGTTCCTTAGGAACCGTTGGCATCTTGAGTACCTCGAGGGTATCCTATGCCATGCACTAATGATTCTTACACTTTGATTAAGATGCCCCTTGGGATCCGTTGGCATCTTGTGTACCTCGAGGGTATTCCATGCCATGCACTAATGACTCTTACCTATTCTTTGGATATTCCTTAGTAGATCCTTTATCCTCTTGACTTTGACTCTTAATCTTTGACCACATCCCATATCCATAGGATGCCCTTTCTATATGCCAAGAGTCAATCCTTTGACCATTAACAACTTATCTAAGGTAATATCTTTTATAAAGTAATATATTCTACTTTTACTATTACTTATTTATCTCAATAATCACTTGGCTGCCAACTTAGAAGTTAATATAGATATTCCAGTAATGATTTCTTCTTCTCTAACTATTAACTTTAGCCAAAAATTGATGAATAGCCTACCCTTTAAGTCTTCCAATATTATGCCAAATTTTATCTTGATTTGATTAATAAATCTTTAGATATCGTAGAAATCCTAATCAACCTTAAATTGCCAATTTTTTGTACTTCTTTGTATTAAAGATCACGTAAATTTTGATTGCATTGTTATACTATCACAAATATTTATTTAATTTTAGCACATTCAATCATCTATAGATTATCAAATTTTCAAGTATAGATATTATTTAAATTACATACAATAGCTGAAAGTAATAGTCCTAATTTTATTATATAGAAATTTAACCTCCAATATAAATTCTAATTTTAGATAGTAATTGCTAAATCTTTTCAAATCCTATAGAAATTAATTTAATATCTTTAGAAGAAGCTTGAAGCTACCTTTCCAATTCTAATTGCCAATCTTCAAATGACCCCACCTCCTATCCTTGGTGACTGTTTTTGTAGCTAGAGGTCTAATTTTGATCTTGTCTCATACACAGTCAACCCCCAAGTATTAATCCAACTTATTCTAAGGATTTTTAAGCTTAATCCTATGCTTAATTTAATTTTAATATCAATTATATTAACCATTTATCTTCTCTATCCTATTTTTATTAACTTATGGCTTTTTAGAAGTAGTAATAAAATTTGTACAATTTAGAAGAAAAATTTAATAATTAAATTTTATCTATTAGCTATTAAAATAAGAAAATAATCTAAGAGGCTTTTATAAATCTTTTTTTAAGTATCTTAAGTTCCTATTGAATCAAGATAATCAAGTATTAAGTAGAAATTATTTCTATTCATGCTTTTTACTATATAAACGTATTACAACACAACATCCACCCTCTATAAACTTGCACATCCTCCAATATGTGCCAAACAAACCGTATGTCATAGTTGGCATCACACTATCTCTTCATTTTTTGCACCAAGTTCTTTTTCATCATATTCATCACCCATTTCAATAGAATTATCTTCTTCAGAGTTATTGATATCTCTCACCTGATCTTCCATATTTATTTCTCTATCTTGTTTTTTAAAAACCTTTACTCACTTCCCACCAATAGGTATTTTCAATCTTGTATCATCCAATTTTTTTAATGAATACGTGATATTGTTATCGACTATTACTACCATATAAGGTCTAAACCAATGTTTTGAAAACTTTCGTAAAGTATTGTATTGATTATCTAAATTACTATCATAAACAAGTATCCAATCACCTTCTTCAATTGCTCTAGGCCTCAATTGATGTTATCTATCCAATTGAGCCTTATTCTTTAGCCTTGCTTCTTATAATAATTTTAATGCTAATTCCACATCTTCTAATCTTTATTCAAGTTGCCAAATTTTGATTGCTAATATCTCTTGTTAATTCATCTTTTCAAAGTAGCATACTCTAAGTTGGCACATGTTCTTCAATTGGCATAATAGGTTTTTGACTTATCATGAGTTCCACTAGTATATATCTCATCACTGAACTATGTGTTGTTCAATCAGTTTATAATGCATAAGATAGAAGCCAATGCCATTCTTTTGCTCTTCCATTATAAATTTTAACTAAGGCTTTTATACTTAGTAGGTGTCCACGTTTATTTTTTGTATTCCCCTCTAGATTATAAGCAGTAGTCAATGATAGTTTATTTCTATTATATTATTATGAAATTCCATATACTATTATGAAATTCCATATACTATTATAAAATTCTTTGAATAATTTTTGTTGATTTTTTTTAATATCTACTACTCATTGCGGCATTCTAATATTTGATTTTGGCCTTTTCTATAAAAATCCTTCTTATAATATGAACTTGTATACTATTTTCTAATCTGTTTAAATTTTCCAATAGACCAATTAGTATGCTTGGTTAATATGCTTAAATAATATCCAATATCTAATAACTCTCCCTCATAGTTTTTTTCATGAAATAGTATATTTTTCTTATTCAATTGTAAAACTGAATAAAATTTTGTACCTACATTATCAATATCCTCAATCATCTCATCTTTTCCATCATATTTTGCTCAAGATAGCATATCTGCTATCAAATTATCTTTTCCCATAATATGTTTAAATTTTAGATTTAATAATTTAATATAGGCAATCCATCTCAACATTATAATATTTGGTGTTGTATAATTAATATTCATTTCAAATAAAGGCAAACAATCTATTTCAATCACCACCATTGTCTCAATTAAATAATCTTTTTCAGCTTTTATAGCTGAAACAACTCCTCATAATTTCTTTTTTATTTGTGAATATACACGTTGGCAAATATTTAAAACCTTAGCCTCAAATCAAATTACAAATTTGTATCCATTTAAATCATCTTAGCCTATAGTCCATCCAATAGCAATTTGACTAGTATCCAGTGTAAGAATTATTGGTCTATTGCATTTATAATCAACTTTTCTCAACATTGGAGGTGATGTCAATAAATCCTTCAATCTTTCCATTGCTTTGATATGCTTTTCTTCATATTTAAATTGATAATCCTTGCGTAATAATTCATATAATAGATGTGCTATATGAGCAGAGTAAAGAATCCAAATATGATAAAATATACATGCATCTAAAAACCTTTACACCTTTGTTAAAGAACTGCCATCTTTTTTCATTCTCCCAATTGCATCAACTTTTATTGGATCCAATTTCTTTCCATAAAATCTACATAAATATCCAACAATTACAACTTCTTATATTTCAAACATAGAATTTGCACCAAATAAGGTAAGATAAACTTCTTTAAGCTGAGTCAATATCTTTTTACAATCTTGTATATAATCAATAACATATTTGTGACATCCTCTCTTATCTAAAGTTTTGTCCTTGTCTTCTTCCTTGCATCTTTTTATAGGAATATCATCTAGAAAAGACATCGTCTTTTCAAGAATAAAATATCTCAACACCCTATTTATTCCGTCTATTATATATGTTATTAAATTGGTAGCATCTTGAGGAAGAATATACATTCTAATTAATCCAAGCAATGTTGTCATTGGTGTCATGTCTGTACTTTCCATTGCAAATTGAAATTGATTATAGCTTGAATATAAATCATCTATTGAATAGATTATCCTTCTTGCAAATGCTTTAATAAATTCATCCACTATTGGCCCAATTCTCGCATTTCTGATATTCACTATATTTATTCGTTGCATATCTTGAATAAATTACAATGATCTATTTTTCTTAGACACTATAAACTATCAATTAGAATATAGTATGAAAGAAGGCTCCAAAATCTTTATCTTCATTTTTTCTTTCAATAATTCTATTAAACTTGGCAAATGTGCCTTTGGTATTGGAATTGGCCTCAAATTCTAAGATATATGTGGTATAGTAAAAATAATCATGGAAGTTATAATATTTGGATCCACACATCTAATTTCATTAGATTCAAAGGTAAATGATTTATTGTATTTTGCTAACATTTCTTTGAAGTACTCAATTTCTTCTAGCAATAAAAAACCATCAGATCTAATCTTTAATTCTTCAAAAGTCTCTTTTATGAACTTGTGTCTAATATTCTTTGGATCCCTTAAGCTCTTTTTCCTCGATGCTTTTTCTATTTGTTCTTTAGAATCTTCTAACAAAAGTCTGACACCAGGTTTTACTTTCTTGTCTATTATTTTATATTTTGTTTCAACTACAACCTCCGGTGCTTGAAAACATTCAAGTACAAAATAAATTTTCTTTGAATGAATTTATACAAACTTATCATCATCTGTTATTTTAATTGATGTAATCATTTGCAGAGAATCATCCAATCCATTTTTTTCATAAACACCAAATTTTTTTTCACCATCTTCTAACATCTTCAATTCATATAATTCCTTTTCAATATCACTTAGTCTTTTTCTTTTCTTTTCTTTTTAAATCTATAAATTTTATATATATAATATTTTTATTTTTAAAAATATTAATAAAACTTATATCAAAGGTACCTACATCTTGTAAGAGTACCTCCTCTTTTGTACCTCCATAATCTTGCTTTATAATAGTATTCCTCAAAAATCCATAAATTCTTCAACAATTGTTGGCAATAGATTCTCTCTCAATTTGTCTCGATTGCATTCATGATTTGGAGGCACAGTCAAAAATTGTACTGCCCTAATCCTATCTTCACTACAAATTTGTGCATAAGCTAAGCTATCATCAATATACTTTTGTTTCCATCTGAGTTCTAATAATATATGGTTGTCTCAATATAAGAAGATAAGATGTTGCATCTTGAATAAATTTTTTTTATTCCATTACAACATCACCAATCTGAATTTTTACATCTGAGCAAGCACCATATAATTCACCTTGTGTATTATTAGCTGCTTGTATTATCCATCTATACTCCATATCAATTGGCCACTTTTGCTTCATATAAAGATCCTTAGATATAAGATTTATTTCTGAACCATGATCAATCAAAGCAACAATTAGCTCATCCATATCTCCAATCTTTACTAATGCCTCTATAGTTACTCTAGTCCAATATTTTCAAGTATAATGATTCAAAATTTATTTTTTTTGTCACTTGGATCATCAAAATAAGTTCTTTGATTATAGCTCCTTCTTCTACTTGTTGATTGTTTGCAACAATTGTTAATTTCATCTTCTTCATCCTCATATACATATGCATCAATAATATGATTTGATCCAACTTCACTCATTAATTGCATCTTCTGCTTAATATTGTCAATAATGACATCATGAAATTCTTTCTTCATAATATCCAAAATCTCTATCAATGTAAATTTAACTTTAGTATTGAGCACATGTTCTTCAAGCACTCCCTTTAAATCTGTTGTTACTTCAATATCAAAGAGAAGTTTGTAAGTCATCGTTGTTTTTTTTTTTTTTTTTTCCTAAGTCTTTTAATTTTTTTTTTTAATGATATAGAGGTATCTTTTATTAATAACTCTTGTGAAGCCATCTCACAAGTCTAATTTCCTTGAATTTGCTTCTTGGAAGAATTTCCTTCTCTTATCTCATTAGAATCTTTTTTTCACTTTTCTTCTATCAAGGCTTCATGTTGGCTCTTAGCAATAAAGGCATGCATTGACAAAGCTTCTACAGGATCCTCTCAACTTGTAGTTCCACAAATTATTGCAACAGTCTTCAATAAAGCTTCTCATAGCATCTTCTTTTCATACATTGTAGAAATTGCAGAAGACCAAAATCCACTTGGTTCAATATTTCTAAAAAAATCTTGTTTGCCATTGTCATCCATTCTAGTACCATAACTTATAACTTCCAATATTATAATCCTATTTGTTGCTAAATAATCTTTTATTAATACTTTCATACCTCCTTTATCAAAATTAGTTTGGAAAAAATCACCAGTATCCTTTAATGCCACTTTTCCATCTTTTCAAAAAATAATGCCTTGTTGCATGATTTTATTGAATTCACTACAATCCTTTCGAGAATAAAAATTATCATTACACCAAATATATCTTTATATATACCTTTGCTTAAGAGTAGCTTTTGAATTCATTGTAGAAGTCTTCTTCTCAAGCCTTGCAAGTTTAATTTGAAGATCCAGCATCCCGCTTTCATACTGCATTTACGTGCAGTGTGTAAAAATATTATATATCTTGTATTTATTGTAATTACATGTGTAAGTGTTAGAGGTTATTTTAGAAGATATTATAAGGAGAGGATTTATTTTAGCCACTTAATTAGTACATTAAGATGGCTATTTTTTTTGTTCCTACCTTACTTATATCCTAGAATAGATTCTTTTGTAATTAGAAGAAAGATAAAGGTTGTTTTATCTTTCTTGTTGACTTTTGAGGTAGAATGGACCTTGTGAGGGATAAGAAAGAATAGCATGGGGTGAATAGGACTTGTCCAATAGAATTTGGCTACCCATGTAGGCATGTCATAGATTGATATGGAAAGAAAGGGGGATATACTCTTCTTGTTGGACCTAGGATTAGGCAATTTTTGAGTAGTGAAATTTGGAGAGAGATAGCTCCAAGGATATAGAAGCGTATATAATGAAAATTGAGATATATATTCTTTGAATTTTGAGGATTTTAGAACCTACTTACTTGCTTGTATTGGAATTGTGAGCAAAAAGTTATGCTTGTTTAAGTAGAATAGGGTCTGCTGCTATCAAAAAGTGATAGCAGAAACTTCGAGCTGCCACTGCATGTTTGATTTCAATTCTTTCTTAGTGAAATTTATAGAAAGTGTAGAAAATTGTGCTAGCTTTCTATCAAGACATCTGCTGTGGCATTTGCAATTGGAGAGGAAAAGTTGTGAGCTTGAGAGTGGAAAAGGGTCTGGTACCCCCGACGAAGAAGGGCATAGACTTTGTTCAACCACCCAAGTTGGACAGTCTCTTTAATCTTTCTGATATTTTAGATACTTATAGTTGCTTGTGTAAGCTTTCTATGAAAACAAAAATCAATACATTTTCAGCTTTTATGAAAGTTTTATGAGCCATGAAGTATTAAGAGGGCAAATTATTATTAGGGTTTGAAGAGTAGAATCAACTAGCTATAAAATCTACAGTTTGAGAGGCATGCATGTGAAATTTTAGAATAAGTTAGATGATGGAATGAGCTTTCTAAAAAGATATTGCATGTCTAATTTGAAGAAGGGAAGTAATCACAACAAAGGGTGAAGTGAAGAGGAGCTTTGTTGCCTTTGCATTTGCTGGGAAATTTTAGTGCCTATTTTTTTTAGCCATAACTTTTAAACAATAAGACATCTATTTGTGAAATTTTGATATATTTTACAATGGATTAATGACTTTCCATAGGCTATAAGCACACTTAATTTGACCTTTGAATGAATTTTTAGTGATTTATTTAGTTTCAGCTTATTGTATAACTTGTATTTCTCATATGCAGTTGTATTTTGAGGTATATATGAATATATAAGTATATATACTTGTACTTATATATACACACTTTGCTTATATCTATTATGCAAATATATATATTTATATTTATATTTAGTATTTATAGAAGTATTTTATAAGTATTATACATAATATTTATACAAATA
This sequence comes from Physcomitrellopsis africana, assembly GCA_036785485.1. Lineage (NCBI taxonomy): Eukaryota > Viridiplantae > Streptophyta > Bryopsida > Funariales > Funariaceae > Physcomitrellopsis > Physcomitrellopsis africana. The sequence goes on along the minus strand of JAWRVF010000026.1, from coordinate 450,018 downwards.
TTTGTACAAATATTATACCAAGGATTATACACTATTTTATATAAGTATTTATATAAGTATTATATCAAGTATTTATATAAGTATTTATATAAGTATTATTCAAGGATTTATACTTTATATTTGTATAAATTTTGTACAAGTATAATTTGAAAGCTTCAACAAATATTGTGCAAAGATATAAGATACTTACACAATTCTCTCTTGTGTTTCCTGCTAGTTCTAGTAGCAGCTAGGAACCTGGTATTTTCCTAAGGCAAATTCTCTCTACCCAACACCGCGTATAAATTCTTCAATTTTCACATCTTCTTTCTTTGATGTAGTCATTGAAGGTTGAACAATAGGTACTGTTGATTGTAAAGTAGACACTTTAATTTTAGGTACTTACACAATTCTTTGAATAGCAACCCTATCCTTTTTTCTATTCCTTTTTGTAAGCAATCCCATTACATCTTCAATTTCTCTCTATTTTATTGTCAATCCTTCATCCTCTTCTTTATCCTTAAGAAGAATTTCTAACCTTTTTTGTAATTTTCTATTAGCTGCTTGAGGAAATAATTTAACCTTGTTTGGTCCCAAGGTTATCTTTTTCACTTTTGATAACCTAAAATACTACCTGTCAAACTCCCTTAACAATTCAGTAGCTTATAATTTCTTATTAGGACACTCAATCCATTCCAAAAATGATTTTTTAGTGACTAGATTAGAGTCTTCTAAGAAATATTCATCTCTCAATGTGTGAGAGAATATCTTCTAAGAATTTCTAGAATGTTTTATAATTGATTTCACATGTGTTATCTCCGACATCGTAGCAAGTTCAAATAATAAAATCATATCCTTTTCAGATACTAGATTCAATTCCATTTTTTGTACATAACATCTTAAATATTTAAAAATATCTTTTCTATCAAACTGGTCGATCTTGTTAACCACTGCTTGCAATGCTTTGATTGCCAAAGCCTCCTTGTAATTATTGCCTTGCTGCTATTGTATAAACAATGTAAATAATTGAAACATATTTGTAATGTTTGGATCCAGATATATACCTTGTCCACCAGAAGAAAATCTACTTGAAGATCCACTTGAAGCACCATCCAAAGATCCATCAAAAATTCTAAAATCCACCTTCTTCTTTTCTTGCGTCATTAATTATAAATAACCAAAATAAAATCCAACATCTTGCATCCCAAACTTTCATGTCAAGTTCACCACTTATGTTGTATTATGTGTTGTCCTATTTGGAAATGTGCCGAGCACCTGACTATGGAGGGTGAAATTATAATTTATACATACTCAAGAATCTTTAACAGGTTTTATCTATATAAAAAGAATATGATTTGAATAATAATATGAGAGTACTTAAGTCAATATAAAGTGCTTAAAAACATTCTTTCTGATAACCTCATCTACATATAAACTACAATTGCTTTATTACTTGTTACAATCAAGCAATTAGGATTTCTCTTGTAAGTCTTTAATCTTAATTAATGAAATTCAATAAGCTATAAATATTCATATGATCATTAATTTGATGTGAAATTTTTTACACAAATGTAAATATAAGTCTTCTATATACTTAAAAAATTTCAACAGAGCCTAATTTACAGATTGTCAAAAATTCACTAAAAATCGCACTGATGTCACTCAACCACCAACTTAGAAGTTAATATAGATATCCTTGTAGCAATTTCTCCTTCTTCAACTATTAACTTTAGCCAAAAATTGGTGGATAGCTTGTTCTTTAAGTCTTTTAATACTATATCAAATTTCATCTTGATTCAACTAATAGATCTTTAGATATTACAAAAACTTAAAAAAACCCTAAATTGCCAATTTTTGGTACTTCTTTGTACTCAAGATCATGTAAATTCTGATTGCATTATTAGAGTATTATAAATATTTACTTAGTCTTAGCACACTCAATCACCCACAGATTGTCAAATTTTCAATTATAGATATCACTTAAATTATACACAATAGCTGAAAGTACTAGTCCTAACTTTATTGCATAAAAACTTAACCTCTAGTATAAACCCTCACTTTAGATAGCAATTGCTGAGTCTTTTCAAATCCTATAAAAACCAACCTAATATCTTTAAAACAAGCTTAAAGCTAGCTTTCTAATCTTAATCACCAATCTTCAAATAATCTCATCTTCTATCCTTGGTGACCATTTTTGTAGCTAAAGGTCTGATTTTGACCCTATCTCATACACAGTCAACTCCCGGGTATCAATCCAACTTATTCTAAGGATTTTTAAGCTTCATCCTATCCTCAATTTAATCTTAATATCAATCATATTAACTATTTATCTTCTCTATTATATTTTTGTTAACTTATGGCTTTTTAAAAGCAATAATAGAATTTGTACAATCTAGAAGAAAAATTTAACAACTAATTTTTATCTATTAGCTATTAAAATAAGAAAATAATCTAAGAGGCTTTCATAAACCTTTTCTTAAATATCTTAAGTTCCTATTGAACCAAGTTAATCAACTATTTAATAGAAATTATTCTTATTCATTCTTTACATTACATAAATGTGTTAGAATACAATGGCCTTATAAAGGTTTAGACTAGCTTTAAGGAGGAAATTCAAAAAATAACAATTAGAGTTGAGAAGCTTAGGATTTTGGCTAGAATCTCAATAGAAATTTTAGACAATTTGTAGTTGTTTAAAATTAAGAAGTCGATTTGGTATATATTATCACCCTTTTTAAGTTATAAGAAGTTTTACAAAGGCTTTTGGAGATTAGACAATGCATTTAAATAGATGTTTTTAAGATCTATATCTGTTGTAAAGAAATTGCTAAATTTGAAATTTGGATGAAAAATATATATAAAAAGTTAAAGATATTCTATCTAATTCTAATATAATAAATATACCATCTTATTAATAGAAATATTTTGAACTATAATTTAAGCTTGCAGATAAATTTTTGGCTAAAAATTTTATAGCATTTGAATATTGGAATTATGAGATATAAAGGATTTTACATATAAGTATTTATAAAAAAAGATTTGAAGCTACTATTAGAATTTTAATAATATCTTAATATCAATATTGAATCTATAATTGAAATATATTTTAATAATTATTAAAAATGTATTAGTACTTCATATAAACTTTGAATGGATTTGGACAATTGGATTAAGAATTATAGATTATGGAAGTTCAAGAAAAATTCTCCGCCATAGATAAATTAGGTTTTAGAATATTTTATTATATTTTGAATGTATAGTGAAAATAAGACATATTTATATTAGGTGTAGTAGTCCTATAATATAAATTTTTATATAAATTTGGAATTTTTATTATTTTGGAACTTGGTTGAGTAATTGGTGGCAATCATAAGGTCAATGCTTTTTTGAAGCAAATTTTCTCTACCTCGATAATTTATTTGGAATCACAACTTTAGAAGAGACTTCCATTGTTTAATAATATTTTTAGAGATAAGAACTACTCTTGATGTTGTTGTTAATATTTTTTTTGAAAAAAGGTATGAAGGCTTCAACAATGATCAAATATTAGAGTGGTCCTTCTGTCTTTGTATGAGACATTATTAAAGGCTGAAAAGACCTATCAACTATCTTTGAAGGAAACAAACATCAAAATATGTGGTAAATACAATTTGGCACATCTTAGACTTCATTAATATGTAATCATTGCTTCTTGTGGAACTTGTTCTTAAAAAGAGGGATAATGTCACAGATATAAGATTTATTCTAATAATTTTTTAAATAACATGGATAGATAGAAGTATATAAAAATATATTAATTTATTAATATCTTAGAGGAAAATTTCTTAAAAGCTTCATAGATATGATTTTGTCTTTATATATATCTTTAGGTAATTGATAGATTAGAAACTTGGCCAATAAATTAGCCATATATCTCACATATTGATAACTTGTGGAATAAGCTAAGTATGTGGTGTACATATAGGAAACTTGTCTTGTAAGTTTGACACATATCTTGCAAATTGGACGTGTATTAGAGGTCCTATAGAATATTGCCATATAATTCTTAGGTAGATAGTATATATAGAGATAAGAGTGAAACCTCCTTTACTCTTGTCAACACCTTTCTTATTCTTAGTCTTGTTTCAAGAGTCTTTAGTCTTCATATTTTTGACAATAGTCATTTTAATTTTTATATTATTCTATCTTTGAGTGATTTTTTATTCTTTTGAATGACATGATGTTGTGTAGTGTGAACTTCTATCTAAGAATACATTGGATACTTGGTTGTAGAGAATTTATCTTTAATTTATTAGTATGACTCTAATAAGTAATTTGTCCTTAATAAAAAGGACAAATAACACAAAGATATTATAAAAGAAAAACTATATTAATAAAATCCCTCTTATATTCAAATAGATTTGTACATAAAGTCTTAGTTCCTAAAAAATCCCTTTTGATTGTATAAAATGCTCAAATTGCAATAAAATCATTCAATAGCTTATTTACCTACAAGGATTTATTTCTTTTTAAACTTTAGAATTCAATAACTCTTGATTTAACAATTTAGTTTCTATAAAATTTCTTTTAAAAAATAGATAATGCTCTTGAGTTTTACTATAAAAAAGAATCAATTATAAATTTGCTTCTAATTGTCCAATATCTTAAAAATCCTTGCAGGTACTTAAAATCCTAATTTAGAGATACTTGAGCACTATTTTTTTTATATCTCATAAATCCAAAATCCTAATATTATAAAATTTTTGCACATAGTCTTGTGACATCTATATATATATATATATATATATATATATATATATATACTTTTAAAAAGTTTGAGCTAAAATCTTATCAAATTGCCTAAAATATAGCTTAAAACATAACCATTAGTTAAGCAAGGTCACTTTTTGCTCTTTGATTACAAGTACTAATTTCAACTCTCAATATTTCTTTTATTCTAGCTTGAATTTCATCAAGCCATATAAAAAAAAGTATAGTTAAAAAAGTGCTCTATTTAATCCTGGTTGCTAATTCTCTATTGCTTTTTGTATATACAAGTTATGTCCAAAAGAGTGACAATAGATACAATTTCAATATCTTAACTTTGAATGCCTATATCTCTATAAAAAATTCAAATTACACAAATTTTGTACCTAAATTATAGCCAAAAATCCAAACTTGCTGAACCTAGCTTCTAATAAGCCTTCAAACAGCCTCCTTGAAGACCATTGGATATGATTTTTGGCCAATAGGAATAAAAACTTTTATCATCTATCTCCATTCATCCACATGGATGGCCAAACTACTCCTTTTCACACTAAAAATCCCTTTTCAATCCTTTTTCTAGTAAGATTTATATAACATATATTCTAAATATCAAATAAAAGAATTAAATAAGATCTCATAGATCACCAATGTCTAACAAAGGTGACTTAAGATATATAAAAGTTATTATCAATATAAAAATCTAGTGATATGGCTCTCATTTAGTTATATAATAAATTATATATATATATATATATATATATAATATTTTTATATAATAGCCAAATCATAATAAGATAATAAGAGTATATTGATATTTTATTCTTTTATAATTTGTGTCCTTGACAATTAATAGAAAGAGCTCAAGAAGCTTCCAAATTGGTAGAAGCTGCTTGAGAAGCTTCCTAATGTGATAGAAGCCGCTCAAAAGTTTTTTAAACAAGGCAATATATTGGAGTCAAGGCTAAAGAGTTCTTTAGTTTCAATAATGCATCCTTTAGAGTTTTAGCTCATTTTTTTTATATTATTTGTATATCCATCTAAATAATTTAATTTCTTGTCGATTTCTTCTTGAAACCTCTTCCTAGTTCAAATCTCTTGTTCTGTATTCTTGTGTCTTTTTGAGGCATATTTTTTCCTTTGAAAAAAAACCATTACTAGTGAAAAAATAATCAAATTTATTTTTAATAATATCTATCATTACTATGAATTGCTAGATGATATTATATCAAATCAAAGATCATAGTTTGTGTCTAAGTTTTGAAAGTCACTTTTTGAAATTTTTTAAATAGACATCTAATTTTTTTTAATATTTTATTTATAAACCAATAGCCAAATAGAGCAAGTTAACCAAATCTTAGATTAATATTTAAAATATATTATCAATTATCAAGAAGATGATTCAATATCTTATATGTTTTTAGTCAAATTTACTTATAATAATATAATTTATATATCTATTTAATAAATTATATTATAATTTAATCATAGCTATTATCTAAAGTTAAATATAATATATATTGGTAGATCCAAAAATCTAATAATAAATTAGTTTATAAGTTAAATAATTGATATTTAAGCTACGTTGAAATTTCAATTAGAAGAAACTCAACTACATTCCAAAGAATCAACTGATACATAGAATAAGGAATAACTTCTACTTCAAGTTGGGAATAAAATATGATTGCTTTATAGCAATAAAAAAACTATTCAACCATCTGATAAGTTAAACTATCAAAGATTGGAACTATTTTTTATTTAAATACAAATTAATTTTGATGCTTACTAATTAAAACTATCAACATCCATGAAGGTACATCTTGTTTTCCACACATCTCTTTTAGAATCTTATAGACATATAAACTAACAAACCTAGAAGTAATTCCATTCCATCTTAAAATTATAACATGTCTTTGATTTAGCTTATATAATTAGATAGAGATAGTCAAAAAGATAATTCCATATTAATTAAGCCATCTCTATTGAATATTTTATATTATCAATCTCAAGATAAAAAATTGTTTGAACCAAAAAGATGCTAAAGAATATGTAATAGCTGCTTTGTAGCAATCATTATTAAAGTAGAATTTATCCATGAAGGACTCCATGAAGCAATTTTTGAAGGATATTTTTGCAATAAAGTCATGGAAGTTCAAGCTTGGTTTATGGTAAAAGATATTGGTTACTATTGTTGGTTGTAAGGACCAATGAATCTTCTAACTTTCAAAAGACAACTTAAATATGTGGCATTGTTATGTGGCATAATCTTCAATCTAGAAATATATTAGATACTTGGCATTAGAAAATTTACTTGTAACTTATTGGCAAGTCTCTAATAAGTAATTTTTTCTTCATAAAAAAAAACAAATAATATAATAATATTATTAAAAAAAATTATATTAATAAAAACCTCTTACATTTAAGTAGGTTTGTACATAAAATATTTTTATGCCATATAAAAAATTCTTAACACTTTTTTTAATACAATCATAATTAATCAATTGTTGATAAGTTAGATTGTCAATAACTTTTAAAAAAAACATTATCTCCTTTCTAAATTCTATCTTCATATTAAAATTATAATATAGCTCTATAAATCCAATTTTCTACTTTTATAAAGTCTTGGCTCCTAAAAAATTCTTTTAGTTTATACAAAATATTCAAATTTCAATAAAATCCTTTAATAACTTATTCACCTATAAGGATTAATTTCTTCTCAAACTTTGAAGTCTAAAAATTCCTAATCTAGCTATTTAATTTTTATCAAATTTTTTTAAAATATAGATTATATTTTTAAGCTTCATTATAAAAAAAATTCAAGAATAAATTTGCTTTTGATTATCAGATATCTTAAAAATCCTAGCATGTCCTTAAAATCCTAGTTTATAGACACTTGAGTACTATTTTCTTCATATTTTAAAAATCCAAAATCTATTAGCAATATACACTCTAGAGGTTCACAATATTAGGGACATATACTTCAGAGATTCACAGTATTAGGGACATATACTTTGGAAGTTCACAGTATTAGGGACATACATTCCAGAGATTCATAGAATCTTTTAGAACATTCTAAAAGCTTTCTAATTGATGAAAGTGACTTGATAAGTTTCCTAGTTAGGAGAAGGAGCTCAAGAAGCTTCCCAATTAGTGGAAAGAATTCAAGTAGATTCCTACTTAATGGAAGGAACTTAAAAAGCTTCCTAGTTGGTAGAAGCTGCTCGAAAAGCTTCTTAGCTTGATGGAAGCTGCTCAAGAAGCATCCTAGATAAGAATATATATAGAGATCAAGGCTGAAGAATTTTTTAATCTCAACAATACATCTCTTAGAATTCTAACTCATCTTTCTTGGTATTGCTTACATACTCATCTGGTTAATTCAAGTTTTTATTGATTTCTTCTGAAAACCTTCTCTTAGTTTCAAATCTTTTATTTTGTATTCTTATATTCTTCATAGTTTGTTGAGACTAACCTCATCTTTAATATCAGAGTTAAATCTTTTTTTATTAGAGAGTGGATGTTCAACTCTTTTCCAAAAATAAACCCTAACTCCTAATAAACCCTCGGGCAGCCTCCTTGAAGCCCATTGGGCATGATTTTTGGCCAATTAGAATAGAGATTTCTATCATCCACCTCTATTCATCCACATGGATGGCCAAACTACCCTTTTTACACTAAAAATCTTTTTTTAATGCTTCTTCTTATAAGATTTACATACTTGGTGCTTTAAGCACCAAATAAAAGAAGCAAATAAGATCTTAAAGATCACCAATGTCTAATATAGGTGACATAAGATATATACAAGTTACTATCAATATAAAATTAACTTCAAAATTCACTACTAAAAAAAATAAGGTTGTATAAATCTTAATAATAATCCTTTTAATAGATCCCTTTTAAACTAGCAATCTAACCACATCCTATAACCAATAAAAATCTACTAATATGGCTTTCTTTTAGCTATGAAGTAAATTGTACATTAAATATACATGTACAACTTTTTCACATAGTAGCCAAATCACAACATGACAGCGTTCAAAATTCAAAGGATTTTTTAATCAAATTTAATTGATAGCAGTTCTATAACTTGATACTTATTTGACAAAAGAATCATGGATTGAATTGGTTGGTATCTTGCTTACGGGATGAGCACTATTATGGTTTGCTCTGTTGTTTGAAAAAATATCACCAATTTTGAACAACTTTGAAATTTTTATGGAAGCATTTGCGAAAGCATTTAGAGAACATGACAAGGCTCGATGGACAACAACTAAGATTCAAATATTATGTCAAGGAGCGCACTTTGCATCAATCTATGCATCTGATTTTAGGCAATTAGCATGCGACATCAATTGGTATGAAGAAGCCCTAATGAGCCAATTTTATTGGAGATTAAGCAATGATATAAAGGATTTGTTATTGTCATTCATGGGCTCCAATAAGAAAATATGAAATCTGACATATCCCTATTACATCAATAAGCATTTTGAATTCACATTCAAAAATAAAAGATATGTAATTTCATACAATATAAATTAAATCTCTTAGTCTGCAAGAAAAGAAGCAAGTGATGGAAGAAGGTCTGTATCACGGATGCAGAATATAGACTAAAAGTCTAAACAAAAAATTCAAGAAGAACTGGCAAGAATGAGATTAATCAGATGAGTACAAGAATAACATTAGAGAGATCAACTAGAATTCCAAGAGATATGTTGTTGAGACTTGTAGAATGGGTAGGAACTTTATGATTTACGATATATAATTTATAGGATTAAAAATAGATAATAAGCTGATGAATGGCCAATTTAGAAGGCAGAATGGATGACAAAGTTAAAAAAAGTAGTTATCATCCATTGTATAGCAGTTAACATAGTCGAGATAAGTATAAATTGATTTGGAATGGAGGAGTCAAGGCCAGACTGTGATAGTGCTGAGTCGGGATAAGCTTGGTTCTACCTCTTATTTTTTTAAATTGTAGTAGAGAATCCAAATTTTATTCCAATGGATTGAATCATGTTGATAATGGAATACAATAATAAAAATAGATAATTCAATTATAGATGAATAAGGAATTATAATTGATTGTTGCTTGTGTTTGGTATAGCAAATTGGCAGCCAAAGATTGAAAATGTCAATATAATTTGTTTGTGAGTAAGAATATTATGCCATATTGGCTATGGAAGTTGAGCGATCAAAGAGAATTTTAGAGAGAGATGATTCGTTTTAAAAGAAGTTCTTGGTAGAAAGTTATTTCCAGTGATTGGGAAGTGAAACAAGGTAAGCAGTCTATTGAGATAGTATAGGATTGCTGGATGTTGTACAATTAGAAGAAGATAGCAGATTATAGTAGGAGAATTTGTGGAAGATTGGATCACAAAGTTTATTTTTAATTACAGAGTAGTAGTATTGATTGAGTGATTGGCGTTGTTTCTAAGCCTTTATGTATGCATTGGACTCTGATGTTTGGAGGCAGTTAGTTGTGTGACTCTAACAGTTTAATTCAATGCGGTTAGTCTTTCCATGTGTTCGAATCTCTCTTTATAGATTTTTTCTAGAATAAGCAAAATGACAGAACCACATTTTGGCGCTGTTGCTGAGGATTGACAATAGTATTGAGTGTTAAGAATTAACTACCAAATGTGTAGTTGAGGAAGTCGCATTAAGAGGTTACAAAACTAGTCTTGGTTGGAAAGTGAAACTGAATGTGTAATTAAATTAGAGATGGAAAACAATGTCAATAATAGATGATGAAAGATTATGGTTAATAAGAATGAGAACATTGCTCTGAGAAAAATATGTCAGTCGAAAAGAAGACAGAAGAAAGCGCAAGTAAGAAATTTATTGTGGGACAAGCAAGAACGGAAGCTAATAAGGAAGTATCAACAGAGTTGGATTAAACCATGGTTGCATGCTTGTCGGCACATCCGAGCATAACCAAAACATGAAAGATCTTTAATATTTCAGACATATATACCATTATAGAAATTGCCAAGAGTATTTGCGAGTAATTTGGCAAATAGCCCAGCAAATCTCTTGAGCCCATTAACGGAAAGAGAACGGAGCACAGAAGAATTAGGTATTCTATTGGATACTTTTTCAATAATAGATACAGCTGATTCTAGCAAGACTAGTTCTTCAAAAGGGCATGTATTGCTTGTTAGTGAGGGCTAATTTAGTGTGTTTCAAAATTCATTGTTTTTACTTCAATTTCAATCAATAAAATTATTTGTAGATAATAATAGCAAATTACGGAGGCCTAGAAGTCCAAAAAAGATAATTGGAGGAGGCAGCATTTATTTTAACAAAGAAGTGAGTAAAATATTGTCACCTTCAATAGCGGCGGGGGGTCCAGCAATACCAATTGTGGTCCAAATGGGTGCAGTGGGTGATTGCACAACTAGCGTAGTCCCATTACCTACCTTTAGGGATCTGCTAGAAGCCAACCCAGATCAACACTTGTCTCAATTCCTGACTGCATGTATAGCCAATAATGGTAGAACTGAAGATATTTGATTAAGATGGTTGCCAGCGACCTTGAAAGACACGACATTTGAATGGTATAATCACCAACCCATGGATCACTTTCCTAATTGGAAGGCATTGAAAAATACATTTTTGATTCATTTTTTACTAATAGGATTCAAAAAACATCTTAAGGAAAGATTAATAAATAGCAGAATGGTACTAGGAGAAGCGGTGCAGTCATATTATGGCCGAGTAGCAGATGTCCTTTGTAAATGGCCAAATAACCAAATGCCACATTCGTTTGTTATATCTATATTGGTTAACAGATTATATCCACCAGAATTGAAGATTGTAAAGGAGGCCCAACTTGCAACTGTGGCTGCCTCACTTGATCGAGCTAAGGTATGAGAAGAATGTCATTATGACCAATTTTTAATCATAGGAGCCACGATAATTCCATCTCAAGAAGGATATCAAATGCCAACCTAGAATGAAACAGTGGGCAGTTATCTAAGAATAATTGATTATAGCGCAAATCTTAGTGCTAATTTGTAGGAGATAGTGAATGCTGTTCTATTGCAGGCTGTACCACCAAGAGCTGCAGTTCCATATTCTCCATACTCCCCATATCAAAATCCAATATCTATAAAAGAATTATCTAATGAACTACTATCAAAGGATCTAAATGAGACTTTATTCTTAACTTTGACAAAAAAGATGGACGAGTTGGCTGTTAATCTAGTTAAAAATAAGAAAAAGAAGTATAAATTGACTAATATGTGCTCCAATATTTGGTGCAATAATTGTAAAAGACAAGGCCATTTGATGATGGAATGTTCTTCACCACCCCAAATGACTGTGCAATATATATTTTATGGAGGTAAGCATATAACCACCAATTGTTGGAATTTAAGAAAACAACAACAATTTGGAAATCAAACCATGATTCATGGAATGTTAATCAAGTTTAGATAGGAAATAGGTTTGGCTGGAATGGAAATTGTCCAAGTAAACAAAATAGAAATTTCTTTAATTTTCAAAATTTTGAGTATAATCAAGAAGGTGACCCCAATTCTCAAGATTTTGTGCAAAATCAACAAAGACACTTCCAATATCTACCCATTCAAAATCTAATTTCAGATCCTACATGACCAACTGGTCAAGTGGGATCCTTTATCCATCCAACCTGGAACAAGCTTAGCTAGTATATATCAATCAAAATGCCCCATATTCCTGATAGAGGTGGAAGAAAACCACTCCGATGCTATCATTGTGAGCAGATAGGACATTATGCTAGTGAATGTCCCAATCCAAGAGCTAGTGATGATTATGCTTTAGTATGTGGAAATTGTAAGCAATCTGGACATACTTACCAATAGTGCAACGCTCCATTTAATGTTAATAATCGAGATCAGCGTACCCAGCTGCAAAGTAAGATGGAGGACAATATTCGAGTTCCACAAGATTTTTTGATAAACCGGGTGGAATGCGTCCATGCAGTACTTACTCGGGCCTAACAAAAAGAGAAAGATCCAATTCAAAAATTAAAAGTATCAGTTGCGGCAGATCAATTTAATTCATTGGATGCTACTCCAAATCTAACACCAGTACCGAAAGTATTATCAATGTTTGGATCCAATTTGTCTGTGCAACTTGAAGATGTCCCTAGCCCCAAGATATTGGTTTAGCAAAAACTAGTACAAATATCTGCAAAGTTTTGGGAGCCATCTTATCCATTAAAAGATCCTCTCATGGACAAGAATTTTGACAAAGTCTATTCACCAGTTCTAGTTCTGAACTCCGTAATAAAATTATCTCAAGGAATTAAATTGAAACCTATGAAAAAAAAGAGGGCCTTAGAAATCATTGCCAATATGAAACCATATGTTATTATAAAAGATTCGGATGAAATTAAACTTTCTATTACAATGAAGCAATTATTAGTAGTTGTGCCAAAATATCATTCTATATTGAATTCCTTGTTAATATGACATAGAGTTTGTAATAAAGAAATTCTTGAGACTAGTTTGAATCCCAATCCGGGAGCACCAACTATCAATGTATCAATTGATGGTATTCTCATTCTTAGAGTTCAAGTAGATGGTGGCTCTAGTCTGAACTTAATGAATGCCAATACAATGGAGGAGTTGGATTTAAAACAATTATTATCCAGAACATTGGTATTGAGAATGGCAGATCATAATAGGGTGAAATCAATGGATATCTTATGCAATATTAATATCGTAATCGTGGAATTTAAGTATGAAATTGATTATATTGTTTTTTGATTACAGAGTTCTATTTTATCATATTCCATTTTATTAGATCAATTGTAGCTAGATCAAGCCAAAGCTAAGAACGATTGGGACCGAGGAACATTATTTATTAAAGAGGGTAGTAACAAGATTGTTTTACAAATGTACCCAGTTCAATATGATAGAGAGTTTCAAATTATAGGCACAGAAGCAACATCTGATGATAATTGCCAATTTGAGGCAGAATATGACGAAGTTAATAATGCGATGTAAGTTGGTAAGGATCCAATTCACATGCTGAAGCTGAATATGTTATATCAGTATGGAGGATCCAAGGAATATTTATGGTATCAGGAGGATGCAACAAATTCTAATGATATCATCTTGGACTAGATGAATAATCATGTGATAAATGAAGTCAGTACATTCGAATCAGAATTAGATAGTTCTAATGTGACGGATCATATAAAGAATTCAAAGCAGGAGAGGCAAATTAAATCGGAGGTTGTTACGGAATCTATGTGCGAATCTATTAACTCGGGCTCTAATGAAACACCCCAGTTTATTAAAGTATATACTGGTATTATGGGTATAGAACTAAGAAATTGGAAAGAATTCTTTTTACGTCATAAATCTGCTTTTGCTTGATTGTATGCGGATTTAAAAGATATTCCTGCTGAAGTTTGTGAGCATCAAATTACCTTAGAGGAAGATATTACACCAATTTGTCAAAGACAACATTGCTTTAACTCAAAATATTCTCTCATGGTCAAAGAAGAAATAGATAAATTTTTAGACGTGGGCTTCATTATCTAGTCCCGTATAGTGAATGGGTTTCACCAATTGTGATGGTACCGAAGAAGAATGGAAAAATTTGAATCTGTCAAGATTTTTGTAAACTAAACGCGACTACCAAGAAGAATTATTTTTCTTTACCTTTTACGGATAGTATACTCGACGCAATAGTTGAGTATGAATGTTATTCTTTTTTGGATGGATTTTTGGGTTATAATCAAATAAAAATTATAAAAGAAGACCAGTTGAAGACCACTTTTATTACAGATTGGGGCACATTTGTTTATAAAGTGATGCCATTTGATTTATGTAATGCCCCGGCCACATTTCAAAGAGTAATGATATAAGCATTTCAAGATTATTTATGATTGTTGATGGAGATATTTTTAGATGATTTTTATACATTCAGTACGACAACAAACCATTTGGAATGTCTTGATAAATGTTTAGACCAATGTAATAAATATGGGATATCTTTGAATTCTAAGAAGTGTCAATTTGGCGTACCATCGAGAAAGCTTTTAGGACATATTGTTTTCTTGGCCAACATCGCTATTGACCTAGATACAGTTACTTGTATATTAGTTTTATCAAAGCCAGAAACAGTGTCGGGTGTTCGTGGTTTGATAGGCCATGTCAGCTATTATAGAGGATTCATTCATTTATTTGCAGTAATATGTCAACCGTTCACAAATCTCTTAAAAAAACCGCTATCGTAGTGAGAGTCTTAGCCCTAAGAAACACTGGGTCTTTTTTGCTTCTAGTTTCTCAAGTGCAAGATGAGATTCATAAAGTTCAAAAAATTGAAGAATTTACATAAAAACATACTTTATTAACCCTAACATATTCTACCTTTAGAAACCTGCCTTCAAATTTGTCCATAAATCTTAGAATATCACATCAATTGGAGCAAAATTTGGACACAAAGTACTCAAGGAAGTAAGCAAACAAACCCCATAATCCTTTTGATTATAGCTCATGTGGTTAGAGAGAACCATGTTGCCAAAGAAACCCTTCCATGCTGCCTTTGATTTTGGACCCCCTTTGCTTCACACCTTCATTGCTCCTCATTATCAAAACCCCAAGTATTGAAACTTGGTAGGCTTGTTGCTTGCTTTATGTTGTAAACATCCTCCAATTTTTGCTCCAAAACTCCTCTTGGAAATAGAGTTATAGACTCTACTCTTCTCCTTTAATTCTGTCTTCTACCAACTCTAGATCCGACTACAAATTTCCTCATAATTCTTTAAACATAACTCCAATAGCAATCAGTTTTTTACACAACTTAATAGACTCATATATCTACAAACCCCAATAAATTTTACTCAAAATGCTACTTTGATCACAAAGATATGCTCCCCCAAACTTCACTGACTTAGAGATAGACCCCTATCACTTTGAAAGAGCATAACATTTTTTTCATAAGATAAATGAGTATCAAACTTACTCTCATCTCTTTCTTAACTTGCTTAGATCACGTCTATCAAATTTCACACTCAAATTCATTCCCTAACTCCATTCATACCCAAAAAACCCACACACACACTCTGCCCATACAAACCCCAATTCTGCTTTCACTCTATTTCTCTTTTCACCTACATCTGGTTACAATTTCACTCATAACTCTTTGCTCAAAGATCATATTGACTTAAGATTTTGATTCAAAGTAGTAAACTCTATAAGGAACAAAAACCCAACAAAATTTGCTTCTAAAGTCCAAATGGTTCTCAAGAGCCGAGGCCCGAAATTTAGTAAACCTCACTGCCCTAGTCTTAAACACCTGCAACTTTGACGACTCATATCTCCCTTGATACTTAACCAAAAGACATGAAAATTATTTCTATATGTTCCTTATCTTGTCTACTACAAACCCACAAAAAAGGTTTTAGTTAAAATCCTCTCTAAACTTCTTCTACACACAAAAACGTATACTGCCTATCAAAAAGAAACCCTATCTCTCCAAAAGAACCCTCCTCCTTCTTAATCACGACCCTTCCTTGTCATCTCCCTCCTGGTCTTCTTTATCCTCTTGGTCAAAAAAACCTCTTAGCCCATGTCTTTTCCACTTTCTCAACCTTTTTCTTTTTAATAACTTGAAGAAATTTCACTTTTCAAGATAAATTTCCATTGTATCTTCTTATTACTAATTTTCTATCAACCTTTCTTCTAATCTTAATCTTTTTATTTTAATGCATTCTTTTATATTTTTTACACTATATTTTGATTTACAACACGACACCGCCATGGAATAAATCTAATATAATTTGGATTGAGGAATATACAAGTGCGTTCGAGGAATTAAAACAAAAATTGGTATCAGCACCAATACTTGTTGCACCTTGTTTGACAAAACCATTTCATGTTTATGTTGATGCCTTAAATGTTGCTACTGGATTCATGTTAAGCTGGAAAGATGAAAAGGATTTAGATCATCTCATCTATTATACTAGTCAACAATTTGTTGCTGCAGAACGAAATTACACTACGATTAAACGGGAAGCCTTGAAAATGATCTATTTTGTCCAAAAATTTCGGCATTATTTGCTTGGTTACTGTAGAATGGGTAGAAATTTTAGGATTTATAATACATAGTTTGTAAGATTAAGAATAGGCAGGAAGCCAATGAATGGCCAATTTAGAAGGCAGAATGGATGAGGAAGTTAATAAAAGTAGTTATCATCAGTTGTGAAGCAGTTAACATAGGTGGGGCAAGTATAAAACGATTTGGTATGGGGGAGTCGAGACCAGATTGTGATAGTTTTGAGCCGAGGTAAGCTTGGTGCTACCTCTCTCTCTTTTCTTTTGTTAGACTATAGCGGAGGATCTGAATTCTATTCCGAAGGGTTATACCATGTCAACGATGAAGTACAATAATAAAATGGAAAATTTATATATATGTGGATGAGTAAGAAATTATGATTGTTTGTTACGTGAAGTTCTTTGCAGTGAATTGGAAGTTGAAGATCGGCTATGTCAATAAAGTTGTGGATATGAGTGTTATGTTGTATTGACTGTGAGAGTTGAGTGGTGAAGAATATTGGAGTAACAATTTGTTTTGAGGGACGTTGTAGGTGAGGAATTATTTCTAGTGATTGGAGAAAGAAGCGGGTGTATGTAGTCTGTGGAAATGGTGTAACATTGCCAATTGTTGTTATGAATTTGGAAGAAGACAGAAGATTACAATAGGACTATTGGTAGAGGGTTGTATCACGAAGTATCTTTTGTACGGAAGAGCAGAACCAGTAGAGTGGACGGCAGTATTTTAGAGAAAGGCGTGGACATATGTATTGGACTCTAATGTTCAGTAGGTAGTTAGTTATGTGACTCTAACAGTTTAACTCAATGCGGATAGTCTCTCCCTGTGTTCGAATTCTCCTTTACAAATTTACTCTGGACAATATTGGTAGAGTAAGTGAGATGAACGAGAACAACATTTTGGCCCCGCTGTCGGGGATTGACAATAGTATTAGGTGTTAGGAATTAACTACCAAATGAGTAGTTAAATTAGTGATGGAAAGGAATGTCAATAATAGATGATGAAAGATTATGGTTAATAAGAATGAGAACATTGCTTAGAAAAAAATACGTCAGTTGAAAGGAAGACAAGAGAATGCACAAGTAAGAAATTTGTTGCGGGACGAGTAAGAACAGAAGCTAAAAAGGAAGCGTCGACACACTTGGATTAAACCATGGTTGCATGCCTATCGGTACATTCAAGCATACCAAGAACATGAAAGATCTTTAATATTTCAGACATATATACCATTAAAGAAATTGCCAAAAGCACTCGCGGATAACTCCGCGAGTAGCCCAATGTATCTCTTGAGCCCATTAACGGCAAGAGAACGGAGCATAGAAGAATTGGGTACTCCATTGGATACTTTTCCAATAGTGGATACAACCGATTCTAACAAGGCTAGTTCTTCAGTAGGAAATGTATTGCTTGCCAGTAAGGGCCAATACGTTGATTTCCAAAATCCGTCATTTTTACCTCAATTTCAACCGATAAAATTATTTGCAGATAATAATACCAAATTGCGGAGGCTAAAAAAAACAATTGAGAGAGGCAGTAGTTATTTTAACAAGAAAGTAAGTAGATCATTGTCACCTTCAATGGCGGCGGGGGATCTAGCAATACCAAAATCGGTACAAATAGGTGCGGTGGGTGATCGCACAACTAGCGTAGCTCCATTACCTATCTTTAGGGGTCTGCCAGGAGCCGACCGAGATCAACACTTGTCTCAATTCCTGATTGCATGTGTAGCCAATAATGGTAGAACTGAAGATATTTGGTTAAGATGGTTGCCAACAACCTTGAAAGATACGGCATTTGAATGGTATAATTGCCAACCCATAGGACAATTTTCTAATTGGGAGGCATTGAAAAATGCATTTTTGACTCATTTTTTACCAATAGGATTTGAAGAACGTCTTAGAGAAAGATTAATGAATAGCAAAATGGTACTAGGAGAAGCAGTGCAGTCATATTATGGCCGACAGTCATATTATGGCCGAGTAACAGATATCCTTCGAAAATGGCCAAATAACCAAATGCCGGACTCGTTTGTTATGTCTATATTGGTTAATAGACTATACCCACAAGAATTGAAGATGTTTGTAAAGGAGGTCCAACCTGCGATTGTGGCTGCCTCACTTCACCGAGCTAAGGTATGGGAAGAATGTCATTATGACGAATTCTTAATCACAAGAGCCATAATGATTCCATCTCAAGGAGGGTATCAAATACCGACCTGGAATGAAACAGTGAATAGTTACCCAAGGACAATTGACTATGGCATAAATCTTAGTGTCAATCCGTAAGGGATAGTGAATGTTGTTCCATTGCAAGCTGTACCACCAACAACTGTTCCGTATTCCTCATATTTTCCATATCAAAAACCAATACCTATAAAGGAGTTATCTAATGAACTAGTATCAAAGGATCCAAATGACACTTTGTTGTTAACTTTGACAAAGAAGATGGACGAGTTGGCTATTAACCTGGCAAATAATAAGGAAAAGAGGCATAAACCGACTAATATGCGCCCCAATATTTGGTGCAGTAATTGTAAGAGGCAAGGCTATTTAGTAACGAAGTACCCTTCACCACCTCAAATGACTATGCAATGTACATTTTGTGGAGGTAAGCATGTAACCACCAATTGTTGGAATTTAAGAAGACAATAACAGTTAGGAAATCAGACCATGATTCAATTGAATTTGTGGGATGTTAATCAAGTTCAGATAGGAAATAAGTTTGGTTGGAACGGAAATCGTCCTATAAAATAAAATAGAAATTTCTATAATTTTCAAAATTGTGAGTATAACCAAGAAGGTGATTCCAATTCTCAAGGTTTTGTGAAAAATCAGCAACGACAATCCCAATATCTACCTATTCAGAATCCAATTTCAGATCCTACAATACCAATTGCTCAGCCGGGATCCTTTACCCATCAAACTTGGAACAAGCCTAGCTGATATATACCAGTCGAGACATCCCATATTCTAGATGGAGGAGGAAGAAGATTACTTTGATGCTATCGATGTAGGCAGCTAGGACACTATGCTAGTGAATGTCATAATCCTAGAACTAATGATGATTATGCTCCAGTATATGGAAATTGTAAGCAATCTGGACATATTTACTAGCAATGCAATACTTTGTTTAATGTTAATAACCGAGATCAGCATATCCAGTTGCAAAGTAAGATCGATGACAATAATCGAGTTCCACAAGATTCTCTGGTAAACCGGGTGGAATGCGTCCATGCAGTACTTACTCGGGCCCAAAAAAAGGGAAAAGATCCAATTCAACAATTGAAAGTACCAGTTGCGGACCAATGTAATCCATTGAATGGTACTCCAAATCTAATACCAGTATCAAAGGTATTACCAATGAATGGATCTAATTCGTCTATGCAACTTGAGGATGTCCTTAGCCCTAAGATATTGATGCAACCAAAACTAGTATCAATATCTTCAAAGTTTTGGGAGCCATCTTATCCATTAAAAGATCCTCTCATGGACAAGAATTTTGACAAAGTCCATTCAGCAATTCTAGTTCTGAACTCCGTAATAAAATTATCTCAAGGAATTAAATTAAAATCCATGAAAAAGAAGAGGGCCTTAGGAATCATTGCCAATATGAAACCATATGTTATTATAAAAGATTCGGATGAAATTAAACCTTCTATTATAATGAAGCAATTGTTAGTAGTTGCACCAGAATGTCGTTCTACATTGAATTCTTCGTTAATACAACGTAGAGTTTGTAATTAAAAAATTCATGAGGTTAGTTTGAATCCCGATCCGGGAGCACCAACTATCGATGTATCAATTGATGGTGTTCTCATTCCTGGAGTTCAAGTGGATGGTGGCTCTAGTGTGAACTTAATGAACACCGATACAATGGAGGACTTGGATTTAAAACAATTAGTACCCACGACATTGGTATTGAGAATGGCAGATCATAGTAAGATAAAACCAATGGGTATCTTACGCAATATTAATATTGTAATTACGGGAATTACATATGAAATTGATTATATTATTTTCCGATCACAAAATTCCACTCTATCATATCCAATATTATTGGGTCGGCCATGGTTATATCAGGCCAAAGCTAGGAATGATTTGGGCCGTGGTACGTTAACTATTGGAGAGGATAATGACAAGATTGTTTTATAGATGTACCCAATTTAATATCATGGAGAGTCGCAAATTAGCGACACAGAAGCAACATCTGAAGATGAGGGCCAATTTGAGGCAAAATATGATAAAGTTAATAATGCAATGCAAGTTGATAAGGACCCCGTTCATATGCGGAAACAAGGCGTGTTATACCAGTATGGAGGGCCAGGGGAATATTTTTTGTATAATGAAAGTGTAGAGAATTTTGACGATGTCATCGTGGATTGGATGAATAATCGAGCGATAAATGAAATCGATACATTGGAACCAGAATTGAGTACG
Organism: Physcomitrellopsis africana; assembly: GCA_036785485.1. Classification (NCBI taxonomy): domain Eukaryota; kingdom Viridiplantae; phylum Streptophyta; class Bryopsida; order Funariales; family Funariaceae; genus Physcomitrellopsis; species Physcomitrellopsis africana. Next base: position 428,809 of record JAWRVF010000026.1, on the reverse strand, counting down.
TCTGATTTGCCGGACCATATGACAGATTCAGAGCAGAAGGGGCAAATCAATTCGAGGGTTAAGGGGGAACCTATGTGCCAAACCATTAATTTGGGTTCCAATGAAACACCCCAAATTATCAAAGTATACATCGATATTACGGGTACAGAACTGAGAAATTGGAAAGAATTCTTTCTAAATCATAAATCTGCTTTCGCTTAGTCGTATGCGGATTTAAAAGGTATTCCTGTCGAAGTTTGTGAGCATCAAATTACTTTAGAGGAAGATGCTACACCAGTTCGTCAAAGACAACACCGTCTTAATCCAAAATATTCTCTCATGGTCAAGGAGGAAGTAGATAAATTTTTAGACATGGGCTTTATATATCCAGTCCCGTATAGTGAATGGATTTCACCAATTGTGATAGTGCCGAAGAAAAATGGAAAAATTCGTATCTGTCAAGACTTTCGTAAATTAAACGCGGCTACCAAAAAGGATTATTTTTCTTTACCTTTTACAGATAGTATACTGGACGAAGTAGTTGGGCATGAATGCTATTCCTTTTTGGACGGATTCTCAGATTATAATCAAATAAAAATTGCAGAAGAGGACCAATTGAAGACTATTTTTAAAGTGATGCCATTTGGATTATATAACGTCCCAGCCACATTTCAAAGGATAATGACGCAAGCCTTTTAGGACTATTTATGATTGTCGATGGAGATATTTTTAGATGATTTTTGCACATTCAGTACAACAGCGAATCATTTAGAACGTTGTCGTGATGTAACGCGACTACTAGGTGAAAGATTGTGAAAATAGTATATTATAGAAGATCTTAGTTCAAAATATTGTAGCAAATTATCTTAGAAAAATAGATAATAGTAAAAAGGGAATAAAACTAATGGAAGTTAATGGTGCCCTTTTTACAAATGAGCTTCTATTTACTTTGTAGGGCCATAAGTAAGGCAAAAGAAAGTGGATTGGAAAATAAAATGATATAGGCATATATAGGAGGGAGTTAAGAAGAGATTTCAGAAAAACTTACGACAAAAATCTTGAAATAGATACCCGGAAAGGATCGGTTATGAGCTCGGGTCAAAATCAGACCCTGAGGCACAAAACCACGTGCCTACAACGGATCCAAGAGGCTTTTGCAAATCAAAGATTGGAACTAGAGAAGAGACTTGAAAGATTTTATATAAGAGTTTGTTTTGAGTGATTTGGAGAAAAAATGACTTTTGTAATAACTTTGCAATGTCAAGGTTGTTTTCGGCAACTTGGGATTTTGTGAAATAAAAGAGGGTTGATGTTTTAGGCAATTTTAGAAGTTTTGTAGCAGATCTTTGGCTGGAAATTTGTGGATTTTTGGATATTATTGTTGTTAATGCGTGCTATAAATTTGAGCTAAATCTAACAATCTAATTGTACGTAATTGAGGTTTAAGTGGGTCAAGGTCTCAGAAATTAAGTTTTGAGGGTCAGTTAGGGTTTTTGAGATCTTAAGCAATTTGTCACTCGGATAGGAGTAATTTTTTTTGTATAGATAATAGACTTATTTTCCTATACACATGAGTGATTTGAGATTGATTGAATGGTAAAAAAAGGAGAAATCAACACTGGAAGATTAGCATCAAGGTTGGAGAAGGAGGCCAACCAACACCCAAGAAGTTTTTGGGATTTCCTTCCATTTGGGTAGTTGGATTTCCTTCAAATTTGTTGTGCTTGTTGTTGACTAAGAAGTTAAAAGGTATACAAAATTTTAAGTAAGATCAATGGTCTTATCAACAGATATTGAGGTTCTAATTTTTCCTAGGGTTGATTTGAATTGATTAGAATTTGGTTTAAGATTTGATTAGGGTTTGCTTAGGGTTTGGTTTAGGATTTGCTGAGGGTTTGGTTTAGAATTTAGGGTTTAGAATTTGACTTAGGATTTGACTAGAATTTGGTCACGGTTTGACTTAGGATTTTGACTAGGTTTTGACTTAGGATTTGATTTAGGATTTGATTAGGGTTTGATCAAGGTTTGACTAGGTTTTGACTTAGGGTTTGATTTAGGGTTTGATTTAGGTTTTGACCAGGGATTGACTTAGGGTTTGACTTAGGATTAGACTAGGATTTGACCAGGGTTTGACTTAGGATTTGAACAGGATTTGACTTAGGGTTTGACTTAGGTTTTGACTAGGATTTGACTAGGATTTGGCCAGGGTTTGACTTAGGATTTGACTTAGGTTTTGACCATGGTTTGACTTAAGGTTTGATTTAGGTTTTGACTAGGATTTGATCTAGGATTTGAATAAGATATGACTTAGGGTTTTAAGATTTTATTTTTAGTATTTTCTAAATTTAGTATTTTATATGTTATTTTCTATTATGATTAATATATGATTCATTTACTCTTCTTTTGTAATTGCTTAAAGATTGGATCAAAGTTTGATTAGTATTGTTAAGATTTACTAGAAGTTGTTTAGGATTCTATTAGAATTGTTAGGATCTTGTTGTGTATTTTCTTTTTGTCTTCCACAACCAAGTGCTCGGAGCATTCTCGAGCAAAATTGCACATATTATGACAACGTCTTGGTAATTGTTTGGACCAATGTGATAAATATGGGATATCTTTGAATTCTGAGAAATATCAATTTGGCGTACCATCGGGAAAGCTTTTGGGACACATCATTTCCACGGTGTCGTACTGTAATTGCTTACAATATATAAAATCCACTCAAAATGTATAATATGTTTATAGGTTTAAATATGTATTAGAATGATTAGTAAAGTAAATTAAAGGGGGTTGGTATAAGAAACTTTATTTTAGATTTTACTTAGTTTGGTTATGGCTTTTAAATTATATTGAGCCTAAATATTTAGTATAAAGCCTTGAGAGGCAATTGGGGTCCAAAGAAGAAGAATTAAACTACTAAGAGGCCTATTTGGAAGGATGAAGACAAAGTAAGGATGAATGAAGACAAGGGGTGAAATTCTTCATTCCTATTGGTTGAATACCATGCCCAATGGGCTTTGAGGAGGCTGCCGGCAGCAAGAAGAAGGGGTTTTGGCGACTTCAAAGAGGGCATTCGAAAATCAAAGACTAGGGTTAGAAATCTTATTTTTTGGGCTACAATTTTGGTGTAAAAATTGAGAGATTTGGAGTTTTTATGAGAGAGAAGTAGGCGCTTGAAATTAAGGTGTGCAATTTGTATCTATTGTCACTCTATCAAGGATTGGAGGAGTTGTATGAGAGCTTTTAGAAAACGGGAGATGTAACTAGAGAGGTGATTTCAAGCTCTACACCTGATGTAGAAGAATTTCTACAATAATAGTTTTGAAGAAGGAGATATTGGGAGTTAAAGATAGCAATTTAAATTCCAAGGAAGTAAGTAGGCCGTTTTGTTCATAGTGATGAGTTTTGCCATATCTTGAGTTTCTAGACAAATTTTTGTCTAAAAACTTCTAAAAAGGTTAATCTTTGTGCTAAGAAGCTACACATCAAAGTTTTATAGCATTTGGACATTGGATTTGTGAGATATGAAGAATTTAGTACTCAGGTATTTGAAAACAAGGGTTTACAGCTACTGTTAGGGTTTTTACGATATCTAAAGATTGATAAAGAATCGATAGTTGAAATTTGTTGTCCTAACTAATAAGAGCACATGAGTACTTTATGTGAAATTTTAGTGGATTTGAATAGTTAGATTAAGAGTTATAGGTTAATAAAGTTCGGAAAAAGTTCCCTTCCTACGGATGAATGAGGGTTTAGAGTATTTTGATATAGTTGAGTGTTTTTGTGAAATAAGGCTTATATATTGGGTGTAATAGCCCTAAAAGAAAAACTTTCATAAAATTTTGAGGGTTTTATTATTTTGGATCTTGATTAAGTATTTAGTTGCAGCTAGAAGCCTAGTGCTTTCTTGAGGCAGATTCTCTCTACCACGACAGGGGCTAGTATTGCTATTGATCCAGATAAAGTTACTCGGATATTGGCTTTATCAAAGCCAACAACACAGTCTGGTGTTCGGGGTTTCGTAGGCCATGTCAACTATTATAGGCAATTCATTCATTTATTTGCAGAAATATATCAACCGTTAACAAATCTCTTAAAGAAATTGCCACCGGATGGATCTAATCCAATTTGGACTGAGGAATGTATAATTGCGTTTCAGGAGTTAAAACAAAAATTGGTGTCAACACCAATACTTGTTGCACCTTGTTGGACAAAACCCTTTCATATTTATGTTGATGCCTCGAATGTTGCTATTGGATCCGTGTTAAGCCAAAAAAATGAAAAGAGTTTGGATCATCCCATCTATTATGTTAGTCGACAATTTGTAGCTGCGGAACAAAATTACACTACGACTGAACGGGAAGCCTTGGACATGATCTATTCTGTCTAGAAATTTTGGCATTATTTGTTTGGTTACCCATTTGTATTTTATGTCGATCATGATGCTCTTAAGTATATGATTAATAAACCTCAATTGAGTGGATGCATTGCTCGATGGGTGTTACTCCTTCAAGAATTTAATTTTACTATTAATGTTCGATCTGGAAAGAAATATGCCAATACAGATATATGCCAATGTCTTGATTGTCCAATATATTCGGTAACGAACCTATCAATGATACACTTCTTGATGCAAAATTATTTGCCGTCAACGTGATTACCTCAAAATATAGTAAATTGATCCAGTATCTGACATTTTTGATATTTCCACCTACATATAGTGAGAAACTTAAGAAATGCTTGATTTTGAAAAGTGTTCCATATACAATGATTGGAGATGCCTTGTATAAGCAAGGGAGAGATGGAATTCTACGTCGCTGTATTTTTCAAAGTGAAGTATGTACTATATTAGAAGGATGTCATTTGGATAGTTGTGGAGGGCATTTTGCCGGTGACAGCACTGCCCGCAAAGCTTTAATGGCTAGATATTGGTGGCCAATAATGTTCTCAAATGCATACCAATACATCCAACATTGTCATCCTTGTCAGCATACTGGTAGACCTACAAGAACTTCTGCCATGCCGTTGGTACCAATTTTAGGACAAGCACCGTTTGAGAAATGAGATATTGATTTTGTAGGACCAATCGCACCAGCATTACGTAATGGGCAGAAAAGATATATTTTGGTAGCGACGGATTACATGACAAAATAAGCAGAGGCGATGGCAACAAAAATTGATAATGCCAATACCATAGCCACATTTTTATATGAGAACATTACCACTCGATTTGAGTGTCCCAAAGAATTAGTTAGTGATCGTGGAACCCATTTTATTAATTCTACAATTACGTCTTTGACAGATAAATATGAGATCAAGCATCGGAAGACAACCCCATATCACCCTCGGGCCAATGGGCAGACTGAAAAGACCAACGGTATTTTGTGTAAAATTTTAATCAAAACAGTGTCTGGTGTGAGAACGGACTGGGATATAAAATTGTTCGCAGCCTTGTGGGTATATCGTACTGCGTACAAAGTGACGACCAGTTCCACCCCATTCCAATTAGTGTACGGGCAAGGGCAATATTACCAATTGAATTGGAAGTTCAGAGTTTATAAATTACATTGGATGAACGTCTTGGTGACAAGAAATCCCTCCAACATCGGTTAGCACAATTGAACAAATTGGATGAAGTTAGGGCTATGGTCATTTTCACTATTGAAGCTACACAGCGCCGCCGTAAGAATTATCATGATAGTAAATTACGTCCTAAATCTTTTATGCCCAATGATCTAGTGCTTCTTTATGATAGTCGCTTTCACCATTTTTTGGGGAAATTCCAAGTCTGTTGGCATAGACCCTATCGAATAATTGAAGCCTTTCCTAATGGTTCAGTTCAATTGGAAGATTTTATAGGTTCTCAATTTACCACCCAATTTAACGGCAACCGTTTACGTCTTTATTTTATGTAAATCCAGGACGGGTTTTTAAAATTGGAGGGAAGAGGGTGTACCTGTTCATAATACCTTATCTTTATTGAAGGTGCATGATGGTTAGAAAAGACAGCTGATGGTCAATTTTGGGTCTTAATACGGCCTAGTCAGGCAAATCAAAAGTGATGATCTGATACACTGTTTTAAAGATTGTTGCTTTAAACCTCGAGTAAAAAGTTAAGAGCGGGGCACTTAGTGAGAGTTTTTGTTAGCATTTTGTTTTGAGCATTGGTTGTCCGAATGTATGCTTATTGAAGTATAGAGTGTTCTGCTGTCAGAAAGTAACAATTAGTCCGAGCAAGGAGTACATAGTCAGCACTATACAATGTGGATGGAAAGGTCAAAGAGAGCTACGGACAGAGAGGAGAATATCCGAAACGTGCGAAATAAGAGTAATTTGCAATCGTTGTCCCTCCTGGTGGTCATCAACATGAAGTCAATGAAGTTGGAAATTTGTTGGTCTCTACAAAGACAAAGAGATTTTAGAAATGCACAGATGTATGTGTTTTTACAAGGATCGGATAATTTGCCTCCAATTGATGTAGAACTAGTGGCAGACTATATAAAAAATTATGACTCAGAGGATGGTTCTAGTGTAGTAAAAAGAAGAATAATTAGAATCGATGAGAGTATCTTACAGAAGGTATTACATTTACCAATAGGTGAATTAGCAATAGGAATCAAAGTGTCGAGTGACTTCAAACCGGGAAGTTACTTCAAAGGCGACATGACGTCCTTTGAGAAGAATCAAGGCTAGAAAGTGGCAGATCCCCGCCCTAACTTCTTGAGTGGATGTGGTTGCCATTAAGCATTTTTTAACTGAATTCAGCGTACCACGTGAGTGGACTATTTTGCAAACGATTCATTGGAACGCACTTGAAGGCATGGTTTTAATTGGTACTGGCAGCAGCCCAATCCGAAATGCGAAATGGGGCTTAGGAAATTGAAAAGCAATTAAATTAAACTAACTGCTGTACTTCTGGTATATCAAGCTCCGTTATTGCCGCATCGTTAGAATCAACGGCGGGGGAAAAAAATTGTATCTTCTCCATGCCACAATGAGGTATCGGAGTCTATCAATTGAGTGCGGGGTAGTAGTGCCTGCAGTGGAATACAGGTGCGGAAACGAAGCTATATCGAGAGCTGACAGCGAGAAACTGAATTTATGCGATAATTAGAGAAAGGTGAGGCCCCGGTTTTGAATACCAGAATATTAGAGAGAGGGAACCTCATGGAAGTAATATTAGGTCAAATTTCCCAATTGCAGCTTATAGTAGGTCAGCTGGAAGGAAATTTAAGACAACAAGTAGAGTCGAGCCAATTGGCGATAATGGAGAAAAGCCGCGGAATTGTGGAAGAAGTTCACCTAATTAGGGCAAAGACGGAATCCAAGCTGGCTGTGGAGTAAAAGTTAGCGGAGGAAAAGATAAATTGGGCGAATGATAAAGATCGCATTCAAAGAATCCTGAATGGCCAAAAGCAAGAATTAATAGAAAATTGCAAGATGTGGGATTTGGAATGAGATGCGTTGAAGTGTCAGTTGCAGACAGAGCGTGAGAAAGAAATAAAATTGGAACATGAAAAGGTAGAATTGGGAGACCAATACAAACATGGAACGGATAAGCTGCAGGCAGAAATTGGTGCCTTGAAGTGTGAAGTGGGAAAATTGGAGGGCGACTTGGCCAATGCCAATCAGGCTCAGGTACCTGTCCCACCAGTTTTGAATACTAGTGAGCTGGAAGAGAAGATGATGTAAAAGGGCGCCAATTAGAAGCAAAAGATGCCAGGATTCTACAATTGGAGGCTCAAGTTTGGGAATTGGGAGTAGATAATGAAGATTTAACAACGCAGTTGAAGAATAACCATGTCGATTTATCGGAGGAGGATGAAGACGTGCCAGGTAAGTGGAACCCAGCGAGAAGACCTCCTCTGAATCTAAAAACTTGTCCCGTCTTGTTATTTTACTTGAACCTTTGCTTGCTTGATTGAATTGAAACTATATAGAATAGGTAGAATTTTAAGTTTATAATCATGGTTGTAAAAGATTAGAGTAGGCGGGGAAAATAGATGAATAGCTAGTTTAGAAGGCAGAATGAATGAGAAAGTTAATAAAAGTAATTATCATCAGTTGTGAAGCAGTTAATATAGGCGGGGCAAATATAAAACAATTTGGTACGGGGGAGTCGAGGCCAGACTGTGATAGTCCTGAGCCGGGGTAAGCTTGGTGCTATCTCTCTCTCTTTTCTTTTGTTAGACTGTAGCGGAGGATTCGAATTCTATTTTGAAAGGTTATACCATGTCAACGATGAAGTACAGTAATACAATGGAAAATTTATATATATGTGGATGAGTAAGAAATTATGATTGTTTGTTATGTGAAGTTCTTTGCGGTGAATTGGAGGTTGAAGACCGGCTATGTCAATAAAGTTCAATTGTGGATGTGAGTGTCATGCCGTATTGATTGTGAGAGTTGAACGGTGAAGAATATTGGAGTAACAATTTGTTTTGAAAGACGTTGTAGGTGAGGAATTATTTCCAATGATTGGAGAAAGAAGCGGGTGTATGCAATCTGTGAAAATGGTGTAACATTGTCAATTATTGTTATGAATTCGGAAAAAAATAGAAGATTACAATAGGACTATTGGTAGAGGGTTGTGTCACGAAGTATCTTTTGTGCGGAAGAGCAGAACCAGTAGAGTGGATGGTAGTATTTTAGAGAAAGGCATGGACATGTGTATTGGACTCTAATGTTCAATAGGTAGTTAGTTATGTGACTCTAACAGTTAAATTCAATACGGATAGTCTCTCCCTGTATTCAAATCCCCCTTTACAGATTTATTCTAGGCAGTATTGGTAGAATAAGTGAGACAAACGAGAACAACAGTTACCCATTTGTATTTCATGTTGATCATGATGCTTTTAGGTATATGATTAATAAATCTCAATTGAATGGAGTCATTGCTCAATGGGTGTTACTCCTTCAAGAATTTAATTACTATTAATGCTTGACTAGGAAAGAAATATGCCATTGTTGATCATTTATCCCGCTTGTTCAATATACTAGATAAAAAACCTATCAATGATGCACTTCCTGATGTGGAATTATTTGCCGTTGTCGTGGTAGAGAGAATCTGCCTCAAGAAAGCGCTGGGCTTCTGGCTGCCACTAATTACTCAAGCAAGATTCAAATATAATAAAAACCCCCAAGTTTATATAAAAGAGATCTTCATAGGGCTATAACATTCAATATATAAGCCTAATTTTCTCAAACCACTCAAAACATAACAAAATACTCTAAACCCTCATTCCCCCGTAGGAAGGGAATTTTTTCCGAACTTCAATAACCCATAACTTTTCATCCAACTGTCCAAATCTACTCCAAATTTACACGAAGTACTGATGTATTCTTCACAACTATCACTACAAATTTCACCCGTCGATTCATTATCGATCTTTAGATATCGTCAAAACCCTAGCAGTAGCTTTTAACCCTTGTTTACAAACACCCATGTACTAAATTCTTCATATCTCACAATTTAAAAGTCCAAATGCTATGAAACTTTCATGTATAGCTTTTTAGCATAATCATACACCTTCTTAGAAATTTTGAAACAAAAATTCGTCCAAAAACTTAAGATATGGCAAACCCCATCACTATCAACAAAACGGCCTACTTATTGCCTTGGAATTTGATCTGCTGTCTTTGACTCCAATTAACTCCTTCTTGAGGACTCTAAATGTAGTAATTCTTCCACATTAGGTGTAGAACTTGAAATCCCCTCTCTAGCCACACCTCCCGATCTCCAAAAGCTTTCATACAACTCCTCCAATCCTCAAAAGAGTGACAATATATCTCATATTGACACCTTATCTTCAAATGGCTATAACTTCTTTACCCTAACTCCAAATCCTCTAATTTTTGTACACAAATTGTACCCAAAATCCTAAACTTTACAACCGTAGTCTCCGTTTTTCTAATGACCTCCTTGAAGTTGCCAAAACCCTTGTTAAGGTCGCGGGCAGCCTCCTCAAAGCCCATTGGGCATGGTATTCGACCAATAGGGATGAAGTTTCCCATTCCTTGCCTTCATCCGACCATGCCTTCATTTCATCCCTCCCAATTAGCCTCCTACTAGCTTATATTTTCATCCTTAGGCTCCCACCTTCTCTCAAGGCTTCATACTAATGATTTAGATCTTATAATTTTTAAATATCATAATCAAAACAAGTAAAATAAAATAAAGTTTCTTCTATCAATCCCTTTAATTTATTTTACCAACCATTCTAACACATATCTAAATTTATAAACATATTATGATTTTTGAGTGGATTTTACATACTGTAAGCAATTTGAGTACGACACCGTCAACATAATCATCCCAGAATATAGTGAATTGATCCAATATCTGACATTTTAGACATTCCTACCTACATATAGTGAGAAACTTAAAAAATGCCTGATTTTGAAAAGTACACCATATACAATGATTAGAGATGCCTTGTATAAGCAAAAGAGAGATAAAATTCTATGCCACTATATTTTTCAAAGTGAAGTATGTACCATATTGGAAGGATACCATTTGGATAGTTATAGAAGGCATTTTGTTGGTGACAACACGGCTCACAAAGCTTTAATGGCTGGATATTGGTGGCCAACAATGTTCTCAAATGCAAACCAATATATCTGACGTTGTGATCCTTGTCAGTGTATTGGTAGACCTACTGGAATTTCTACCATGCCGTTGGTACCAATTTTGACTCAAGCACCGTTTGAAGAATGGAGTATTGATTTTATAGGACTAATTGCACTAGCCTCACGAAATGGCCATACAAGATATATTTTGGTAGCAACCGATTATATAACAAAATGGGCTGAAGCGGTGACAATAAAAAATGATAATGCTAATACATTAGCTATATTTTTATATGAAAACATTATCACTCGATTTGGGTGTCTCAAAAAATTGGTTAGTGATGGCAATGTCACGTTGTAAATTAAAATATAATGTGAAAGATATAAAAGAATGTGTTAAAATAAAAAGATATAGATTAGAAGAGGAGAGGATGAAAAAGAGAAGGAGTTGTGGTTATAACCACATTATCTTGGAGCTACAATATTTATTACAAGCTCAGGGATGATAAATAGGTCAAACTATTAATTTCTTGCTGAAATTTCCACTAGCAGTATCAAGTCATGAAGCCAAGGATTTCTATAATGAAGTCAAGTGGATTCAAAGTCACGTCAACTCCAAAGTAGCTAAGAACTTAACCACACAAGCTTCTTTGATTTGGCAATGTAGAATGTAGTTCTTTCCTTTTTATTTCTAATCTAATCTAAATTGTTTCTTTTTATTTATTAGATTTTCTTCTATATTATCTTAGATCTATTTTACCTTTATTTTCTTCTCTCTTAGATCTGAACTTAAATGTTGTCGGCTAAAGTTAGAAGAGAAGTTGGTAGAAAAATGGTAGTAAGAAGATAGAATAGAAATTTATCTCAAAAAGTGAGATTTCTTCAAGTTAATCTAAGATAAAAGATTAAAGAGGTGGGAAGACATGGGCTGAGGTGTCTCTTTGACCAAGAGAAGAAGGAAGACCGGGCGGGGATGACAAGGAAGGGTCGTGAGAGAGAAGAAAGGAGGGTTCTTTTGGAGGTGCATAGGATTTTTGTATAGGTAGTATATATTTTTGTATGAAGAGGAAGCATAGAGAGGATTTTAAATAAAATTTTTTTTTGGATTTATAGTAGACAAGATAAGAAACATGTAAAAAAAAATTTCATGTCTTTTGGTTAAATATCAAGGGAGATATGAGTCGTCAAAGTTGCAAGTGTTTAAGACTAGGGCAGTGAGGGTTACTAAATTTCGGGCCTTGGCTCTTGGGAACCACTTGGACTCTAGTAGCAAAATTTGTTGAATTTTTGTTCCTTATAGAATTAACTACTTTGTGTCAAAATCTCAAGCCAACATGATCTCTGAGCAAAGAGTTATGAGTGAAATTGTAACCGGATTTGGATGAAAAGAGAAATAGAGTGAAGGCAGGATTGGGGTTTGTATGGGCAGTGTGTATGTGTGGGTTTTTTGGGTATAAATAGGATTAAGAGAAAAATTTGAGTGTGAAATTTGATAAACATAATCTATATAAAATAGGAAAGAGATGAGAGCAAGTTTGATACTCATTTGTTTTATGAATAAAATGTTATGCTCTTTCAAAGTGATAGGGGTCTATCTCCAAGTTAGTGAAGTTTGAGAGAGCATATCTTTGTGATCCGAGTAGAATTTTGAATAAAATTTATTGGGGTTTGTAGATACATGAGTCTATTAAATTGTGCAAAAAATTTATTGCTATTGGAATTATGTTTAAAGAATTATGAGAAAATTTGTGGTCAGATCTAGAGCTGTTAGAAGATAAAATTAAAGAAGAAGGGTAGAGTCTATAACTCTAATTCAAAGAGGACTTTTGGAGCAACAATTGGAGGACATTTATAACATGAAGCAAGCAAGAAGCCTACCAAATTTTAGTACTTAGATCTTTATTAATGAGGAGTAATGAAGGTGTGAAGCAAAGGGGGTCCAAAATCAAAGGCAGTATGGAGGGATTACTTTGACAACATGGTTCTCCCTAACCACATGAGTTATAATTAAACGGTTTATAGGGTTTTCTTCTTTATTTTCTTAAGTGCTTATTGTTCAAATTTTGCTACAATTGATGTGATATCCTAGGATTTATGATTAAAATTAGGAACAAGTTTGTAAAGGCAAAATAGGTTAGGGTTCATAAAGTATATTATTTTAATGTAAATTCTTCAATATTATGAACTCTTATGGATCTCATCTTGCACTTAATTAACTAGAGGTACAAAAGACCCAATATTTCTTAGCGCTAAGACTCTCACTATGATAGCAGAACCTATTTTATTAATTCTACAATTGCGGCTTTGACACCTAAGTACGAGATTAAGCATTGAAAGACAATCCCATATCACTTTTAGGCCAATGGGCAGACTGAAAAGACCAATGGTATTTTGTACAAAATTTTAACTAAGACGGTGTCTAGTATGGGAATTGACTGGGATACAAAATTGTTTGTAGCCTTGTTGGCATATCATATTGCATATAAAGTGACTACCAGTTCTATACCATTTCAATTGGTGTATGGGCAAGAGGTAATATTATCAATTAAATAGAAAGTTTCGAGTTTAGGAATTGCATTAGATGAACGTCTTGGTGACCAAGAATCCCTCCAATATTGATTAGCACAATTAGAAAAATTGGATGAAGTTAGGGCTATGGCTCTTTTAACTATGGAAGCTATACATTGCCGCCTTAAGACTTATTGTGATGGTAAATTACTTCTTAAATCTTTTATGTCCAATGACCTAGTGCTTCTTTATGGTAGCCGCTTTCACAATTTTTCAGGGAAATTCCAGATCCATTGGCATAGATTGTATCGAGTAATGGAAGCCTTTCCTAATGGTTCAATTTTGGAAATACATAGATGTATGTATTTTGGATCCTAATACAAACTAGTTAGACAAATTAGAAGTGATGATCTGGTACACTTGATTAAGGATTGTTAATTTAGACCTCGAGTAAAAGATTAAGAGCAGGGCACTTAGTGGAAGTTTTTGTTAGTATTCTGTTTTGAGCTTGGTTGTCCAAGTGTATGCTTATTGGAGTGTAGAATTTTTTGCAGTCGGAGAGTAATGATTAGTACGAGCAAGGAGTATGTAGTAAGTATTATACAATGTCGATCGAAAGGTCAAAGAGTGCTACGGATAGAGAGAAAAATGTCCAAAATGTAAAAAGTAAGAATAATTTGCAATCGCCATCCCTAGTAGTGATCACTAACATGGAGCCAATGAAGTTAGAAATCTATTGGTCCCCACAAAGGCAAAGAGATTTTAGAAATGCACAGATATATGTGTTTTTGCAAGGGTCAAATAACTTGCCACCAATTAATGTAGAATTGATGGCAAAATATATAAAAAATTATGATCCAAAGGATGGTTTGAATGTAGTAAAGGGGAGAATAATTGAGATCGATGACAATACCTTACAAAAGATATTACATCTATCAATAGGTGAGCTTGCGGTAGGTGTCAAAGTGTCTAGTGACTTCAGACTGAGAAGCTACTTCAAGGGAGATATATCGTCATTCAAGAACAATCAAGGCTGGAAAGTAGTGGAAGCACTTACATCAGAGCTTGTGGAGTGGATGCAGTTCATTCAGAAGCGATTAGACTTGAATCGGCATACTACATAAATATCCAAACGCTTACTATTTGCTACGATCAAAACACTTGAAGGCATGGTGTTTAATTAGACAGCCTTTGTAGCAACTTTTATCCATGCAAAGATGGGAGCCAAGCCAAAAACGAATAAATTTGCATCTTTGTTGTGCTCCAACTATGTGCACTCCATTATTGCATATACATTAAATCAACCAGCAATGGAGAAAATTGTACCTTCTCTAATGTCGCAACAAGGTATGCGGAGTTTACCAATTAGTCCAGGGATAGTGGTGCACAAAATTGGAGAATCAAGTAGATCTCGAGAACCGGAGGCTATCCTAGAGACTACACCAAGGCGGGTTCCAATTTTTGCAGTGACTAAGAGGGCAGCTGAGGCTCTAATTTTGAACACCGGAATATTAGAAGGAAGAAACTTCACACAAATAATAATGGGTCAAATTTTCCAATTGCAGCTTATCATGAGTCAGTTAGAAGGAAATTTAAGGCAACAATTCGAATCAAGCAGGAAGTAGATAATAAAAAAAAGCTGCCAAATTGTGGAACAAGGTCACCTTATTATAGCAAAGACGAAATCCAAGCTGGCATTGGAGTAGAAATTAACAGAGGAAAAGAAAAATTGGGCAAATGATAAAGATCACACTCAAAGAATTTTGAATGGCCAAAAGCAAGAACTAATAGAGAATTGCAAGACATGAGATTTGGAAAAAGAGGTGCTGAAATGCCAGTTGCAAGCAGAATGTGAAAAAGCAACAAAATTGGAACAGAAAAAGGTGAAATTGAGAGACCAATATAGAATTGAAATGGATAAGCTGCAGGTAGAAATTGGTACATTGAAGGGTGTAGTGACAAAATTGGAGGGCGATTTGGCCAATGTCATTCCGCCACAAGTATTTGTTCTACTAATTTTAAATATTAATGAGCTGGAGGAGAAGATAAAGTAACAAGAGCACCAATTAGAGGTGAAAGATGCTAGAATTCTATAATTGGAGGCTCAAATTCAGGTTTTGGGAGCGGATAACAAAGATTTATCAGTGCATTTGAAGATCAACTATGTGGATTTATCAAAGCAGGATGAGGACGTATTGTTAGAGCTAGACGTAGAAGAACCTCTTACAAAGAATCCAAGAGCATCCCATTCCAAAGAGCCAGTTTCATAACTAAAAATTCTTTTTATCAATTTTGTGTTTGTGAGGTGTGAGCCGACTTTCATGTCTCACATGTTTATTATTCTAATTTTTATTAAAAAAATAAAAAAATAAAAAAATAAAAAAAATTTAAACCAATGTTAGTTTAGATAGATGTAGTTACATTATATATTGTTGGAAATAGTTTCATTTAAATATTAGAAGAAAAAAATATAGATTTATAAGAATTTTTAAGAGAATTAGTGAGTTAGAATTATTTTTATTAGAGGATATGGATTTTTATCATTGAGAGTTAGAATTGATAAAGTATGAAAGAATTGTATGAATTTTTTATAAAATTAGTTAATAGATATGGAAAAGGCCATAGAGCTAATCTTATAAAAGCTTTTAAAAAATTGTGCTGGAAAAAAAAAAAAAAAAAAAAAAAAAGGAAGACAAGAGAAAAGAAAATGAAGAACTACCAAGCAGGAATTAAAGAAACCATTAGTAGATAATTTTTGGGGTTAAAAATAAATAGAAAGGATAAAAATGGGCATGATAAAAGAAGATCAGTCCTTTTTGTGGTAGAAAAGTTGGCCATTTGGATAAAAAATCAAAAGAGGGGCCATTTAGGATTCTTCTTTTGACTTTGGAGGCTTGGTGGCTAGGGTTTGAAGGGGTGGCTTTGGATGGCCACCCCTCCTCTCCCTTCACTCTCTCTCTCTTTTTTTTGCTCTAGAATCTCTCTCTTTGAGAAGGCATGTGTAGATGTGTGTGGATTTTTGTGGATGTTTTCTCTTCTTTTAATCTCTTAGAATATAATTGGGAAGGTTCTTTTTGTGTTGGAGTTGAGGTGTGAGACCTCCTCGGTTGTTGTCAGCCAA
Source organism: Physcomitrellopsis africana (assembly GCA_036785485.1). Lineage (NCBI taxonomy): Eukaryota > Viridiplantae > Streptophyta > Bryopsida > Funariales > Funariaceae > Physcomitrellopsis > Physcomitrellopsis africana. The sequence goes on along the minus strand of JAWRVF010000026.1, from coordinate 412,632 downwards.
TAGGCCGTGTTTTAACATTAAATATAAGATTCAATATTTATTTCTTATAGATCTCTCTTCTAACTTTTCATAGCCATTTTCCGTTTGTAATTTGGTAGTGTGTACAAGAAGTTATGAATTTTCAAAGGTGAAGAAGATTTTGAGGTATGGATTCAGATGGCGGCAACTAGATCTGACTTGGCGTCTTGGGATAAGTTTTTATCTTTGGTTCATATATTTTTCCTAGTAGATCTTTTTAGTGGCTTTCTAAAGCTGTTTAGAACGTGTGATTTGATTAAGAAATAAGTGAGATATGATTTTTCAAAGATTAAAGCATAGCTGGATTGCGGTTACTACCTATGTGTGCTGTTTCGGGGCTGTGGATCTAAGGTAAGGTAGGACAGCTAAGCTGATAACTTTTTCTTATAAAAGACTTCAATAAATTTATAAAAATGTCTTGATTGTTGAATTTGAAGAAAAATTGAATGACTTATCAATTTTCAAAGTTTAATTACAAATTTTGGTGAATTTGTAAATGGTGGAGCAAGGCCGATAGAGCGAGGTGAGTCTATTATACAAGTTTGATATTTTTCCTGGTAGTACATTGGATCAGCTTTCCAATGGTATATGGCACGTTCAATTCCAAGTTGAATTGAATTAGTTAAAATTTTTTAAAGTCTGGACACATAATTCTAATTTTTCTTGGAGATAAATTGTAAGTGCGGTTGAAGTTGGATGAATGTACTAGTGGATGAATTGATGATGGTTGGTAAGAAAGATGATGGAAGGATGCCAATGATGGATAGATGAAATTAAATATTGGATGAAGGTTTTGGATGAAAAAACTTAAAATAAATGAATGTTATAGGATGAATAAAATTAATAAATTGGATGTAAAAATAGATGAATAAATAGATGAATAAATAAACAGAACTTTGAGGTCTCATAACTTTTGTAATTCTTAACTGTTTTGCATGAATTTTATGTCTATAGAAAGCTCTTAAGATGTAGTAATGGAATATATATAGTAAAGTCAGAATTAAAGGGTCTAAGGGTGCTATTTTAGCCTTTAATGAGGCCTGATTTAATAATCAAACATTTTGACAATTAATATGAAGTAAAAGTCCATTGCTTGGAATTTAGATATATTTATATATTTATATATATAAATATATAATAAATATATATAAATATATTTATATATTTATTTATTTATTTATGCAAATAAATATGTGAACATAACTATTAAGAACTACTTTACCTACATGTAAGTGAAATAAATCCACTTGACTACTAAACGCAATTAAAGGTGGGATGAACTTAGTTTACACAAGGGCACTTCACAATTAGGAGTGGGACTATGTAGAATGGATAGGAATTTTATAATTTACGATGCATAATATGCAAGATTAAAAATAGATAGTAAGCCGATGAATGGCCAATTTAGAAGGCAAAATAGATGAAGAAGTTAGAAAAAGTAGCTATCATCGGTTGTGTAGCAATTAACATAGTCGAGATAAGTATAAATTGATTTTTTATGGAGGAATCAAGGCCAGACTGTGATAGTATTGAGTCCGGATAAGCTTGGTGCTACCTCTCTTTTTTTTTTATTTAGAGGAGAATCCGGATTTTATTTTGATTGATTGAACCATGTGGATTATGGAGTATAGTAATAAAAATAGATAATTCAATTATAGATGAATAAAAAATTATAATCAATTGTTGTTTGAGTTCAGTGTGGCGAATTGGCAGCCAAAGATTGGATATGTCGATGCAATTTGTTTGTGAATAAGAATGTTATACCGTATTGGTTCTGAGAGTTGAGCGATGAAAGAGAATTTTAGAAAGAGATGATTCGTTTTGGAAGAAGTTCTTAGTGGAAAGTTATTTCTAGTGATTGGGGAGTGAAGCAGGGTAAGCAGTCTATTGAGACAGTGCAGGATTGTTGGATGTTATTATATGATTGGATGAAGATAGCAGATTATAATAGAAAAATTTATAGAAGATTGGATCACAAAGTTTATTCTTAGTTGCAAAATAGTAGTATTGATTGAGTGGTTGGCATTGTTTCTAAGCCTTTATGTGTGCATTGGACTCTGATGTTTGGAGGCGGTTAATTATGTGACCCTAACAGTTTAACCCAATGTAATTAATTTTTTCCTCTATTCAAATCTCCTTTTACAGGTTTTTTCTAGGCAGTATTGGTAGAGTAAGCAAAACGATAAAACCACAAGACTAAAGAACTCTTCAGCCTCGACTCCAATATATACATCTATTTAGGAAGCTTCTTGATCAACTTCTAGCGATTAGGAAGCTTTTCAAGTAGCTTTTCAACCAACTTCTACCAACTAGGAAGCTTCTCAAGTAACTTCTATCAACTAGGAAGATGATAGAAGGTTCTGAAAAGTTTTAGAGAGTTCTAAGTACCTTCTAGAACGTTCTAGAAGGTTCTAACAAGCATGTCCTTGACACTAGAAGATTTTGGAAGGTTCTAAAGATTTTTAAGTACCTTTTAGAATATTCTAAAAGATTCTAATAAGCATGTCCTTGACATTACCCCCTCTTCTAGCTTCGAGGTCTCCGAGAAGTCATTTGAGACATATGTTCACAAACGCAAGAAATCAAAGATTTGGTGCATAGTCTTTGCAATATATTCCAGTTGTTGTTTACAAGGGAGATGATTCATGGATCCTTGTAGCCATCGATAATAACCAACACCTTCCACTTGAGACCATGCTTGAACTTCTGTATCTTTATTATGGAAGCGGCCTAAAAATATCATTTTGCCACTACCTTCATGAGCTAGTTCAGCTTCAAAGACAATCATGAGTGACCTGTTACTTGATATTCTTCGACGTCTCCTTGATTCTTCTAATTTTTCATCTCAAGGTCGATGCCATAAGCTACTTGGTTGAGATGGCATCATTAGTGTAGTATCCTTATTCTCACTAGCCATATCTAAATACACTTTGAGATTAGATATCTTGATACTATAAGAAAGTAAAACATAATAAGTTATATTTCGATAAGATTTGGATCTTGCTTATATACATTCTTTCGGTAAAGGCTTCATCTTCACGTTTTGTCAATGGCTGATTTTTGATTTATTAGGATATCGTCGATGAAATTCTTGTACCTTTTGCAATGCATTTATTACATTTTTTTGTGGCTCCCAAATCCACTCATTTATTTCATAGCCACGCCAATGAATTAAATATTCCAACTTCTCTTATCTCCGTTGCGAATCAAGGACTTGTTCCACCTCATATTCCATGTGGTCCTCAATTTCAATACAAGGTGGTAGTAGCTGTATCCGTCCTGGTAAAGTTGATTTGCTATAAGCTTTTAGAAGAGAAACATGAAAGAGTCAATGTACCTTCATAGATGTAGGTAGTTTCAGCCGATAAGCCACTAGATTAATTTGTTCCTGAATATAGAATGGTCCCAACCTCCTATAATCTAACTTATTGCAAAGTTGAGTGGTCTTGATGTTTTGTCGCAAGAGCCAAACTTTATCTCCAATTTGAAAAGTAGGAGAATCCTTCCAAAATTTGTCTATAGAAGCTTTGTACAAGTCTTGAGCTACCTTTAACTGAAGCTTCAATATGGTCTGGATTTCCATTAAATACTTTACAAGATCTTCAGATGTTGGATTTTCATCTTTGGATTTATCCAACAAATCAAGTTTTGGATGATATCCATAATTTATAAAAAAAAATATTTGTTGGATTGAAGCATAGACCAAATTGTTGTACGCAATTTCCACCAATGGTAGATATGTAGTCTAATTGTCTTGTTGATAGTTGATTGTACATCATAGATATTGCTCTAAGACTTGGTTGACTTGCTCTGTTTGACCATCGGTTTGAAGATGGAAGGTAGAAGAGAGTTTGATATCTATCCTCAATATCTCAAAAAGTGACCTCCAAAACTTTAATATAAATTGAAGCCCTCGATCCAAAATAATATCATCTGATAAATCATGATACCGATATATATTGTCAATAAACAATCTTGTTGTTTTTTCACTAGAAGTTGTCTTTCTACATAGAACAAAATGTGCCATCTTCTTAAACCGATCTACCACCATGTAAATAACATCAAATATTATAGAAGGTAGCAAATCTGTGATGAAGTCCATAGATACTGAAGACCACGGTCGCTTTGGAATTGGCAAAGGTTGTAAAAACCTTTAAAGGGCAATATCAAGGATTCTTTGATCCTGAACAAAGGTCATATGATAGCACAAAGTTCTTCACTACCTTCCATATTTGAGGCCACCAAAAGTCTCCAGAAATAAATTCCATTGTTTTTTTGAATCCAAAATAACATGCGGCAAAAAAATCATGTGAAGATTAAAGAATACGAAGTCAAATTGGTCCTTTCGGAAGGTATAGTGGATCTTTAAAATATAATAACCCATCTTCAACCTTGAACTTGTCTTTGTCAAAGCGCTACTTCACATCCAAGATTAATGAATCCACAGTTGATGCTCCACGGACTTATTCTAAAAAATCAGCATCAATTGGCATGATCATAGAGGTGGTGCGGAGACGAAACCATTTTAGTTGTAGCAAAGTTGTACACTATTGATCAAATGGTGCATCTCCAACCTTCGGCCCTAGATATGATCTCCTTGATAATGCATCTGATAGTCCTTGTTGCCTTCTTGGCTAATATGTGATGATGAAGTCAAATCGGAATAATAACATGTTCTATTGAGCTTGGCAACAATTCAAAACTTGAAGTGTTATGAAATATTTCAACTTCTTGTGATTTGTATATATAGGCACTGGATATGCAGTACCCTCTAATAAATAATATCACTCTTGGAAAGAATCAATTATGACAAGCAGCTCTTTATCATGAATTTCATAATTGATTTTTATAATCAAAAACTTCCTTGAGTAGAATGCGAGTGGATGAAGTTTATTATCCTTCTCCATCTCTAATAATATAGCTTGTAGCGCAAAGTTAGAAGCATCTATTTCCAAATAGAAGGCCTTTGTAAAGTCAAGATGTATCAAGATAGAAGTTATTGTAAACGTAAGCTTTAAGTCTTAAAAAGCTTCTTATGCTCAAATATTCCACTCGAGCTTGTCTTTTGATATCAACCGAAATAATAGGGCTACAATTTGTGAATAGTTCTTGATGAAAATACAATAGAAGTTGGCAAACCCAAAAAAACATTGCACGTCCTATACCGTCTTTAGTATTGCTCAATCCATTACTGCTTGAACCTTCTTCTGATCCATCAACAATCCTTTGTCCAAAATAATAGAACCAAAAAATTCCACCTTGGAATGATAGAATACGCATTTCAATAACTTGGCATATAATCTCGCATCCCAAAGTTTTTGTAACACCAACTTCACATGATTCTCATATTCTTGAACATTCTTGGAATAGATCAAAATGTCATCGAGATAACAAACAAATAATTTGTCCAAATACTCTCCAAAAACATCATTCATCAAATGTTGAAATATAGCTAGTGCATTGGTTAATCCAAAAGGCATGATATTATATTTAAAATATCTATATCTTGTCCAAAATGTTGTCTTCCATTCATCTCTTATCTTTACTTGTACAAGGTTATAAGCTCCACAAAGATCTATCTTGGTATATATTTTGGCTTCACCAAGTTATTCTAAGAGCCCGGATATTAATCGTAATGGATATCGATTCTTCACGGTGATCTTATTCAACCTTCCAAAATCCATGCACATTTGTAATGAGCCATCTTTCTTCTTCATAAAGAGGGTAGATGCACTTGCAAGAGATTTAGAATGCCGAATGAAGTTCTTCACAAAATTCTCTTCAATGTAATCCTTCAATGTTGAAAGCTCACCTTATGATAAATTGTAGATTGGACCAAATGGTGGTTGTGCTCCCTCTTAGAGATCTATAGCACAATCGTATGGTTCATGCTCTAGTAGCATGTCAGCATTCTTTTTTTTAAAGACATCCTTGAACTCTTCATATTGCTCTAGAATAATCAAAGTTGGAGTTGTATCTTCTTGAGCTAGTATTGCAAAAATGACAAGAGGTGTATTATGCTTGGCTTCCTTCATAAAGGGTCTCGCATCTATGAACAAAGGTTTGTTTCTAGACATTATCTTGGCAGGTTCTACCTTCAAAAATTTTGTTAGAAATGTCACTTTTCGCAACCTCCAATCTATCAATGGATTATATTTATCAAATTAGATTAGCTCCAAAATAATTGGACATGAAGGAGTCTTCATAATATTAAACAAAATGCTACTTTGATGATTTTTAAGACGTACCTTCAACGGTTTAGTTTCATAAATAACATCGCCAGAAGACAAAGGTCGACCGTCTATGACTTTTACTTGGACAGGCTTTAGTTTTTTTACAAGAGGAAATTTGTGAAGCTTGGCAAATTCTTCATCTAAAAAGTAAGCAGATGCTCTTGAGTCTAGTAGAACATTAGTTTGCAGTTTTTGAATACCAAAAAATAAAGGTACTATAAAGCAATAAGAAGGTTGAGTTGAGAGAAAAGAACCTTGATTGATTTGGGGTATTGAGATGTCCAGTTGCATGGTCCCTATTGTGAGTGGGCATCCTTATTTTCCTACATGCTTGTGCTCCTGAGTCTTGTTGTTTGAGGCGTCTATTTTCTAGGACAATTTCTTGCTTTATGGCCTGCCTCTCTACAATATAAGCATAAGTTTTGCTCAAATCGTCGCTTCTTTTCTTCAATTGTGAGGAGCTTGAAACATATTGTATTGATTTGTATATCTTTTGTTTCAGATTGAGCTTCCACATTCCTGATAGGAGCAACCGAATAGAACTAGTTTCTTCATGGATACCATGTAGCTCTAGAATAATGGTCTTCACATTGTTGAAAAAGCCGATTGTCACACTTCATTGCTTGGCCGATTGCTTCGTTGAGTATTTGAGGATCGGATAGAGATAGCAATAAATCCTTCACGTTGTCGTATTGTAATTGCTTACAGTATGTAAAATCCACTTAAAATGTATAATATGTTTATAGGTTTAAATATGTGTTAGAATGATTAGTAAAATAAATTAAAGAGGGTTGGTGTAAAAAAATTTATTTTAGATTTTATTTAGTTTGATTATGGCTTTTAAATTATATAGAACCTAAATATTTAGTATAAAGCCTTGAGAGGCAATTGGGATCCAAAGAAGAAGAATTAAACTACTAAGAGGCCTATTTGGAAGGATGAAGACAAAGTGAGGATGAATGAAGACAAGGGGTGAAGTTCTTCATTCCTATTGGTCAATGGTCATGCCCAATAGGCTTTAAGGGGGCTATCCACAACAAGAATAAGGATTTTGACAACTTCAAGGAGGCCATTAGAAAATCAAAGACTAGGATTAGAAAGCTTGCTTTTTGGCCTACAATTTGAGTATTAAAATTGAGAGATTTAAAGTTTTTATAAGGAAGAAGTAGGCGCTTGAAGTTAAGGTGTGCAATTTGTACCTACTATCACACTTTTGAGGATTGAAGGAGTTGTATAGAAGCTTTTGGAGATCAAGAGGTGCGGTTGGAGAGAGAGTTTTAAGATCTACATCTGATGAGGATGAATTACTACAGCTAAAGTTTTGAAGAAGGAGATATTGGGAGTCAAAGATAGCAGATTGAATTCTAAGGTAGTAAGTAGGCTATTTTGTTGATAGTGATGGGATTTGCCATATCTTGAGTTTTTGGATGAATTTTTGTCTCAAATTTTCTAAAAAGGTAAATTTTTGTGCTAAGAAGCTATATATTAAAGTTTCATAGTATTTGGACTTTTAGATTGTAAGATATGAAGAATTTAGTACATGGGTGTTTGTAAATAAGGGTTTGAAGCTACTGCTAGGGTTTTGGCAATATCTAAAGATTGATAATGAATCAACAATTGAAATTTGTAATGGTAGTTGTGAAGAATATATCAGTACTTCATGTAAATTTGGAGTGAATTTAGACAATTGGATTAAAAGTTATGGATTATTGAAATTTGGAAAAAATTCCCTTTCTACAGGGGAATGAGGGTTTTAGAGTATTTGTTATATTTTAAGTGTTTTGAGGAAATAAAATTTATGTATTGGATGTAATAGCCCTATGAAGAAATATTTTATATAAAATTGAGAGGTTTTTTATACCTAGATCTTGGTTGAGTAATAAGTAGCAGCTACAAGCTGAACGCTTTCTTGAGGCAAATTCTCTCTACTCCGACAATGTCATCTCTGAGTCCTCAATAAAATTGACTCACTAGCGCTTCTTCTCCCTAGTTGATATCACAAGCAAGTTATCTGAAGTCCGATGCATAAACAGATGTAGAGCATGATCTTTGATACACAAAATGAATCTTGGTGGTTGTCTACCAAGCTTTATCATGCTCTCCAAATGCCTCCTCAAATGCTTCTAGAAAGGTCTCAACATTACTCAAGATAGAAGACTTTTTTCAAATAAGGAGGCAAATCAATACAAAGCTTGTCCAATAAGCAATGTTTCCACTAATCCAATTTGCGACTCTTCAATTGAATAGCATTCTGATTGCAAGAATGTTACCAATCAAATTTGGTTTATAAAACCACGAAATTTTGATCGGATACCATCAAACTTCTCTAGGAGACTGACTCGAGGCTCTTTATACTCTCGTGTAATTAAATTCTCACGTTGAGATATAGATGGCAATATTTCACTAGCTAGAGGTGCTTATATTGTAGTTTGAGGTACTCCCACTCTTGTAGCTCCAGGGAGCTTAGCAAAATTTCTTTCAATTTCAGCAATTCTAATCACTAAAGCGTTAAGGGCATTGATGATCACATCTAACTTTGACTTCAAAGATTCTACCATGTTAACATCTTCTCTATCAGCTATGCTAAGTAAAGAAGAAGGAAGCAATACCAATCCAAGGGAGGATAATCTGCAATCCTTAGAATGCTCAAGTATCTCCAAGGAGAGCGGTAGTCCACTCTCTGTCTCAAAGAATTAAGGTCTGATATTAATAAAAGAGCAATCTCGACAAACTATCACGGATTTAGAATATAGATTAAAAGTCTAAATAAGAAGTTTAAGAAGAATTGGCAAGAATTAAATTAATCAGATGAGCATAAGAACAACATTAGAGATGTGAGCTAGAGTTTCAAGAGATGTGTTGTCGAGACTGTAGAACTCTTCAGCCTCAACTCCAATATGTACACCTATTTAGGAAGCTTTTTGATCAACTTCCAGCGATTAGGAAGCTTCTCAAGCAACTTCCACCAACTAAGAAGCTTCTCAAGTAACTTCTATCATCTAGGAAGATGCTAGAAGGTTTTGGAAAGTTCTAGAGAATTCTAAATATCTTCTAGAACGTTCTAGAAGGTTCTAATAAGCATATATTTGACACTAGAAGGTTTTGGAAGGTTCTAAAGAATTTTAAGTACTTTCTAGAATATTCTAAAAGGTTCTAATAAGCATGTCCTTAACAGTCTATGCTTGTATTGTGGCATAGAAAGCTACAAGATTAGCAATTGTCCAAAGAAACAAAATCGATATATTATCAAAATCAAGAATGTAATTATTTAGAAAAACAACAATATTCAGCTATATTAGGGACCTTGCAGCTGGACAATCCAACATTATAAAATTATTCAATTTCTTTTCTTTCTGCTCAACCTGCTCATTGTTTTACAATTTCATTGTACTTTGGCTCTAAAAAACTTTAGACAACCGCTTTGTTAGATTTGAGGGCATCTGCTTGTTTTGTAGATGAGGCATTTACTAAGTTTCATAAAATTCTTCTAGTATAGAAATCCAAACCTATTCATGTAGAGATAATAGATGGACGACCCTTATTCTCTAGTAGTATCACCTATAAAACCATGCCTATAGGAGTATCGTTCAAAGATCATAGAAGCCAAATTATGTTCAATATTATTAAGACTCCTTCAAATCCTGTTAATCTCGGGCTATCTTGATTAGAAAAATATAATCCATTTATAGATTAGAGGTTGCAAAGAGTAACATTACTCATAGACATCCCTGCAAAAAAAAGTTTATAAAAAAGCCATGAATTGATAAACCTTTATTTGTTGAAGCAAGGGCTTTCATCAAATCAATTAAAGAATATACATCATTTGTTATTTATTTGACTCTAATTAAAGAAGATATGACTTCATCAACAAGTATTTTAAAGCAGTATAACAAATTTTAAGATGTTTTTCAGAAGAAGAATGCTAATATATTGCTGGAGCATCGATCATACAATTGTGCTATAGATCTTTAAGAAGGAACGCAACCACCTTTTGGCCCAATTTATAATCTTTCTCAAAATGAGCTTTCAATATTAAAAGATTATATTGATGAAAATCTTGTAAAGAACTTCATCACGCATTCAAAGTTTCCAACACGTGCACCTATATTTTTTTGTCAAGAAGAAAGATGGTTCCTTACATATGTACATTGATTATTGGAGATTGAATAAAATAACAATAAAGAATTTTTATCTACTACCATTAATTTTAGGACTCTTGGAACAACTTGGCTAAGCAAAGATCTATATTGAGATAGATCTTTGCAAAGTATATAATTTGATATAGATCAAAGAAAAAGATGAATGGGAGACCACATTTTGGACAAGGTATGGAAATTTTGAATACAATGTCATGCCCTTTAGACTAACAAATGCATCTACTATCCTCTAACATTTAATGAATAACATCTTTTAAAAGTATTTAGATAAGTTCATAGTGATCTATCTTGATGATATCTTGATCTACTCAAAAAATATGGAGGAACACAAGAAGCATGTTAAATTGGTATTACAAAAGTTACAAGATACAAGTTTGTATGCCAAACCAGAAAAATACTTATTTCACCAACCTAAGATGGAATTTTTGGGATACATTGTATCTATTGAAGGTTTGATGATGGACCCCAAGAAAGTAGAGGGGATTATACAATAGGCCATTCTGAAGACTGTGAGAGCTATACAATATTTTTTTGGATTTGCTAACTTCTATCGGATCTTCATCAAAAATTACCCTCAAGTTGCCACCCCTCTTACTCGATTGACATGTAAGGACAAGTTAGAATAGAAGCCTCAAGTGGAGAAGGTATTCCAAGATCTTAAGATGGTATTTACTACAGCCCTAATATTGTTGCATCCAGATTTTATAAAGGCATTTTACTTGGAAATTGATGCTTCAAATTTTACTTTAGAGGCTATACTTTTACAAATAGATATAGACAACAAATTCCATCCTATTGCATTTTATTTTTGAAAGTTTTTTGCTATCGAAATTAATTATGAAATCCACAATAAAGAACTTTTTGTTATTGTGGATTCTTTTCAAAAATGGTGTCATTTTCTTGACGGAACAATGCATCTTGTGGTTGTGTATACAAACCACAAGAATTTAGAATATTTTATGTTAGCTCAGTGTTGGGTAGAGAGAATTTGCCTTGGGAAAACACCAGGTTCCTAGCTGCTACTAGAATTAGCATGGAACATAAGAGGAAGCCGTACAAGTATCTTCTATACTTGCACAATATTTGTTTAAGCTTTCAAATTATACTTATATTATATTTGTACAAGACTTGTATAAATATAAAGTATAAATCCTTGAATAATACTTATAAAAATACTTATATAATACTTATATAAATACTTATATAAATACTTGTATAAAATAGTATATAATCCTTGGTATAATACTTGTACAAATATTTATACAAATATTATGTATAATACTTGTAAAATACTTATATAAATACTTGATATAAATACAAGTATATATACTTGTATAAAATGTATAAGCAAAGTGTGTATATATTCTAGTATACCTCAAAATATAACCGCATATGAGGAATATAAAAAATACAACAAGCTGAAATTAAATAAATCACTAAAAATCCATCCAGAAGTTGAATCAAGCGTGATAATAGCCTATAGAAAGCCATTGATCCATTGTAAAATATATCAAAATTTCACAAATAGATGAGGTACCGTTTAAAAGTTATGCCTAAAAGAAATAGGCATCAAAATTTCCCAACAAATGCAAAGGCAGCAAAGCTCTTCTTCACTTCAGCCTTTGTTGTGATCACTTGCCTTCTCCAAATTGGGCATGCAATAGCTTTTTAGAAAGCTCACTCCATCATCTAACTTATTCTAAAATTTTGCATGCATGCCTCTCAAACTCCAGATTTTATAGCTAGTTGATTCTGCTCTTCAAACCTTAGCAACAATTTGCCCTCTTGATACTTTACGGCTCATAAAACTTTCATAAAAGCTCCAAATGTATTGAATTTTTGTTTCATGGAAAGCTTACACAAGCTACTATAAGCAACTAAAATATCAAAAAGATTGAAGAGATTTTTCGACTTGAGCGGTTGAACAAAGTCTTAACCCCTCTTCATCAGGTGGCAGCAAACCCTTTTCCACTCTCAAGCTTACAACTTATCTTCTCCAACTCCAAATGCTACAAAAGATGTCTAAATAGAAAGCTAGCACAATTTCCTACACTCTCAATAAGTTTCACTAAGAAAGACTCGAAATCAAACTTGCAGTGGCAAATCAAAGTTTCTACCATCACTTTTCAATAGCAGCAGACCTCGCTCTACTAAAACAAGCGTAACTTTTTGCTCACAACTCCAATACAAGAAAATGAGTAGGTTCTAGAATCGACACAACTCGAAGAATACACCTATCAATTTTCATTACAAATTCTTATATCTCCTTGGAGCTATCTCTCTCCAAAATTCACCACTCAAAACTGTCCAAATCCTGGGTCTAGCAAGAGGAGTATATCTCCCTTTCCTTCTATATTAGACTATGACACGCCCACATGGGCAGCCAAATCCTATTGGTCAGGCCCTATTCACCCCATTTTCTTCTTTTTTTATCCCTCACAAGCTACATTCTACCTCAAAAATCAACAAGAAAGATAAAACAACCTTTATCTTTCTTATAATTACAAAATAGTCTATTTTAGGATATGAATAAGATAAGAACAAAACAAATAGCCATCTTAATTCACTAACTAAGTGGCTATAATAAATCCTCTTCTTATAATATCTTCTAAAATAACCTCTAGCACTCACATATGTATTAATAATAGATACAAGATATTTAATAGTTTTATACACTGCACGTAAATACAATATGACATGCACCCCCTCTTAACTTGCATATCCTTTGGTATGTGCCAAGTTTAATCCTCTTCATCTTCCATTCCAATCTCTTCATCACCTTCTCATATTTTTTTGTTTTCTGATGGAGTTAAGAATTCTTCAAGATCATTGGTGTGAAACTTTCCATCTCTTCTTCTATATGTTTTAATTCTTTTGCCTGCTATTGGGATCTTTAATAAAGTTCCATCCAACTCTCACAGTGAATAAGTGGCATTGGTATGCACTTTAACCACCACATATGGTCCAAACCATCTTCGTGCAAACTTCCTCATTATGCTATGCTGATGTTCTAATGAACTATCAAACACCAACACCCAATCACCTTCTTCAATTTTCTTAGACCTCAATCTATGGATTTTGTCAAATCTCTCTTTACTGCTCAATTTAGTAGCCTTAAGCCTTTTTAATGCTATTTGCATATCTTCAGGCAATCTTCGAAGGTGCTGAATGTAAAGTTCTAATAGCCTTTCTCTTGTAATATCATCTTCCCAAGATAAAAATATCCAAGTTGGAACTGATTCTTCTCCCGGCATAATAGGCTTATGTCTATGCATAAGTTCTACTAGCATATATCCACTGACAGTGCTATGGGTGGTTCTATCAGTCCACAATGCAAATGGCAATAGCCTAGGCCAAAGATTAGGCTTCTCTTTACAAGCCTTAACCAAGGCATGAATAATAGGATAGTGCCTTCTCTCTATTTTGCCATTAGCTCCAGGACTATAAGCAGTTGTTAACCTTAGCTGTACACCATATCTATGGAAAAACAATCTTACTTTAGCTGCATGTAATTCACCCCTATCAGCTCTCATTCTTCCAATACTTCCATATTTGCTAAAAATATCTTTAAGAATTAATCTGCAAATTCCTTTTGTAGTCTTGGTTCGAAGAGCTCTTCCTTCAACAAAGTTTGAAAGCTCTTTCCTTGCCAAAATAAGATACTTCATTCCCCAAATTCTAGGTGGCATTGCAACCAAGTCAATCATCCATTAGAAATGAATTAAAGGAGGATAAGTGGGATGTAGTTTATCCCTGTATCGTGCCTTAGATTGAAGTTGACATACAACACATGAAGCCACAAATTCTTCAACATCCTTATATAAACCCTTCTACCAATATTGTTCTTTAATCTTTGTATAAGTGGCCCAAACTCCTCTGTGATCAGCCCAAAGTGCATCATGAAATTCTCTAAGCATGTGGATTTTGGATTCAAGATCATCTACTACCCTCAAAGATAATTCATTAGCTCTTTTTGCCCTCTTCTAAAGAAGTCCATCTCTCAACAGATATTTGTATGATTGATCTTTAATATTTTTGAAAGTCTTGTCCATCCATCCCTCTTGCTTCTTCAAAGTGCTCAAATAGAGTCCAATATCTTATAGTCTCCCCTTATAAAATTCTACTCTGAATGGTAAGATGTCATTAGTTGAATTTTCTCTATCAACAGCTAATACATACCTTTCTTCTAAAAACCCTTCACTCTCCTCATGAGCGATCATTTCTTCTTCATGAAAATACTTGGCCTTTGATAACATATCTACCACAGGATTTATTTTTCCAGCAATGTGCACCGAAAATGGATTCAATGACTTGATATATGCTATCTATCAAAGCATGGCAATGTCTGGTGAAGAACAATTGGCAATCATACCAAGAAGAGGTAACCAATCAATTTCCAATACAACATTTGCTCCAATTAAGTAATGTCTTTCAGCTGTTAGAGCAGTAAGTACATCCCAAAGCTCTCTCTTCACTTGAGGATATGCTCTTTGGCATTCTGTAAAAATCCTTGTTCCAAAACGAATAGAAAATCTATCTCCTTTCACATCATTCTGGCAAACAGCCCACCCTATGGCTATTGGACTTGTGTCAATTGTAACAATCACCGGTCTTCCGCTCTCATATTTAACTTGTTTTAAAATTGGAGGTGACTTTAAAATTCTTTTCAAGTCTTCAATCACCAAATCTTGCTCTTGTTTCCAAAGAAATTTAATTCCTTTCCTTAATAATTTATAAAAAGGCTCTGATATGTGAGTAAAATGAGGTATCCATATTTGATAGAAGACACATGTTCCTAGAAACCTTCTCACTTCAATGATGTTATTCCAAGCCATCATTTTTGCAATAGCATCAATTTTCTCAGGATTAGGCCTTCTTCCATACTGTCCACAAAGATGCCAACTACCAAAATTTCTCTAAAATCAAATTTAGACTTCTCAATTGAAAGGGTCAAATTTGCTTCTTCAATCTTGCATAAAATCTTATCAACATCTTTAATGTGCGTTCTTACAAATGTTTTGCAACCATCATCATCTAAAGTAGAGTCTTTATATTCTTCTTTACATCCTTTGATAGGAATGTCATCTACAAAAGGTTTAGTCTTTTCTGGTACAAACTCTCTCAAGATTTGATTCATTGCATTATGCATATGTGCCACTGAGTTTGTAGCACCTTGAAGTAATGTGCACATTCGAACCAATCCTAACAACGTCTTCATGGTTGTCAAGTCTCTGCTTTCGATGGCCAATTGAAATTGATCATAACCAGAGTATAGATCTCCAATGGAATATATGGCATGTCCAGCAAATGTTTCTACTACTTCATTCACAATTGGTCCTGATCCTTTGTTCCTAATGGTAACCTGGTTAGCTGGTTGCATATCTTGGATGAATCGTAATCCTCTGGACTTCTTAAGAATAGTAAACCAATGATTAGAATATGGAGCCATTGAAGGCTCCAGTATTCCCATATGCATTTTTTCTTTCAATAAGTCAACCAATTTGGGAAGTAATGCTCGTAGAATTGGTATTGGCTTCAAATCCCATGGTACATGTGGTACTATAAAAATAACCATAGGTGCTATTAAACTTAGTTGCACACATCTAATCTCATCTAGTGAAGAGGCAATGGCCTTTCCATGTTTTAAGAGCATCTCTTGAAATATCTTCTTTTCTTGAATTAACAAGAATTCTCTCCCTCCAATCTTCAAGTTTGCTAATGTTTCTTTATTAAACTTGTGCGCAATCTTCCTAGCTTCTTTTAAACTTGGTTCCTTCTCTACTTGCCTGATATGCTTATTAGTATCCAATGGAAGTTGAGTTGCTACAGGCTTCACCTTTTTGGCCATTGTTTTATATTTTGTATTTATTACGGCCTCAAGATCCAACTTATAACTTTAACATAAATCTTTGCTCTCCATTGCGTCTATTATTTTTTGATACAATGCTCTTAAGTGAATTTCAATCATAATATCTATACCATTACTTTCTTCTTCTTTAATCTGCAAGTTGTATAAAACTTGTAATATATCATCTCCAATGCCTTTTTCCTCATATATTCCAGAAATATACTCACCATTTAAAAGAGCCTTCACATTTATCTTTGGTTATATCATTCTTGTTGCTGACTACACATGTTTGTGCAAATATTTATAAGATCATATCTTCCTCTTCATTAGTCAAATAGTCATTTTATTCTTTAATCATTTGACCATTATTAGCCTTTTCTTCCATAGTTATTGGATCACACATCAAAGCAAATACTTGTCCAATTTCAAACTCCTCATCTTTGGTCATATGCGTGTCCAGAGCCTTCATCATCACTATTTCAACTGTCATCTGTCTCTTCCTCTTAATGACATCAATGATCAATTCATGAAAATCTTTTTTAGCAATGCCAAGAGCCTCTCTTAATGTAAATTCAATCTTGGCATCCAAGATTCTTTCCTCCAACACCCCCTTCATGTCAATAGAAGATTCAATATCAGATTGAAGCTTATAGGCAGGTCTCTTACCTTTTCCTTTAAAATCAGCTTCTTTTTCCTTTTTCTTGGCATTGTCTGGCCTCTCCTCTCATTTTTTCTTTAAAAGTGGTCTTTCTCTTGGATGATCAAAGACAGAGAACCTCCCAAGTCTTTGCCGTATATGAGCAGCAGGACCTTCTACCTTTTCACCTTTTTTGAGCTCCTGGATTTTTTTCTTAGATACTGGCTCCTCTATATCATCATTCTCAGAGGTTCGCCTCTTTCTCTTCAACAAAGACATCACAATCTTTAGTATTGTCTTGAATTTGACCTAAAAGGACTTTGATGCTAGCTATTTCAACAGGGTCATCCTAACCAGTGACATTTTGAATGGCTTGAGCCCCTCTGTGCAAAATTTCAACAGATGGAGCTTCTAAAGTCTTAATTGTATGTTGCTCCACTCCTATATGGAATGTCTCAGCATCTTGTCCATGTAAACAATTAGACCTTCTCATCTTCACTTCCATAAGCTTTTTTATCCCTCCCTTGCCAAAGTTGGTACTCAAAAGCAAGTTAGTAGATGCATCATGAATCTTACCATCTTTAAAGACAATAATGCCTGCTTTAATAGCTTCATCACATGATTTGCAACTTCAAAGATTGTGATTGTCTTCTCCATCACAATAAATGCATCTCCTCACAAATGATCTTGTACCTTCAGATGATTGAGGATCTCAAGACTTTTTCAATTCACTCATTTCTACCTTAAAATTCCTAATATCCTTTATAAGCTCATCTAAAGTTTTTTCATCAATTATCTTGACCATCTTAAAAGATGTTGTTGAAGAGATTGGAGCAAATGATACCTTAGAAATTTTTGTAGCAAGCTTTGATGCTACATCCATCTGAATTGTCATACTTTTGAATTTCATTCTCCGTTGCTTTGCCACAAGAGTGATTGCTTCCTCCACTCTCCTCCAATCATTTGTAAAACCTACTTTGGTGGTTCGATCACCTAAAAGCAAAAAGAGTCTATCTTCTAAAGCATCATCTGCTGCTTGCAAGAACAACTTAGCGTTCTTAGTATCAAAAAGACGCCTTTCTGCTAAAGGCAATTGGTTGTATTTCTTTTCAAAATCTCGTGGCAATGCACCAATTTTTGCTTGCAACTTATCTGTTTCAATTTTGTATAGTTAGAGCATAGCAAAGATGTGAATTTACCCATTTTTTCTTTGGCTTCTATCTTTGCATGGATACGGTTTGCTACAAAGGCTGCCCAATTAAATACCATGCCTTCAAGTGTTCCGATCATAGCAAATAGTAAGCATTTGGACATGTATGTGGTATGCCGGTTCAAGTCTAACCACTTTTGAATGAACCGCATCTATTCCACAAGCTCTAGTATAAGTGCCTCTGCCACCTTCCAGCCTTGATTCTTCTCAAATGATGACATGTCTCATTGGAAGTAGCTTCCTCGTTTGAAGTCACTAGACACTTTGATGCCTATAGCAAGCTCATCTATTGGTAGATGTAATACCTTCTGTAAGATATTCTCATCGATTCCAATTATTCTACCCTTTATTACACTCAAACCATCCTCTAGATCGTAATTTTCTATATACTCTGCCACTAGTTCTACATCAACTAGTGGCAAGTTATCTGACCTTCACAAAAACACATACATCTGTGCATTTCTAAAATCTCTTTGCCTTTGTGGGGACCAACAGATTTCCAACTTCATTGGCTCTATGTTGGTGATCACCACTATGGACGGCGATTGCAAGTTATTCTTACTTCTCACATTTTGGACATTTTTCTCTCTGTCTGTAGCTCTCTTCGACCTTTCTACTGACATTGGCTAATACTTACTATGCACTCCTTGCTCATACTAATTGTTACTCTCTGACTGCAAAAAACTCTACACTCTAATAAACATACACTCGAACAATTAAGCTCAAAATTATAATGCTAACAAAAACTTCCACTAAGTGCCTCGCTCCTAATCTTTTACTCGGGATTTGAATCAACAATCCTTAATCCAGTGTACTAAAAAATCACTTCTGATTTGCGTGACTAGTCTGTATTAAGATCCAAAATTGACCATCAGCCGTCTTTTCTAACCATCATGCACCTTCAATAAAGGTAAACTATCATGAACAGGTACACCTTCTTCCCTCCCAATTTTGAAAATCCATATCGGATTTACGTAAAATAAATATGTAACCAATTTTTGTTAATTTGGATAGTAAATTGAGTATCCATAAAATCTTCTAATTGAACTAAAATATTAGGAAAGGCTTCAATTATTCGATACGATTTATACCAACAAACTTGGAATTTCTTCAAAAAATTATGAAAGCAACTATTATAAAGAAGCATTAGATTATTGGGCATAAAAGATTTAGGACATAATTTACTATCATAATAACTCTTAGGGCAGCACTGTACAGCTTCCATAGTTAAAAGAGTCGTACCTTTAACTTCATCCAATTTTTTCAATTGGGCTAATCAACATTGGAAGGATTCTTTATTACCAAGACGTTTATCAAATGCAATTCGTAAACTCAGAACTTCCAGTTCAATTGATAATGTTGTCTCTTGCTTGTACACCAATTGGAATAGTGTGGAACTAGTAGTCACTTCATATGCACTACGATACACCAACAAGACTGCAAACAATTTTGTATCCCAGTCCGTTCCCACACCAGATACTGTCTTAGTTAAAATTTTGTACAAAATATTGTTGGTCTTTTCAGTCTGCCCATTGGCCCAAAGGTGATATGAGATTGTCTTTTGATACTTGATCTCGTATTTAGCTATCAAAGCCACAATTGTGGAATTAATAAAATGGATTTTGCGATCACTAACCAATTCTTTGGGACATCCAAATCAAGTGATAATGTTCTCATATATAAATATGGCTACTGTATTAGCATTATCATTTTTCATTGTCACCGCTTCAGCCCATTTTGTTACATAATTGGTTGCTACTAAAATATGTCTTTTATGGCCATTTTGTGAGACTGGTGTGATTAGTCCTACAAAATCAATATTCTATTTCTCAAATGATGCTTGAGCTAAAATTGGTACTAATGGCATGGCAAAAGTTTTAATAGGTCTATCAATACGCTGACAATAATCACAACGTCGAACATATTGGTGTGCATCCGAAAACATTATTGGCCACTAATATCCAACCATTGAAGCTTTGCAAGCAGTGCTATCATCGACAAAATATCCTCCACAATTATCCAAATGACATCCTTCCAATATGATACGGACTTCACTTTGAAAAATACAGCGGTGTAGAATTCCATCTCTCTCTTGCTTATACAATGCATCTCCAATCATCGTATATGGCGCACTTTTCAAAATCAGGAGTTTCTTAAGTTTCTCACTATATGTAGGTAGAAATTTTTGAAATGTCAAATATTAGATCAATTCACTATATTCTGGAATGATCACGTCGATGGCAAATAATTCCGCATCAAGAAATGCATCTTTGATAGGTTCATTGCCTAATATATTGGACAAGCAAGATAAATGATTTGCATTGGCATGTTTCCTTCCCAGTCAAACATTAATAGTAAAATTAAATTTTTGAAGGAATAATATCCATCGAGCAATGCATCCATTCAATTGAGGTTTATTAATCATATACTTAAGAGCATCATGATCAACATGAAACACAAATGGATAACCAAATAAATAATGTCACAATTTTTGGACAAAATAGATCATGCCCAAGGCTTCCCGCTCAATCGTAGTGTAATTTTGTTCTACAACAACAAATTGTTGACTAGCATAATAGATGAGATGATCCAAACCCTTTTCATCTTTCTAGCTTAACATGGATCCAATAGCAATATTCAACGCATCAACATAAATATGAAATGATTTTGTCCAACAAGGTGTAACAAGTACTAGTGTTGACACCAATTTTTATTTTAATTCTTCGAATGCAACTGTACATTTCTCAATCCAAATTGCACTAGATCTATCCCATGGTGGATTTTTTAAGAGATTTGTAAACGATTGACATATTACTGCAAATAAATGAATGAATCGCCTATAATATCTGACATGGCCTTCGAAACCACAAACATCCAATATTATTTTTGGCTTTGGTAAAGTCAATATACGAGTAACTTTATCTGAGTCAGTAGCAATATCGGCCAAGGAAAAAATATGTTCCAAAAGCTTTTTCAATGGTATGCCAAAAAATATGTTCCAAAAGCTTTTCCAATGGTATGAGAAGTGTCAAAGATACCATTGGAAAAGCTTCTCAAAATTCAAAGATATCCCATATTTATCACATTAGTCCAAATATTTACCAAGATATTCCAAATGATTCATTGTCGTACTGAATGTGCAAAAATCATCTAAAAATATTTCCATCAACAATCGTAAATAATCCTGAAATATTTGCATCATTGTCCTTTGAAATGTGGCTGGGGCATTATATAATCCAAATGGCATGACTTTATAAGCAAGTGTGCCCCAATTTGTAGTAAAAGTAGTCTTCAACTGGTCTTCTTTTGCAATTTTTATTGGATTATAATCTAAAAATCTGTTGTCACATTATAAATTAAAACATAGTGTGAAAGATATAAAGGAATGTGTTAAAATAAAAAGATTAAGATTAGAAGAAGAGAGGATGAAAAAGAGAAGGGGTTGTGGTTATAACCACATTATCTTGGAGGTTATAATATTTATCACAAGCTCAAGGATGATAGGTAGGCCAAACTACTAATTTCCTGGTGAAATTCCCACTAGCAGTATCAAGTCATGAAGCCAAGGATTTCTACAGTGAAGTCAAGTGGATTCAAACCCACGTCAACTCCAAAGTAGCTAAGAACTTAACCACACAAGTTTCTTTGACTTAGCAGTGTAGGATGTAGTTTTTTTCTTTTTTATCTCTAATCTAATCTTAATTGTTTCTTTCTACTTATTAGATTTTTTTTTATTTTATCTTAGACCTACTTTACCTTTATTCTCTTCTATTTTAGATCTAAACTTAAATGTTGTGGGCTGAAATTAGAAGAGAAGTTGGTAGAAAAATGGTAGTAAGAAGATAGAATAGAAATTTACCTCAAAAAGTGAGATTCCTTCAAATTAATCCAAAAGAAAGGATTGAAGAGGTGGAAAGACATGGCTGAGGTGTCTCTTTGACCAAGGGAAGAAGGAAGACCAGGCCGGGATGACAAGAAGGGGTCGTGAAGAAGAAAAGAGAGGGTTCTTTTGGAGAGATAGGGTTTCTTTTTGATGGGCAGTAAATGTTTTTGTGTGTAGAAGAAGCTAAGAGAGGATTTTAACTAAAACCTTTTTTGTGGGTTTGTAGTAGACAAGATAAGGAACATATAGAAATAATTTTCATGTCTTTTGGTTAAGTATCAAGGGAGATATGAGTCGTCAAAGTTGCAGGTGTTTAAGACTAGGGCAGTGAGGTTTACTAAATTTCGGGCCTCGGCTCTTGAGAACCATTTGGACTTTAGAGGCAAAATTTGTTGGGGTTGTGTTTCTTATAGAGTTTACTACTTTGAATCAAAATCTTAAGTCAATATGATCTTTGAGCAAAGAGTTATGAGTGAAATTGTAACCGGATGTAGGTGAAAAGAGAAATAGAGTGAAAGCAGAATTGGGGTTTGTATGGGCAGAGTGTGTGTGTGGGTTTTTTTGGGTATGAATGGAGTTAGGGAATGAATTTGAGTGTGAAATTTGATAGACGTGATCTAAGCAAGTTAAGAAAGAGATGAGAGTAAGTTTGATACTCATTTATCTTATAAAAAAAATGTTATGCTCTTTCAAAGTGATAGGGGTCTATCTCTAAGTCAGTGAAGTTTGGGGGAGCATATCTTTGTGATCAAAGTAGCATTTTGAATAAAATTTATTTGGGTTTGTAGATATATGAGTCTATTAAGTTGTGTAAAAAACTGATTGCTATTGGAGTTATGTTTAAAGAATTATGAGGAAATTTGTAGTCGGATCTAGAGTTGGTAGAAGACAGAATTAAAGGAGAAGAGTAGAGTCTATAACTCTATT
This sequence comes from Physcomitrellopsis africana, assembly GCA_036785485.1. Taxonomy (NCBI): domain Eukaryota; kingdom Viridiplantae; phylum Streptophyta; class Bryopsida; order Funariales; family Funariaceae; genus Physcomitrellopsis; species Physcomitrellopsis africana. Next base: position 389,719 of record JAWRVF010000026.1, on the reverse strand, counting down.
TCCAAGAAGAACTTTGGAGCAAAAATTGGAGGATGTTTATAACATAGAGCAAGCAAAAAGTCTACCAAATTTCAATACTTGGGGTTTTGATAATGAGGAGCAATGAAGGTGTGAAGCAAAGGGGGTCCAGAATCAAAGGCAGCATGGAGGGATTTCTTTGACAACATGGTTCTCTCTAACCACATAAGCTATAATCAAAAGGATTATGGGATTTGTTTGCTTACTTCCTTAAGTACTTTGTGTCCAAATTTTGCTTCAATTGATATGATATCCTAGGATTTATGGGCAAATTTGAGGGCAGGTTTCTAAAGGCAGAATATGTTAGGGTTAATAAAGTATGTTTTTATGTAAATTCTTCAATTTTTTGAACTTTATGAATCTCATCTTGCACTTAAGAAAGGAGAGGCACAAAAGACCCAATGTTTTTTAGGGCTAAGACTCTCACCACAACACCGGTATATACTTTGATAATCTAGGGGTGTTTCATTGGAATCCAAGTTAATGGATTGGCACACAGGTTCCGTATCAACCTCTAGTTTGATTTGCCTCTCCTACTTTAAATCCTTCATATGATCCATCCCATTGAAACTATCTAATTCTGGTTTTAATTTTGGAACTATCCAATTCATTATACTGACTTCATTTATCACGCGATTATTCATCCAATCTGTAATGACATCGTCAAAATTTGCTGCATCCTCTTAATACCATAAATATTCTTTGGGTCTTGTATATTGGTATAACTCTTCCAACTTCTGCATATAAATTGGATCCTTACCAACTTGAATTGCATTGTTAACTTCGTCATATTTTGCCTCAGATTGGCCCTCATCATCAGATGTTGCTTCTATGTCCATAATTTGAGACTCTCCATGATATTGAATTGGGTACATTTGTAAAACAATCTTGTCACTACCCTCCTCAATAGTTAACATTCATTGGTCCTAATCGTTCTTAGCTTTGGCTTGATATAGCCATGGCCGACCCAATAAAATGGGATATGATAAAATGGAACTCTGTAATCAAAAAACAATATAATCAATTTCATACTTGAATTCTGCGATTACGGTGTTAATACTAGGTAAGATATCCATTGGTTTCACCTCATTATGATCGGCCATTCTCAATACCAATGTTGTAGATAATAATTATTTTAAATCCAACAACTCTATTGTATCGGCATTCATTAAGTTCACACTAGAGCCACCATCCACTTGAACTCTAGGAATGAGAATACCATCAATTGATACATTGATAGTTTGTACTCCCGGATCAGGATTCAAACTAACCTCATGAATTTCTTTATGATGAACTCTATATTATATTGATGAGGAATTCAATATAGAAAGACATTCTAGCACAATTGCTAATAATTGTTTCATTGTAATAGAAGGTTTAATTTCATCCAAATCTTTCATAATATCATATGGTTTAATATTGGCAATAATTTCCAAGGCCCTCTTCTTTTTCATGGATTTCAATTTAATCCCTTGAGATAATTTTCTTACGGAGTTTGGAACTAGAATTGATGAATGGACTTTGTCGGAATTCTTGTCCATGAGAGGATCTTCTAATAGATAAGATGGCTCCTAAAACTTTACAAATATCAATACTGCTTTTGGTTGAACCAGTATCTCAAGGCTAAGGACATCCTCAAGTTATATAGACAAATTGAATCCAAACGTTAGTAATACCTTTGATACTGATGTTAGATTTAGAGTACCATCCAATGAATTAAATTGGTTTGCTGCAACTGATACTTCCAATTTTTGAATTGGATCTTTCTTTTTTGTTAGACCCGAGTAAATATTGCATAGACGCATTCCACCCAATTTATCGGGGAATCTTATGGAACTTGAATATTATCCTCCATCTTACTTTGCAGTTGGATACGTTGATCTTGGTTATTAACATTAAATAGAGCATTGTACTACTGATAAGTATGTCCAAACTGCTTACAATTTCTACATATTAAAGTATAATCATCATTAGTTCTTGGATTGGCACATTCACTAGTATAATGTCCTATCTGCTTGCAATGATAGTATTGGAGTAATCTTCTTCCATCTCTATCAGGAATATTGGGCATTTCGATTGATATATACCGGCTAGGCTTGTTCCATGTTGGATGGATAAAGGATCTCGGCCGACCACTTGGTACTATAGGATTTGAAATTGGATTCTGAATGGATGGATATTGGAAGTGTCTTTGCTGATTTTGCACAAAACCTTGAGAATCGGGGTCACCTTCTTGGTTATACTCAAAATTTTGAAAATTAAAGAAATTTCTATTTTATTTAGTTGGATGATTTCCGTTCTAGCCAAACCTATTTCCTATATAAACTTGATTAATATCCCATGAAGTTGGTTGAATCATGGTCTTATTTCCAAAGTGTTGTTACTTTTTTAAATTCCAACAATTGGTAGTTATATGCTTATCTCCACAAAATATACATTACATAATCATTTGGGGTGGTGAAAAACATTCTGTTACCAAATGGCCTTGTCTTTTACAATTACTGCACCTAATATTGGAGTGCATATTAGTCGGTTTATACATCTTTTTCTTATCTTTTGCTAGATTAATAGCCAATTCATCCATCTTCTTTGTCAAAGTTAACAACAAAGTCTCATTTGGATCTTTTGATATTAGTTCATTAGATAATTCTTTTATAGATATTGGTTTTTAATATGGAGAGTGTGAAAAATCCGGCATTTGGTTATTTGGCCATTTACAAAGGATATCTGCTACTCAGCCATAATATGACCACACCGCTTCTCCTGGTACCATTTTGCTATTCATTAATCTTTTCTTAAGACATTCTTCAAATCCTATTGGTCAAAAATGAATCAAAAATATATTTTTCAATGCCTCCCAATTAGGAAAGTGATCCACAGGTTGGCGATTATACCATTCAAATGCCGTATCTTTCAAGGTCGCTGGCAACCATCTTAATCAAATATCTTCAGTTCTACCATTATTGGCTATACATTCAGTCAGGAATTGAGACAAGTGTTGATTTGGATCGGCTCTTGGCAGACCTCTAAAAGTAGATAATAGAGCTACATTAGTTGTGTGATCACCCACCGCACCCATTTGGACTGTAATTAGTACTGCTAGATCCTCCGCTGCCATTGAAGGTGACAATGTTCTATTCACTTCCTTATTAAAATAAATGTTGCCTCTCCCAATTATCTTTTTCAAACTTCCAAGCCTCCATAATTTACTATTATTATCTACAAATAATTTTATTGATTGAAATTGAGGTGATAACAATGGATTTTGAAACACACTAAATTCGCCCTTATTAGCAAGCAATACATGCCCTTCTGAAGAACTAATCTTGCTAGAATCAACTGTATCTACTATTGGAAAAGTATCCAATGGAGTACCTAATTCTTTTGTACTTCGTTTTCTTTCCGTTAATAGGCTCAAGAGATATATTGGGCTATTCACTGAATTACTCGCGAGTGCTCTTGGTAATTTTCATAACAATATATATGTCTGAAATATTAAAGATCTTTCATATTCTGGATATGCTTGGATGTGCCGATAGGCATGCAACCACGGTTTAATTCAACTTTGTCGATGCTTCTTTTTTAGCTTCTGTTCTTGCTCATCCCCCAATAAATTTCTTATTTGCGCTCTCTCTTGTCTTTCTTTTGACTGACATATTTTTCTCAAAGCAATGTTTTCGTTCCTATTAACCATGATCTTTTATCATCTATTATTGACATTGATTTCCGTCTCTAATTTAATTATACATTCAATTTCACTTTCCAACCAAGATTAATTTTGTAACCTCTTTATTTGACATCTTCAATTACACGTTTGGCAATTAATTTCTAATACTCAATATTATTGTCAATCTCCAACAGCGGCATCAAAATGTGGTTTTGTCATTTTGCTTACTCTACCAATACTGCCTAGAATAAACCCGTAAAGGGAGATTCGAACACAGGAAAAGACTAATCACATTGAGTTAGACTATTAGGATCACACAATTAACCACCTCCGAACATCAGAGTCTAATGCACATGTAAATGCTGAAAAAAAATAATGCCGACTACTCAATCGATATTACTACTCTGTAACTAAGAATAAACTTTGTGATCCAATCTTCCACAAATTCTCCTACTGTAATCTGCTATCTTCTTCCAATTGTATAACAACATCCAACACTACTACACTATCTCAATAGACTACTTACACCTGCTTCACTCCTCAATCATTGCAAATAACTTCTCACTAAGACCTTCTTTTAAAACGAATCATCTCTCCAAATTTCTCTTTCATCACTCAATTCTCACAGCCAATATGGCATAATATTCTCACTCACAAATGAATTGCATCGACATGTCTAATCTTTGATTGCCAATTTGCTACACCAAACTCAAGCAACAATCGATTACAATTCCTTATTCATCCATATATTATTGAATTGAATTATCTATTTTATTATTGTACTCTATGATTGACATGGTTCAATCAATCGGAATAAAATCTGAATTTTCTACTACAGTTTAAAAAAACAAGAGGTAGCACCAAGCTTACCTTGGCTCAGCATTATCACAGTCTGGCCCCAACTCCTCCATACTAAATCAATTTATACTTACTCCGACTATGTTAACTGCTACACAATCGATGATAACTACTTTTTTTTAATTTCTTCATCTATTTTTCTTTCTAAATTGGTCATTCATCAACTTACTACCTATTTTTAATCCTACAAATTATGTATCGTAAATCATAAAATTCCTATCCATTCTACAGCAATTTCTTTGAGGACCAATAGAATCCATTGCTTAAGAATGGACAATAGAATACATAGCTTCAATAGTACAACATATTCTTGATTCCTTATGTATGTAATAAGTTTGAGCTTCTCTTGGGACTCATCGCTAGAGAAGGAGGTGATAATAGAGACATATACTCTGGAGATTTATAAAATCTTCTAGAACATTCTAGAAGCTTTTTAATTGATAAAAGTTAATTGAAAAGTTTTCTAATTAGTGGAAGGAGTTCAAGAAGCTTCCCAATTAGTGGAAGAAACTTAAGAAGCTTCCTAATTGGTAGAAGCTGCACGAAAAGCTTCTTAGTTTGATAGAAGCCGCTCAAAAAGCATCTTAGGCAAGAGTATATATAGGAGTCAAGGCTGAAGAGTTCTTCAAACTTAACAACACATCTTTTGGAGTTCTAATTCACCTTTCTTGATGTTGCTCGTGTACTCATTTGGTTAATTCAAGTTCTTGTTGGTTTCTTTTGGAAACCTTGTCCTAATTTTAAGTCTCTTATTTTGTATTTTTATATCCTTGACAAAATTCTAATATCACAAAAAATTTGTATATACTTTTGTAATATAAAAATATGCACTTTTAAAATTTTTGAGACAAATATTTATTAAATTGCCTAAGATATAGTTAAAAATACAAGCACTAGTTAAGTAGGATTACGTACTGCCTTTAAATTGCAAGCATTGACTTTAACTCCCAATATCTCTTTCATCTAAGCTTAGATTTTATTGAGTTGTATATAAAAGATGTAGCTAAAAACATGTTTTTTTCAACTTTGTTTGTTGATTCTTTATTTCTTTTTGTACGCACAAATTATATCTAAAAGAATGATACTAGATACAATTTCAATACCTTAACCTTGAGCGCCTATATCTTCTTCATAAAAAGTCCAAATTTCTTAATTTTTACACCAAAACTATAGCCAAAAATCCAAATTTTCTGAACCTAGCCTTTGATGTTTAAATCCTCTTGAAATTCAAACCTTAATCTCTAATATGCCCTCAGGCAACCTCCTTGAAATCTATTGGACATGATTTTTGGCCAATAGGAATAGAAACTTCTATCATCCATCTCCATCATCCACATGGAAGGCCTAATTATTCCTTTTTATATTAAAAATTCTTTTTCAATTCTTTTTCTAATAAAATTTATATAATATGTATTCTAAACAGCAAATAAAAGAAGTAAATAAAATCTCAAGAATCACCAATATCTAACAAAGATGACTCAAGATATATAAAAGTCATTATCAATATAAAATCAACCTCAAAATCACTATTAAAAAAAATAAGATTGTATAATCTCAATAATAGTCATTTTAAATGAATTCTTTTTAAATTAATAATCTAATCATATATTATAATTAATAAAAATCTATTGATATGGCTCTCATTAAGTTCTTTAATAAATATATATATATAATATTTTCATATAATAGCCACATTATAATATAACAACATATACTATGCAATACATCTTTGACTTCTTTTACCTCTAATCAACTTTGATTCTATTTCTTCTTATAGAAATTAGAGCTTAAAACAAAAGGTGATGTCATAGACATACAATAAACAAAGATTTTAGAAATTTCTAGAAGATTCTATTTAATCTTAGAAGATTCTATTTAATTCTAAAAGATTTGAGAAGATTCTAAAAAAATTTATTTGATCTTAGAAGATTTTAAAAGATTTTTTATTACTTTGAAGAAGGTTTTAAAAGGTCCTAAAAGATTTTAGAAGATCTTAATGATCATAAAAGAATCTTAAGCTTACTTTACCTCCAAGCATCAAAAAAACTCTTCAAAGAGCTTTCTTGTACCTAATATATATAGGCATTGAGGCAAAGGGGATCTTTAATCTCAACAATACAATCCTTGTGGCTTAATTTGGACCTTTTGGTCATATATTTGTGCCTTATTGAAGCTTCTTCCTTGAGATATAAAATAAATCCCTTTTTATTTTAGTGATTTGAACTTTTAGAGTCTTATTTTACTTAAATGGTATGTCAATAATAATCAAAGTCATTCAAAATTGTATTATGGCTCCATCCATTACTATTAAAATAGATCTAATTTTATAGATGAAATCTTTTAGCCTTTGTTTCAAAAGTGACAAACTTCAAAGCTCCAACAATTACATATTATAGCAAATTAAAATTGATTAATCGCTATGGAGCAAAAAAATATGGCTTGAAGTTGTTGAGTCAAATGGTAGTAAGTATCATGAATATAAGATTTATTCCAATAATTACCTAAATAATATAGACCAATAGAATTAGATAAAATAAATGGATTTGATAATATCTGATACAAAAGCTTCCTAGAAGCTTCATAGATGCGGAATCATCTTTATAAATGTCTATAGGTGATTGGTAGGTTAGAAACTTGGTCAACAAGCTAGCCACATGGCGCACATGTTGGTAGCTTGTGGAACAAGCTAGCCATGTGTCACATTTATATATTTGTAAATTAAGAAGATCATTAAGCCAAGACATGCGGTAAAACTTCGTCAGACAGCTCGGACACGCCGCTTTATAAATGTAATAATCTATAACATCCTATAGAATATCGCCACATAATTTTTAATAATTAGAGACAAGAGTCAAGTCTTCATCACTCTTGTCAATTCCTTTTCTGATCTTAGTCTAGTTTTAAGAATCTTCATATTTCTAGTCTTTGGTAATAGCCATTCTAGTTTCCCTTTGAATATACATATTTTCTTATTCCGATTTTGTGACTTTTCTTTGATACAATTTTCATTAGATTATACATTTTTTTCTAGTTCATGTCCTTGACAAATTTACAAGAGTACACATATAATATCACAGCTTTGGCTTTCTTGATTAAGAATGGATTATCCCTTTCTCTTGATAAGACATAAGTATTTTAGAAGTTGTGGAGTACCCACTTCTAAACTAATATTGTTTCTAGAATTTTTTCTTTTGGATGTATTTTTCTACATTTCTTGAAGTGAGAGTAGATATCTTCTTTCCTATTATATTATATGGCAGAGCTTGTAAAAATGAAGAATGTAATGGCACAAATATAAAAATAAATGAGAGAGCTAATGCTTGCAATGCATCAACTCAGTTTACCACTACAAAGAGCAACAAGATTAGCAGGAAGTGAAGATATAGAGATGGTTGGAGCTGCATCAATATCTACACCAAACCATACTACCTCACCTATGATGGAACACTGTTCAAACATTACAAAACCAAAGATTTGTTTGCTTAAGAAGTTTGATGGCACAAGATCTAAGTTTTGAAGATTTGTCAATCAAGTACAATTGGTGCTTGAACTTCAACCTCAAAGTTATCCTACGCAAGGATCTCAAGTTAGGTTTATTAGAACATTACTTTTGAGATCTGCTTTATTATGGTTTTCATCTTTTCTTGAATGATGTGATCCAATATTGGATAATTTGGAGGCATTTTTAGCACAATTCTGATCTATGTATGGAGAACATAATGTAATCCGTGTTGCCACCAATAAGATTTGCATCCTACAACAAGTCAATTGATTAGTGTTGTTATATGCTTCACAATTTTAACAACTAGCGACTGATATCAAGTAGAATGATGCTGCACTCATCAGCCAGTTCCTCTACTGATTACAATATGAGGTAAAAAAATTAATGCTCAATTTATTCGATCGTCAAATATTGAGTCAAGCAATTGATTTTGCTATGAAGTGTGATAATCAACTCTTTGAATTTTGATCTGAGAGTCATATAAGAGAGCCTCAACATTATTATTCAATAACAACATCAACGTCCTTACAAAATGTACATTCGGAAGTAGAAGACATGTAAATTGATGTGGTACGTTTTAAGCCTCTTATTGAACAAGAAAAGATTTGGCGTCGTCAAGGAGGATTATGTTTATATTGTAGAGAACCTAAGCACACTGCTCAACATTATCCAAAGAAACAACACAACTACAAAATGAGGAGTACGGCTGTCAAAGAAGACAACATGTCGCAAAATGAAATTGTCCAGCTAAAATACACAGTGATCAAGTAACTGAACTCAGACAATTCCTAAATAAGGTCCTATCCTCTCTTCAGAACCCTCTCCTTGTTTTATAATAGAACTATATTTAGGACCTAAAAACCACAAAGCCTCTGCTTTATTAGATTCAGGAGCCTCAGCATGTTTTTTAGATGAACAATTTGTTAGAAGTTGTAAAATTCTTCTAGTACAAAAAACTAAACCTGTACATGTAGAAGTCATAGATGGTCGTCCATTGTCTTCTGGAGATGTCACTCATGAAACCCGTCCTATAAAAGTAACAATAGATGGTCATAATAGCTACGTAACCTTTAACATAATTAAATCTCCGTCTAATCCAGTTATTCTAGGTTTGTCATGGCTAGAAAAATATTACCCTCAAATAGATTGGAATTCTCGTAGACTTGACTTTTTCCAGGATATTATTAAACATCCTACCGATCCAGTAAAATGCTACAAGCCTGGTACAGTAAAACTTGTACTAATAGGTGCAAAAGCTTTTATACACACAGCAAAAGAAGGACCAACTTTTGCTATTTACGCAACACCCGCTTTTGACGGGTAAAGTATAAAGATCTTAAGCCAAGATCTCTGATTATTAGGATAAGCTTGAGCAATCGTGATCATTGCAGGGAGATGCAGATGCTCACTTTCATCAAGGACTTCGCCAGATCACAATCAAGAACGTATATCCATTACCTTGATATCAAGACTCGACCAGCTTAAATCGTTTAAGACCACAATAAAAAAATAGATCTAAGAGGAGCATATAATCTAGTACGCATCAAAGAAGGAGATGAATAGAAAACTGTATTTCAAACCAGGTACGGACATTTTGAATATAATGTCATGTCTTTTGGACTTACAAATACACCAATTGCTTTTCAACATCTCATGAATGATGTTTTTAATGAGTTCCTAGACAATTTTGCCATCTGCTACCTAGACGATATTTTGATCTATTCTAAGAACGTTGTCGGGTAGAGAGAATTCACCTTGGAAAAACGCCGGGTTCCTAGCTGCTACTAGAACTAGCAGGGAACATGAGAGGAAGCCGTGCAAGTATGTTCTATACTTGCACAATATTTCTTCAAGCTTTCAAGTTATACTTGTATTATATTGTATAAGCTTTACAAATATAAAGTAGAATATTTGAATAATACTTATACAAATACTTGTATAAACACTTGTATAAATCCTTGGTATAATACTTATACAAATACTTGTATAAATATTATGTATAATACTTATAGAATACTTGTAGAATACTTGTATAAATACAAGTATATATACTTGTATAAAAGGTATAAGCAAAGTATGTATGTATTCAAGTATACCTCAAAATACAACCGCATATGAGGAATACAAGTTATACAACAAGCTGAAACTAAATGAATCACTAAAAATTCATCCAAATGTCAAATCAAGCGTGCTTATAGCCTATGGAAAGCCAATAATTCATTGTAAAACATATCAAAATTTCACAAATAGATGACTTACCATTTAAAAGTTATGGCTAAAAGAAGTAGGCGCTAAAATTTCCAAGCAAATGCAAAGGCAGCAAAGCTCCTCTTCACTTCAGCCTTTGTTGTGATCACTTCCCTTCTCCAAATTGGACATGTAATAGCTTTTTAGAAAGCTCACTCCATCATCTAGCTTGCCCTAAAATTTTGCATGCATGCCTCTCAAACTCCAGTTTTTGTAGCTAGTCGATTCTACTCTTCAAACCCTAGCAACAATTTGCCCTCTTTGACACTTCACGGCTCATAAAACTTTCATCAAAGCTCCAAATGTATTGATTTTTTTTTTGTAGAAAGCTTATACAAGCTACTATAAGCACCTAAATTATCAAAAAGATTGAAGAGACTGTCCGACTTGGGTGGTTGAACAAAGTCTCTGCCCCTCTTCGTCGGGTGGCAGCAAACCCTTTCCCACTCTCAAGCTCACAACTTTTGCTCTCCAACTCCAAATGCTACAAGAGATGTCTTGATAGAAAGCTAGCACAATTTTCCACACTTTCTATAAATTTCACTAAGAAAGAGTTGAAATCAAACTTGCAGTGGTAGCTCGAAGTTTCTGCCCCTCTTCGTCGGGTGGCAGCAAACCTCACTCTACTAAAACAAGCATAACCTTTTGTTCACAACTCCAATACAAGCAAGTGAGTAGGTTCTAGAATCCTCACAACTCGAAGAATACACCCACCAATTTTCACTACAAACACTTCTATCTCCTCGGAGCTATCTCTCTCCAAAGTTCACTATTCAAAACTGCCTCCTTTTCTCGGTCTAACAAGAGGAGTATATCTCCCTTTCTTTCTATATTAGACTATGAGACGCCCACATGGGCAGCCAAATCCTATTGGATGGGCCTTATTCACCCCATGCTCTTCTTTCTTATCCTTCATAAGGTCCATTCTACCTCAAAAGTCAACAAGAAAGGTAAAACAACCTTTACCTTTCTTCTAATTATAAAAGAGTCTATTCTAGGATATAAATAAGGTAGGAACAAAACAAATAGCCATCTTAATTCACTAACTAAGTGGCTATAATAAATCCTCTCCTTATAATATCTTTTAAAATAACCTTTAGCACTCACACATATATTAACAATAGATACAAGATTTTTCATATTTTTATACACTGCACGTAAATGCAGTATGACAACGTAGAAAAATATAAAATACATATTTGTCAAGTATTACAAAAACTTAGAGTTGCGGGATTAAATGCCAAGATGATAAAGTGTGTATTTCACACTACTCAAGTTGATTTCTTAGGATACATCATTTCAAATGATGGTGTCATGATTGATTCTAAGAAAGTCCAGACAATCATGAATTGAAAGATTCCAAAGACGGTAAGAGATGTCTAATATTTTTTGGGATTTGCCAATTATAATTGGATCTTCATCAAAGACTTCTCTCAAGTTGCAGCTCCATTTACACGTTTGATCTGTAAAGACAAACTCTAATGGAATCAAGAAGCAGAAGCAGCTTTTGAAGCTCTGAAGACATTGTTTGTTTCTGCATCAGTCTTGTGTTGTGTTGACTTTTCCAAGGCATTTTTTATGGAAACAGACACATCAGACTTTGCCTTGGATTTTATTTTGTCACAAATGGGAACAGATGACAAACTTCATATAGTAGCTTTTCATTCAAGAAAATTCTCAGCAGCCGAGATCAATTATGAGATCCACGACAAAGAACTTCTTGCAATTGTGGATTCCTTTCAAGAATGGCATCATTATCTAGGAGGCGCTTCCAATCGAATCACCATATATATGGATCACAAGAACCTTGAGTATTTCATGTCGGCACGAGTGTTGAATTGTCATCAAGCTTGTTGGAATATGTCTTTGTCAAGATTCGAGTTCATTATCACTTATCGGCCAAGAAAACAACAAGGTTTATCCAATGCCCTTTCTAGACGTTCTTATTTTGCACCAAAAGAAGGAGATGCACCTTTTGAGCAACAAAGAATGGTCTTCTTGAAATCAGAGCAATTTCATCTTCGAGCAATGAAATCAACATTGATTGTTGATTCAACTTTTCTCAAGCAAATTCAGTCAAGTATGTCCTTAGACCCTCTTGTTCATGATATCAAGAATAATTCTTTCAAGACTCATGATTCTTCTAAATTTGAGTTCAAAAATAATCTACTATATTTCAAAAGACACTTATATATTCCAGAAGGAGAAGCACGTTCATGTATTCTTCAAGCACGTCATGATTTTCTAGTGGTAGGATATTTTGGATATAACAAGACTTTGTAACTTATATTAAGAGATTTTTGGTGGCCTCAAATGTGGAAGGCAGTCAAAGACTTTGTACAATCATGTGATATCTGCTCGAGATCCAAGACTCCTCATCATCAACGTTTTGGGCTTCTTCAGCCATTACCTATTTTAAAACAACTATGGTCTTCTGTTTCTATGGATTTCATAACAGATCTTCCAAGCTCAAAATCTTATGACTTTATATTTGTGATAGTAGATTGGTTCACTAAGATGGCACATTTTGTGCCATGTACAAAATCTATCACAGGAAAAGAAACAGCTAAGCTTTTCATTGATAATATCTATCGCTATCATGGATTACCTAAAGATATTATATCGGATAGGAGAACTCAATTTGTGTCAAGATTTTGGAGAACCCTTTTTAAGATCTTAAAAGTAGTCATAAAATTATTTTCAGCTTTTCATCTTCAAATTGACGGACAAACAAAGCACGTGAACTAAGTCTTGGAGCAGTACTTAAGGTGTACCATCAATTACCAATAAGATGATTGGACAGCTCTTCTGCCATTGGCAGAATTTGTTTATAATAATATGATACATTCTTCTACGCAACAAACACCTTCTTTTGCCAATTATAGTTACCACCCACGACTTAATACTTTTGACTTTCAAAAGTTAATAATCTAGCAGCAGAAGATTTGGCAAATCGTTTGTCAAAGCTATATGCAATAATAAAGGTGCAATTAAAACAAGCTCAAGAACGACAAAAAATAAATACAGATGCATATCGCAAGGAACAACCACAATTCAACGTGGGGGACAAGGTATGATTACTTCGTCGTAATATCAAGGCTACTCGTCTTTGTGAGGTTGAAGAGATTTTAGATTCAAAGCCATGCCGAAATTGACTAGAATATCTTGTGCATTGGCACGGATATGATATTAGTGAATGCACATAGAAGCCATCCAAATGCAATAACAGGGTGATCCTCTCACCCTAGTATGGGACATTATCAATGGCTGAAAGAACCTATCAACTACCTTCGAAGGGAACAAAGATCATAGTATGTGGCAAGCACAATTTGGCGTATAGTAGACTTTCTCAATATGTAATCACCGCTCCTCGTGGAACTCATCTCTAGAAGGGGGAATAATGTCATTGACATAAGATTTATTCCAATAATTGCCTAAGTAATATAGACCAATAGAAGTAGATAAAAAAAATTGATTTGATAATATCTGATAGAGAAGCTTTCTAGAAGCTTTATAGATACAAAATCACCTTTAAACATGTCTATAGGTGATTGGTAGGTTAAAAACTTGGTCAACAAGCTAGCCACATGGTGCACATGTTGATAGCTTGTGAAACAAGCTAGCTATGTGTCACACATATTGGTAGCTTGCGAAACAAGCCAAGTACGTGGCATACATGTGGGAAACTTGTCGTGCAAGTTTAACATGTGTCTTGCAAATTAGACACGTGTATGAGATCCTATAGAATACCGCCACGTAGTTCTTAGTTAAATAGTATTTATAGAGGCAAGAGTGAAGTCTTCTTCACTCTTGTCAACTCCTTTCCAGATCTTAGTCTAGTTTCAAGTGTCTTCATGTTTCTAGTCTTTGGCAATAGCCATTCCAGTTTTCCTTTGAATATACATACTTTCTTATTCCTATTTTGTGATTTTTCTTTGATATAATTTTTATTAGATTATACATCTTTTTTTAGTTCATGTCCTTGACAGTAAGATACTATTAACAGTTAGGATCAATATTAAAAAAAAATTGACTATTTATATCTTCATTAATATAATAGAGGATTATATTTTTAATATCATTAATCAATTTTTTAATGATATAAAGATACTATGGATCAATCTCAAGATTTAAGTTAAATTGGCTACAATTGATATGCAAATGATGTTAAAAGATCAATTAATTCACTTCTTAATATTAAAAGGATTCAATCTTAATATTATCTTTGTAAAATAGATGGTCTTATTATATAATTGGCAAACTTTGGACTAACTATTAATAACAACAAATTGATTTGAATTATTATATATCATCTTTTTAAGAGCTAGATTCTTTAAAAAAGCTCTTTTGAAGCAATCATTCATGCACATTTAATATAATCTTTTCAAAATTCAATGAATATATTCAAATAGAAGAAACTAGTCATATACTTAACCACTCAAAGAAATCTCTTGCTGCATTTTGGTAGCTACAATACATCCAATTTACTAATACTAATTTGAGATCAATTGCAATTATTACATTCAATTAGTCTTTTAGTTCCAATTCAGATGGGAAAGGCCATGGCGATAGTCATGGATGTAGAAAAAATGAAAAGAAGCCAAGCAACTACAATTATTGTGGCAAAAGAGGATATTAAAAGAATAAATGTTTGATTAAGCAAGTTAAAGAAAAAATCAAGAATCTATCATTTTTTCAATTACAATGCATCAATGAAGAAATCATGTACATTAAAGGTTCCAATCAAGCTCATTATATGGAAAGAAATACTAATAATGAAGAAGATTATATTATTATTGAAAGAGGTGGCAAAAAAAGCACAATTGCATAAGCTTTTTCTACAAGTTTATTTCACTAGAAATGATTTTTTGATTCATAGACAATTGCCTACATATCAAGAACTAGCTTGAATATTGATCAATTTCAAGCTATTATATATTTGTCTAATATAATGATACTAGGATGCTACAAATTAATTATTGTTGGTAAAGGATGTACTAAAATAATTGACGATAAAGTTACAAATATTTTCTATATCCCAAATTGTTAAATTATATAAAATCTTACTTAAAAATGCACCAAGCACCTGACTATGGAAGATAAAAAAAAAATTTTGCAATAAGTCCTAACACCTTTAATAGAATTATATATAAATTATAATTAAAGATTAATAAGTATATTTAAGTATTAAAAAAATTTAATTAGATTCTTAATTAATTATAAAAAAATATAAAGAAATCCTAAAGAATTTCTAAAAAATTATAAAAAAATAATAAAGAATTTTTAAAGAAATATTAATATAAAAATTTAAAAAAAATATTAAAATAAAAATTCTTTTGAAATATTAAAAATAAAAATTATAATCAAATCCTAATCAAATCCTAAATAAATCCTTGTCAAATCCTCATCAAATCCTAAATCCTAAACAATTCTTAATGAAATCCTAACTAAATCTTAAATCCTAAATAAATCCTAATCAAATCTTAATCAAATCTTAAATCTTAAATAAATCCTAATAAAACTCTAATCAAATCCTAATCCTTAAAAAAATTTAAGAATATTCTAATTAAATCCTAAATCCTAAATCCTAAATAAACCTTAATGAAATCTTAATCAAATTCTAATGAAATTCTAATGAAATCCTAACCTAATCCTAAATCCTAAACAAATCCTAATAAAATCCTAGTCAAATCCTAAATGAATCTTAGCCAAATCCTAAATGAATCCTAATAAATCCGAATCAAATTCTAATCAAATTCTAACAAATCATAACCAAATCCTAATGAAATCCTAATATATCCTATAGCAGATTGAAACCTCTATAGCTACTGATTGAAAAATTGATTCTAATTCAAAATTTGCACACCTTTTAACAACTAAGTTGGCAATATGTAAAAATATTTTGAAGAAGATCCAATTCACCAAATAGAAGATAAATCCAAAATTCTGCTTATGTATAGGTTGACTTCCTTCTCTAATCTTGATACCAATCTCTTAATACCAATATCTTTATTTTATATAATTCAATTGCTTTCAAAATTCACAAATAGATAGAAAATCAAGTCTACCATCCATACAAATAATTTTCACCTCAATTCAATTGATAGATGATAAGATATCTTAGAAATCCTCTTAGACCTTCAACACCCAATTTCTAAAATGCCAACCCACTTGAACTTTAATAACCTTCAATCAAACTACTAAATCAAGCTCAAACTTATAGCATGCACTTAGCACAACTACAATCACAAATCCATAAAATTTTATCTATAGATTTATATCCAAACTCATAAAATGCTCAAAATTATAAATCAATTTTTATTTTACAAAAATCATAATTATCCAAATCAACCCTAACTTACAAAGTCAATATTTGTCCAAATCATTTAAAATCAACACTTAAAGAAATCTTTTAAATTTTCTCTCAAATCTTACTCTCAAATTTGCTAAAGAATTCTCCATGTGTTGTAGGCATACAATTGTATGTCTTAGGATTTGATTTTGATCCAAGTTCACAATTGATCCTCTTTGGATATCAATTCTTGGAATTTTGAGATAAATTTTTTTAAAATATATTTTTAATTTATTTCTAAAGATGCTTATATTATTTATTTTTTTAATCTACTTTATTTTTTCTTATTTATGGCCATACAAAATAAATAGAAGCTTCTTCTATAAGAAAACAACACTAAAATCTTTTATTTTTACTACCTCCTTATCTATTATCTATATTTTTAA
The DNA here is from genome assembly GCA_036785485.1 of Physcomitrellopsis africana. NCBI lineage: Eukaryota > Viridiplantae > Streptophyta > Bryopsida > Funariales > Funariaceae > Physcomitrellopsis > Physcomitrellopsis africana. The sequence goes on along the minus strand of JAWRVF010000026.1, from coordinate 372,689 downwards.
GATAATTTACTGAAATATTTTTATTTGAGCTCCTCTATAATATAATCATTCTTTTCTTCTTTCACCTAACGGTTATATTATTACACAACAGCATATTTATAAAAATTTATTTTTTATAAGATAACTTACAAATATAGACATGAATGTAGTATTCAAATTTAAATAGTATTTTATTATTATAAAAGATATCTAACTTAATATTAAGCATATTAGATTTTACAGACTTTGTAATCCCAACAACAAGCTTTACCATATTCAAGGGCTACCTAAAAACATAAATCTCTCATATGACTTCAATAAGTATTTTATCAATCATTTTTTGATAAATTCTCCATATTAAATCTTATAGTCACAATTGACACCTCCAAATCTACTACTATTCAAAACTTTATCAAAAGAGAAGTTGTTCACAAATACATACCACCAATAATTAGGCCATGTCAATCTCATAAGACTCTACTTAATGACTCTTTAGAAGTCTATAATTGATCTTTTAAGTTGGATCAGTCAAATACTTTGTGTCAAAATTGTATCAAAGGCAAACAACATTGTAATATTGTGAGGATAAATTTTCATTCCTCAACCCAAATTACAAGGTGGCCTCACTTAAGAATTGTTTGTAATTGGTGGTATAAAGTGAAAGAAACAATTAACAAGAACAATAAGAAGAATAATCTATAAAACAAGTAGAATAAATGAGTTTAATTAAGTGCACAATTCAAACTATATCATAATTTGTTCACTATGTTTTCATCTAATAAAAAGTAAAATTAAAAAATAAAAATTATATTTTAATTTAGATAATTTTTTTATCTTTCTATTGACATAAAGATCATGTAATTCCAAATTATTATGAGTAAGTTATGACAATCCAAAGATAGAGGATAAATAATAGAAAAGTGAAGTGGAAAATTTTTACCTCAAGGATAACTTACTTAAAAGGTCATGAATTCGAACCTCATCAAGGCTCACAAGTAATATATAAGGGTGTCCTAGAGGGGCCACGAGGCCTTAGTCTTATCCTTGTGAGGGTAAAATTCACTCCTCAATCCAAGTTATAAGGTGGCCTCAATTAAGAGTTGCTTATAAATTGTGGTGTGAAGTATAAGGAGCAATAAACAACAATGAAGGAGAAGAACAACATAAGACAAGTAAAATATGTGCAATGAAGTAATTGCACACTACAAAACTAGTCATAGTCTGTTCACTAGATTTTTATCTAATAAAAAGTAAAAGTAAAAACTAAAATTTCAAGTAGATAATTTTTTTATCTTTCCAATGATATAAAAAAAATATAAATCTAAATTATTATGAGTAAGTTATGATAAGTCAAAATTAGAAGGTAAATAATAGAAAAAATTAAGTAGAAATTTTTACATCAAGGATAACTTGTTACAAGATCATGGGTTCGAACCTCACCAAGGCTCACAAGTAGTGTATATGGATGTCCTAGAGGGGCCACGAGGCCTTAGTCTTATCTTTCTACCTACATCTAAGGTGCCACAACCCATATGGAACTTGTGCACCTCCCTTCCTACAAGGACTACACTAGCTGTTGGTCCTCCTATTTTATATTAGTAGAACTAATAATTTTTTATTTTTGACTTCACCATGGTCTTCAAAAACACCCTATTAGCCTAGGATCCTTGTATGGCCTTCAAATCTTGTTCCATTTCTTCATAATGGCTCCCAAGGTGGTAAAACTCATTTTTACCAAAGTCTTCAAAATTGCTCTAAAAATTCTTAATAAATTCTAAATAAACTCTAAAAATCTCTATAATATTTCTAAGATGGTAATATCAATTTAAGACTATTTTATTCTACCTTGGAAATTTTTTATAATAATAAAATCAATAAAAATCAATTCAAAATCGTATTTTCTATAAAAATAATTAAAAAGACATGAGATTTCTTTCTCATGCTTCTTCTACCTATTAAGTAATATTTATAGGTTTTTAATGAATAATACATGTAGTTAGAAGGCCAATGTAGACATTGGTCTCAATAATTAATTCTTTATATTTAATAATAAGTAAAAATATTAAACCAGCTAAAATAATTGCCTCTAAGACTTACTAAGACTCCATTTTTGTAACTTTTATTCTAATAAGACTTTTATATTTATAAATACTTCTAAATTATAATAAATACTTAAATATTCAAAAAGACTATCTAATCATTATATTTGTATAATTAAATGACTTAAGACTATATTTTTTATCAATCCACCAATTAAGATCCATTGGTGGGACTCACAATCTTCCTACCTACATCTAAGGTGCCACAACCCATATGAGACTTGTGCACCTCCCTTCCTACAAGGACTACACTAGCTGCTGGTCCTCCTATTTTCTATTAGTAAAGTTCCTTATTTTGCAATTTTGACTTCACCATGGTGTTCAAAAACACCCAATTAGCCTAAGAACCTTGCATGGCCTTCAAATCTTATTCCAATTCTTCATAATGGCTCTCAAGGTGGTAAAAATGATCTTCAAAATTGTTCTAAAAATTCTTTAAAAATTCTAAATAAATTCTAAATAAATTCTAAATAAATTTTAAAAATTCTTATAATATTTTTAAAATAATAACATCCATTTATAACTATTCTACCTTGGTGATTTTTTATTATAATAAAATCAATTTAAATCAACTAAAAATTCTATTTTCTATATAAATAACTAAAAAGATATGAAATTTCTTTCTCATGCTTCTTCTACTTATTAAGTAATATTTATGTATATTTAATAAGTGGTACATAAAGTTAGAAGGCCAATATAGATATTAGTCTCAATAACTTAATGCTAATTCTTATAATTAAAATAAATACTAAATTAACTAAGATAATTGCCTCCAAGACTTACTAAGATCCTATTTCTTTTTCATTAATACTATTTTCTTTCATTTAGCATCATCTAAACACATCTTCACTTACAATCATAGTTTTGGTACTCTAAATGCATTCTTTTATCCTAAAACAACTAATGAGTCAATTTGATGACTCACAAATATCATCCTTAAGCTCTCTAAATCCCTAATTACAAGACTACTTCAAATATTAGACTATAAAACCACTTCAAATGTTATACACAAATCTTTGTGGACTATTATTAATAGAATCTTTTATTAGAGCAAAATTCATATTAACCTTCACAAACAATTTCTTTCACAATTCTTGGATATTTTTTTATATATCAAAAGCAAGATTTTTTTAATATTAAAAAATTTTAAAAATATAGTAAAAAATATTTTAAATATAAAAACTATTTATATAAGATCTAATTATAGAAGCAAATATTTATCAAATGAATTAAATACCTATTATAATAGCCAAGATATAAGAAGGTAGCTAATAATAACTAGAATCTTTTGATAGAATAAGATAGCCAAATACAAGAACCAAACATTATTTGAATTGACTAGAAGTCTAAGATTTCAATCATATCTTCTATAAAATATGTAAAAAGAGCTATTAAAAATAGTAATATATCTACTAAATAAATATTCCATTTAATATCTATATCACTTTATTCTTTTCAAGAGACTTTTTGAACTCAAGCCTTGTATAACACACTTTAAGATAATTGGCTATAAAATTCATGTGTACATCTCAAAAGAAACACAAAATAAGCTAGGAACAAAATCATTTGAAGCAATTCTCATAAAATATGATCTATAGTTAAAGACTTACAAATATTACCTATTGCAAAGCACAAAAATTGTAATTATTTGAGATATGATTCTTGATAAAGAGGTAGTAGAGGAGATAGAAGCATCATCAATATCTACAATTACTCCATCAATTTTTGACATATCTACTTCCTTTCTCATAATTATAGTAATAAATAACAAGGTGTAGGACTTTACTTTGATAGAAGTTGTTTCAACTAAATAACAACCTTCACCATAATTTATAACTCTAAAGGCTATTCTCCTAATAATGTAGACTTTACCAACTTCAATCTTATTAGTCTACCAATCAAATTTCAAACCACAATCACCTGTTGAACAAAGTATTGTATCTCAACTATCACATTTTTTCTTCAAGCTTTGGAAAAGTATCAGAATCAAATCAATTTTTGCATGGTTTTTGAACTATAAAATAAACATATCTATTACAGAGATAATAGATGATCCTATATCTTAGATAAAAGCAATTCAAAATAAGTACTAGAAAATAGCTATAGCAGAAGAATTTGTTACATATGCAAAAAATACCACTTGGGACTTCATAGAACTATTGCATAGAGTAAAACCAATCTCTTATTGAATCTTCCAAGCAAAATAAGATGGTATAAAATCTAAATTGAAAGCTAAGCTAATTGCAAAGAGATATGAATAGAAAAAAGGAATTAATTTTGATGATACATTTACACCAATAGTTAAATGGTCTACAATCTAATTTTTAGCGGTTATAGCTATAGCTCAAGATTAAAAAATATCCTATATAGATGTAGTTATTACATTCTTAAATAAGAAGCTAAAAAAAATACTTTATATGTACTAATCATGTAGATTTGAGATATTAGAAAAAGAATATTTAATATATAGACTTAATAGATCTATCTACAAATTGAAACAAAGTCTTGGAACTTGGTATGAAAAAATTAATAAGGAGCTACAAGTTTAAGGCTAAACACGCAATTCAACTAACAATAATTTATACTTCTACACTAAGAGCACCAACATAGTCATGTTACTTGTATATATTGATGATTTTCTTGTAGTTTGCAATGGTAATTTCAACATTACTCTATTCAAGTAACAATTACATTTTCAATATTCCATGAAGAATTTAGATCCTATTAAAAAATACATGGGAGTGTAATTTTTTAGAATAAAAAATAGAATGATGTTCAATTAGATAGATTATTATAAATAATTATTAAAAGAATTTAATATATTATCATGAATAGAAGATTTATTTCAATAATTATCTAATTAATATGGATAGATAGATATAGATAAAAGTAGATTGATTTGATAATATCCTATAAAGAAGTTTCTTAGAAGCTTTATAGATGTAGATTCACCTTTATACATGTCTATACATGATTGATAGGTTAAAAACTTGGCCAACAAGCTAGCCATATATCACACATGTTGGTAGCTTATAGAACAAGTTAAATACGTGGCGCACATGTAGGAAACTTATCTTGCAAGTTTGACATGTGTTTTACAAATTAGATAGATATTAGAAGTCCTATAGAACATTGCCACATAGCTCTTAAATAGATAGTATATATAGAAATAAGAGTGAAGCCTTCTTCACTCTTATCAACTCTTTTCTTACTTCTAGTCTAGTTCAAGAGTCATTATATTTTCTAATCTTTGATAGTAGCTATTCTAATTTCTTCTTTAAAATACATATTTTCTTATTTCTATTTCATCATTTTCTTTTGACATAGATTTTATTGATTTATACATCTTTTTCTAATTCATGTCCTTAACAAATTGACAAGAATCCACATACAATATCAAAGTTTTGTCTTCTCTTGATTAAGAGTGGATTATCCCTTCCTCTTGATAAGACATAAGTATATTAGAAATTGTGAATTATGCACTTCTAAATTGATTTTTTTTTTTTTTTAAATTCTTTTTTTAATATTTTATTCTATATTTTTTAAGTAAAAGTAGACACCTTTCTTTTTATTATATTATCGTGGTAGAAATTACTGAAATGAAGAGTAGAATGGCACAAATACAAGAGTACATGAGAGAGTTAATATTTGCAATGTATCAACTCAATGTACCACTACAAGGAGCAGTAAGATTAGCAAGAAGTGAAGATATAGAGATGATTAGAGTTGCTTCAATGTCTATACCAAGCCATACTATTTTATCTATGATGGAATACCATTCAAGTATCAAAGAATCAAAAATTAGTTTGTCTGAGAAATTTGATAGCACAAGATCTAAATTTTGAAGATTCATCAATTAAGTACAATTGGTGATTGAACTTCAACCTCAAAATTATTCAATTAAAAGGATCACAAGTTAAGTTTATTAGAGCATTATTTTTAGATTCTACTTTATTATGATTTTTATCTTTTTTTAAATGATGTAATCCAATATTAGATAATTTGGAGGTATTTTTAATAAAATTTTGATCTATATATAGGAACCATGACATAATTTGTATTGCAACCAACAAGATCCATATCTTGTGACAAAACAATTAATCAATGCCATCATATATTTTACAATTTTGATAACTAATATTTGATACCAAGTGGGATGATGTTGCACTCATCAACCAATTTTTCTATGGATTACAATATAAGATAAAGAAATTGATGCTTAACTTATCCAATCCTCAGCCATTAAATCAAGTAATTGATTTTGTTGTGAAATGAGACAATTGGCTTTTTGAATTTTGATCTGAGAGTTGTATAAAGAAGCCTCAATATTTTTATAATATAATGGCAATATTGATGTCTTCTCAATATATATATTTAAAAATAGAAGACATGCAAATTGACTCAATATATTTTAAACTTTTTACTGAACAAGAAAAGATTCATCATTGTTAAAAAGGATTGTACTTATATTATAAAGAATTTAAGCATATTATTTAACATTATCCAAAAAAATGACGCAACTACAACATAAGAAGTATGGCCATCAAAGAAGACAATATGTTAGAAAATAAGTTTATCTAACTATAATAGGAACCGTACAGCTAGAATCTTGTATAATTCTTAATAAAGGTCTTATTTTCTTTTCAAAATTCTTTCCTTGTTTTATAATAGATGTGTATTTGGAATCTAAAAATCACATAGCCTTTATCTTGCTAGATTCAAGAATCTCAATATGTTTTTTAGATAAAAAATTTGTTAAAAATCATAGAATATCTTTAGCACCAAAAACTAAATCCATACATATAGAAATCATAGATGATCATCTATTGTCTTTTGGTGATATTATTCATAAAACCTTTCTTATAAATATAAGAATATATTGTCATAATAATTATATTATCTTTAATATAATTAAATCTCTTATGATTTTTCAATCAATCTTAAAGAAGGAATTCAACCTCTATTTGGACCAATCTATAGTTTATCACAAAATGAATTGGCTAAATTCAAAAAATACATTGATGAGAATTTGGCCAAGAATTTCATATATCATTCAAAATTTCTAGCATGAGCTCCTATCTTATTTGTAAAGAAAAAAGATGGATTATTATGGATGTATATAGATTGTTGAAGGCTCAATAAGATTACTATCAAAAATAGATATCTTCTATTTTTGATATTTAGATTTTTTAATCAATTGAATCAAGTTAAGATCTATATAAAAATAGATCTACAAGAAGCATACAACTTAGTGTATATCAAAAAAAAAAAAATGAATGGAAGATTGTATTTTAAACAAGGTATAGACATTTCAAATATAACATCATGTCTTTTGAACTTATAAATGTACCAATTGCTTTTCAACATCTTATAAATGATATTTTTTATGAGTTTCTTGATGATTTTGTTATCTGTTATTTAGATGATATTTTGATCTATTCTAAAAATATAAAAAAATATATATTTCATGTTCATCATCTGTTATAAAAACTTAAAGATGCAAGATTATATACCAAGATAAAAAAATATATATATATTTCACACTACTCAAGTTCACTTCTTAAAATATATCATTTCAAATAATAGTCTTTAGATGGATCCTAAAAAAGTCGAGACAATTATAGATTGGAAGATTCCAAGAACATTAAAAGATGTGCAATGCTTTTTGAAATTTGTCAATTATTATCAAATCTTCATCAAGAACTTTTCTTAAGTTATAACTCTACTTACATACATAACTTATAAGGACAACCTCAAGTAGAATAAAAAAACAGAAGCATTATATGAGGCTTTGAAAATAACTTTTATTTTTGCACCAATCTTATATTGCATCAACTTTTTCAAGGCATTTTTTATAGAAACAAATGCATCAGATTTTGCTTTGAATATAATATTATTATAAATGGGAGCAGATGACAAATTCCACCTAGTAGCTTTTTATTCCAAGAAATTTTTAGCAATAAAGATTAATTACAAAATCTATGATAAAAGACTTTTTACAATTGTGGATTTTTTTTAAGAATGGCATCATTATCTAGAAGGTGCTTCTAATCCAATTATTGTATATATAAATCACTAGAACTTTGAATATTTCATATCAATACACATATTAAATTGTCATCAAGCTTATTAGAATATATTTTTGTCAAGATTTGAATTTATTAATACTTATTGGCCATAAAAACAACAAGGTCTGTCTGATATCCTTTCTAGACGTTTTTATCTTATACCAAAAGAAGGAAATTCAGCTTTTTATAAACAAAAAATAATCTTCTTAAAAGTGAAGTAATTTCATCTTTGAGCAATGAAATCAACATTGATTATTGATTCAATTTTTTTCAAGGAAGTCTAGTTAAGTATGTCTTCAAAACCTCTTATTCATGAAATTAAAAATAATTCATCTAAGTCTTATGATACTTTTAAATTTAAATTTAAGAATAATCTATTCTATTTTAAAGGACATCTATATGTTCTAAAAAGTGAAATACAATTATGTGCTCTTGAAGCTCGTCACAACTTCTCTACAGTAGGACATTTTGGATATAACAAGACTTTAGAGCTAATATCAAGAGATTTTTGGTGGTCTCAAATATGGATTTTTAAAGAGTTTGTAAAGCCATGCAATATTTGTTTAAGATCAAAAACTCCTTGTCATCGATCTTATGGACTTTTTCAACCATTACTTATACTAAAATAATTTTGATCTTCTGCTTCTCTGGATTTTATCATGGATCTTTCAAATTCAAATTTATATGACTTTATATTTGTGATTATAGATCATTTCACCAAGATGGTATATTTTGTATTATGTACAAAATATATTACAAGTGGAAAAATTATTAAATTTTTTTTTTGATAATATCTATCACTATCATGGATTATCAAGGGATATTATATCAGATAGAAGAATACAATTTATATTAAGATTTTGAAGAATTCTTTTCAAAATATTAAAGATGGACATAAAACTAGCTTTTGTCTTCCACTCTCAAATTGATGGATAAATGGAATAGGTAAATCAAGTTTTAGACCAATATTTGAAATGTACTATCAACTATCATCAAGATGATTGGATAATTTTTTTATTATTGGCAAAATTTGCTTATAATAATTTGGTACATTCTTCTATTCAACAAGTTCCATTCTTTGCAAATTATAATTATCATCCATAATTTGATACTTTTGACTTTTCAAAAGGTGATAATCCTATGGCAGAAGATTTGGCAAATTGGTTGTCAAAGCTATATACAACAATAAAGGCACAATTAAAGGAAGCTCAAGAACGACAAAAGATCAATACAAATATCTATCACAAGAAACAGCCTCAATTTTATATGGACAATAAGATATGATTATTTTATCATAATATCAAGATTATTTTTCTTTGTAACAAGTTGGATTATCATAGGCTTGGATCATTTTTTATTTGTGAATAGATCAATCTAATTGTTTATTGATTACACCTATCAAAATCTATGAAGATCCATCTTATATTCGATGTGTCACTATTTAAGCCATATAAGATAGTGGACATACAAAGAAGAAGACAAATGCCACCGCCTCCTATAGAAGTAGACAACAATGAAGAATTTGAGGTGGAAGAGATCTTAGATTCAAAGCAATGTCAAAATCGGCTAGAATATCTTGTACATTGGCATAGATATAATATTAGTGAATGTACATGGGAGCCATCTAAGAATCTAACAAATGCATTAGCAAAAATCAATGTATTTCATTGATGACATCTATCAAAACTAAGATGAAGAATCAAAAAAACTTATTATATGGCAAGCACAATTTGGCACATCTTAGACTTCTTCAACATGTAATTGTTGCTCTTTATCGAACTTATTCTTAAAAGAAAGAATAATGTCACGGACATAAGATTTACTCTAATAATTATTTAATTAATATAGATAGATAGAAATAATTAAAAATAGATTAATTTAATAATATCTTATAAAAAACTTTTTAGAAGCTTTATAGACGCAGATTCATCTTTATACATATCTATAGATAATTGATAAGTTAGAAACTTAGCCAACAAGCTAGCCACATATCACACATGTTGATAATTTGTAGAATAAGCTAAATATGTGGTGCACATGTAGGAAACTTATCTTGCAAGTTTGACATGTATCTTGCAAATTAGACATGTATTAGAGGTCCTATAGAACATCGCCACATAGTTCTTAAATAGATAGTATATATAGATACAAGAGTGAAGTCTTTTTTATTCTTGTCAACTTCTTTCTTGCTTCTAGTCTAGTTCAAAAGTCATTATATTTTCTAGTCTTTGGTAATAGCCATTCTAGTTTTTTTTTTTTAAATAAATACTTTCTTATTTCTATTTTATCATTTTTCTTTAGCATAGATTTTACTAATTTATGTATCTTTTTTTAATTTGTGCCCTTGAGATAAATTGCATTGCAAATATGTTCCAATTCCTCTATCAAGAAATAGTCTTATAAGTGGATATAAGAACTTTATCAACAAACATCACCAAGTTTTAACAACTATTAAAAAAATTGATTTTTTTCATTAATTCAAGGCCTAATATATCCTTTGTCGTTAGCTTAATTAGTCGCTTTATGCATTCTCTATAAGACTAATATCCAGCAACAACAAAATATATTATTTGCTATCTTACAAATAGCATAGATATTGGCATCTTTTATACCAATGGTTCACCTATATAACTCATATATTATATAAATATGGACTAGAATGCATGTTTAGAAATAAAAAGATTAATTAAGGCATATATTGTAACTCTTGGTAGATGACCAATTTCTTAGTGAAGCAAAAGATAATCCTCAATTCTAAAGTCCAACACTAAGTTAGAATATTATATTCTGTCTAAAAGAATAACTAAAGCAATTTATCTTAAATGATTCTTGAAAGAGCTAATATGTTATAATCATAGAGCTATTAATTTACATTGCAATGAAATCTAGATAATTTCAAACTTGGAGACAGCTTATATTTCAACATCTAAAGAACTGTATTTATATTGCGACAACCAAAGTGCACTAAAGCTTGCAAATTATCCCATCTTTTATACTCGTTTGAAACACATAGAGGTTCAAAATCACTTTATACATGAAAGAATTTTGGTAAAAGATATAATAATACATTATGAGCCAACAAAAATTCAACTAATAAATATTTTAACAAAAGCACTATCTAGACTAAAGTTTCTAAAGCATGAAAAAACTATAGCTAAAATCACTTTTTGATTTCAAGATTATATAAACAGGCTAACCATTGTAGGAAAAGTTCTAAGAGTCAAGCTATTACAATAAACAATTAATGCAACAGTTCAATAAACCAGCAAAGACAAGTAACAATAGAATGATAACATACGACTCATCTTTATTGGTGTTGTGTAGTTATAAAATACCATCATTAATTTGATGGTTGGAATAAGAGGGGATATTGGCACATAAGAGTCCATCCAACTATCAAGTGAAGAGATTAGACTCACCAACTTAATTATTGTTCATAGTCTATCTTTAGCCATTTGTGATCCTAAGTGATCTACATAGTCATTATACATAGTCAGGAGCTCTCGCTTATCCTCTTAAGAGCCACTCAGTGAAGCATAGATTACATTGAACCTGAGTATAAACTCATGGCCTAAGCTGCGTATCGTATTGCATTGTGGAATGAACAAGATTTGTCAAAGTTGAGTTGCATGTTTGCTCACTGACGTCTGAGGAGGAATCACCGAAGGTGCCATGCGTCGGGGAAGAGTCGTTGGTGTTGGACCTGATCTATTTTTGCGTCGACAGCTCCTCCGTCGCTCCCGTTACCACAACTCTGATGGTCGTTCCTGCAGGTGAGTGACTATTGTTCCTCTCAAGGGATTTTGGTTAGGAGGTAACTACACTCCGTCTTTTCAGTCGGATTAAACCTTCCATGGTGTCCTGTAATCTTTACAACTGCATCTTTGTTTTTCAATTATATCTTTCCTAGCAGTCGTCGAATATCCTCAGCTTCGCTTTTACTGTATGTATTTGTTGATTCACCTTCTTTCACTTCTATTTACCTTTTGGTCCTAATTACTTTCCTCCCTTTATAGCCAAATCTTCCCATCGTCTTTACCATCCTGTCGTGATTTGTTGTACCGACCTAATTTGGCCTTATCAGTATATTGACGAGTGCAATGGTTACAGGAAGCATTGACCGTTGTAGCTTTGAATCTGACTAGAATGTGGATCGATTAGGATAGACGAACCTAATCAGTATTTTTGCATGTTTGAAGTGTGCCGATATCATTGCGGGAAAGAGCAAGATGATAATGTCGTCCCAGATGCTGGCGTGGCCGATTGCAAATCAAACTCCAACAGTTGAGCCAGGCACATTGAATCACTATATGACCAATTTTTTATCTCCTTGCACCATCTGAAATAGGTTTTGACATACAATAATGCGGATGCATCAAAACCCTGCGAGAATCATGTTCGTGTCAAATACCAGAACATTTTCTTTACATTAGAGTGGGCAGGATCTGAGCAGCATCTGATGTGCGACAACTTTCGCATAGGATGCCGCAGCCTACAGCAGGCCCATTTCTGCCGGAGGAAATCATAAATAAGCTTGCCGCGAATTCCAAAGTTGCACGCGATGCTCTCGTCGAACGGGGGGTATTTTGAACAGTGTGTCAGGAGTTTGGAGAGCTGCACACACTTGTGGTCGATTTGAATGACACAAACAAGCTCTACGCAGAGGTGCTAGAGCCTCTCTGTTTTTTGAGGGAGTAAAATCGTGCAAAACTTCCTTGCCTCCTGCAACTGCTGGAGCCGATTGCACACTGCTATTCACAGTCGAAATTTGGCAAAGCACCTGGAGGTCATTACACAAAGAATTAGCCTGTCCATGAGGATCATTATCCGTCTGCAGTACACGAGGATGCTCAAGGGTTATTCGTTACGGTTGACCAAGGCATGCAGCAAGCGGACGACGAGGGAGATAGCTTGAATCTGCGGACATATCGGATTTTGGAGCTTGTTAACGAAACCCTTGGACAGTACTTAACATTGCAACAAGATCTTCTGACAGGCATTGCGCGGGTGGCTGGGGTAAAACATCAAAATCGGGACAGCATGAAGCTGTTGAACGAAATGTACTGGCTAAAACACGTCGTGCTGGATACCAAAGAGCTATTTGTCTTACACATGATGGATGTGGTAGGAAATAGTTGCAACAACCTTGTTCAGCAGTTGGGCAATCAAGGCACCTCGTGTGATGATCCCAACGCGATGTCACCTCACCTGAAGTATCGCCGATTTGAGCCTCTCTACGAAGTCTTATATGTCGTCTCACACGACATCATGCGCAACCATGCCTCTTTAGAAAATGGCCAAACATATGAGAAGACCGTACTAGACTGGTGGTTTGCTAGCGTGTCAGAATTCAGGGAAAGCCGATTCCCACCTTGCTGAAGCCTATCATCGCTCCTCGGAACACCATTGAGGACTGAACCATCGGCAAAGAACAGGCGTGTATTGCAATTGCTAACACTCCCATTACTGCCGAGGCTTTGGAAATTGATGAACTGCATGGTCTCAAGGCTCTGGTGGTTCTTTGTCGAAAGAGACTGAACAAGCACAGGACACGGAGGGCACGTCTGATTCCTCAAATTGTGAATCGTTTAGACGGTGGAAAGGAGGCCTTGATTTGAGCCTTTGCTTTGCTTCGAATCCAGGCGAAGTATGACGAAGAGGCCAAAAGCAGTTGCAGGTCAAGCAGACGTAGTCTGACAATTTGTGAAGTGTTGGACGAGAGCTTTCTCTAAGGAGCGAGAAGAAGCGGTGAAGCTTCGTCACGAGCCATCCAAGTCTTATTTCCTGTGTGAAAGGATCGGTGTAAGCAATGGCGCTATGCTCTTTCTCATGCGATTTCATCATGAAATTTTGATCAACTAATCAAAATGCAACAGGAATGTCCTGCACATGGCGAAGAATGGCCTCTTGCAATCACTTCTTAATCACTTCTCAATCACTTCTTAAGGACAAGTCATGTGTGTGCTGCGTGGGGGCATGTGTTCCGTGAAGACAACGTTGTGTTCGCTGCACGCGGAAGCCTTGGGTTCTCTCATTCCGTGTCTTGAACACCGCAACACGAGCCTCGTGGACGCTTCCGTGGCCATCTCTGTCCACAATGCTCATGAATACCGTCGCCCTTGAACAAGGTGTTGTGCTTGGGTGAATTCTTCTGGTTCTGTTATCGTCCGGTCTTTCTTTTCGCAAACAGATTCAATCTATTTCATTGTGATTTTTATGCACTGCGTTTTGAAGGTCATGCAGGAGCATTGCACCCATGTGCTGCGGCAGCGGCCGCTGTAGATTGGTGGAGCGGATCCTCCGCAACGCCGAAATGGTGCCAGCCATTCTATCGACTCTGGTGTGCACACCAGTCTTATGCATGCATTCGGTGTGGGAATTTGTATACCAAGCAAGTATCCAAGAAGGCTCTGAAACCTTGAACAAAATACCGCAGACTCGTCATACAATAGCGCTAGTACGTAAAAAAAACGTTTCCATTATGTTCCTCTACTCGTCTTGTTGTCACAAGAAGTATGTTTTGATGAGTAGAACTGCCATGCAGAGCAGTAGAAGATGGAATCCACAACGTCTAAAAACGAGATTAAAATCAAGGAAGTTCTAGACATTAATAATATGCAACCAGACCAACATTTTGGAAACAAGACCTTCATAAACCACGAGTGCCACCAACTTTCATGTTAAATACCCCTTTACAAGATACTTTTTTGGATGTATTTGCAATAACCAAACTGTGCGTATCTACTACCTTATGCACCTATCCATCAAATAAATTTGTTAATCTTCAATCCTTGTCTGAGGAACAAACAAAGAGCCTTTACTTTGCCTTCTTCTGTGCTTCTTGCAACAGCTCGTTGGCCTTGACTTGTGCTGCCTGGAGCAAAGGCTTTGAAGCTTCAACTGCTTTCGCAGCCATTGGCTTGGCCTGCTCCCATGCTTTCTCAACATATGGCTTCGCTATTACGCTGGCCTCTTTTAATTTCACAAATGCCTGCTCGCAGATGTTAAATACTGATTTAGACGCAACACTATTATAGACCAGGAGCAAGCAAAGACTGGCAGATAGCATTATGGTTTATGTATGCCAAAATCAAATAGTGAAAGTGTATTTCAGTGAATTCCATCTTGACACAACTGCGACTATCCCACATTATTCAGACTAAGTGAAAGCATGAAGTTGGAATAAGAATAGAACAATACACCAACCGAAATCTCTTCGAATTTGTACCTGCTCTGCCAGAGGCTTTGCCTTGGCATATGCATCCTCTGCAACTGGAGTTGCCTTGTCCACAAAATCATCTACTTTCTGCATATTACACAAACGACTAAATGAAGACCATCAATCAACTATTGGAGCAACACCAACGAAAATTACATGCAATGAGGAACATCTCTATTTTCTGTATTGCTTCTACCACGGGATTGGTATTAGACATTGATGAAGACAGATTCTATTAGTTTCAGAATAAAATTGCATTAAAAAGGATGACAAAGAAGACTTACATCTTGAATTCTCTTTCGTTGATTTTCTGGCAGAATGAATGGTACAGCTCCAAAACCGAGCGTGGCTAAGAGCAGGAAGAATTGAGAGATAAAAAGAGGTAAAAACCCGTGTGTCTTCTTCTTGACGACTACACTTTGCACATTACCTTGCTGCCGTGTAACCTGTTGCACACAACTAATTCAGTCACTGGACAAAAATGACAGTACGATATTCATTCACCATGATAGGCAACTACAGAGCCTTGACGAGGAGAGGCAATGTTTGTAGCTAGTATGCGCTTACTCAAGATCCTTTAGTTTCCAGACAGCACAAAATCTACACCATAATTTTATAAATTACACTTTGAGCAAAAATCTGCGTGCTTTATCACACTTCAGCATGTGTGTATGAATCCAAATAGTGTGGTCGAACATCGAAAGGCAAAAAGCTCAGTTGAAAGAATAGACGCGCAACCGCCAAGCCCCTTCACAGAGATTTTGTACCTTACCCTAACTTTTGTAGGTGGCACATAGAGAAAATTGGATTAAGAAACATAAGATCAACAGTAGCACGCATGCCACAAACATTCTTCTTTGCCAGAAGGTCTACATATCATCACCTTCTCCACGGCAGCTTTCTCTCGCTCAGCTACCTGAGCAGCAGTTGCTTCACGTGCCCTGCGAGCCTCGATTTGTCTCTCCGCTTCTCGTCTATCCGCTTCTCGTCTATCAGCTTCTCGTTTCTCCGCTTCCCGCCTTGCAGCTTCTCGCCTCTCCACTTCTCGTTTCTCAGCTTTCAATGCTTCAGCTTCTCTTTCTTGACGAGCCCTCTCTGCTGCTCCTTCAAGCCTCTGAAAAGTAAGCCACACGTTGAAGGTAATTTCAACAAGGGATTGTATTTCAAACACAATCGACCTAAAACGCACATAGCACGAGTAAAAAAATTATTATTCAATTGTCCAACACAAAATATGTTACATTGTGGAACAGAATATGTTTACATCAGCCAGATGTAATGTTGGAAACTGTGTTACAAGATCGTGGAAGTTGAACATGATCGAGAGGAGAATGAATAGGTGCTCACAGCTGCTGCTGGTGAGATACTTGGCTGCTCTGCCTGCACAGTTGCATCCGGAGCAGGAGCAGGAGCATCTGGGACAGGCGCAGGAGCAGGGGCTGGAGCTTGAAAGCCCCGCCTACCTCTTTTCTCCTGAAAAAAACTCGTTTTGGGGGTCAGCACACTAGACTTATTACAACATATACTTAATCAAGAAAAGTTAATTATTAACATGTAATCCAACAGAAAATGCCATGGTGGACTCAATGAACATACCTTAATCTTCTGAAGAAGTTCTTTGTATGCGTCCTGGTTGGTTGTGTCCACGTCAGCTGCAATTGCTGTAGATGGTGCAACGAAATCTTCCAGAATTGGAGTGCTTCCTGCTCAAATGCACCAAAGCAGATCAGATTTTCCACAGGAGCACGAGTAAACCCGAGAATCTATAACTAAGCACCTCGAAAAGCTTCAGGCGCATGGTCCATCTCTATCACATACCAAAAGACAACACAATGGGCAAGTTCAAGATTGAGGAAGCGCTCGTTGGATCTTGAATACGCTTCTAAACAATGTGCTCAGAGCGGTTGCATTAGTGCATGAGAGAAACGTTATATGAAATCTGTTTCGCAACGATTAAGCTACCCAGCTAGTTTCAAGTATCAGATGAGCAACAGGACACATTGCATGAATGACATTCCTCCGGCCCACTACTTGAGTATACGTTTGCATTGCCCACCCCTACCCTAAGATCAATGAAGAATTCATCCACGAGCGTATAAAACAACTCATCTTTGAAGTGACAAAACTAATATCATCAGAAACAAAAGGCACGCCAACAAATAGAGGACCCCTCAACCCCACTCCTACGTCACACAGACTTCAAGAAGTGCCAAAAATCCGATTTCAATAGGTTGAAGAGCGCGACAAACAGATGTACAGCTTCTCCAGATTCTCAACTTGCACGCAGCGAAATTCAAACCTCAACCTCAAAAACCTAATTGGAACAAACACCAATAAAACCCTCTGAAAGAATTCGAAGCTATTTTTAACCAATCCATAACAAAACTTCAATTGGGCAGACAAAAGCACTAACCAACCAGGGCGGCAGCAGTAAAAAATGGAAAAAGAATGCCTCCAACACTCGTCCTGAGCTTGTCAGCCTCTCCAGCCGAGCTTGAAGTGGCGCATTGCTCACTCCATTTGGGCTTAGCTGAGCTGCACGAAATAACGGCTGGAGAGCGAACCCGCTTGTGCAAGAACGGCTGTTGCGCAGGCAATCCTTGCAATGGCGTCCGGCTCAATGCCATGCTCATGCTCGCCATCGCCATGGCTGCTCCAATCACCAGACACACCAACTGGAGCTGTAATGGCAGAAAAAACGGATAGGCGTAGAACGGAGTGGATTAAGACCTGGTCTAATCCGGGTATGTCCAAAAGCTCATGATTTCAACCCCTCAGTGCCCACCCATTTTAGCAACTAACGAAACTCGTTCAGTAACATCGAAATTGCACACCCAACACTGAATGACGTCTTGGTTTGTGCAAAACTAGCGGAAAAATGACACTTTTAGCACACAAACAGTGCGCAATATCGCATTCTCTTCAGCAGTATATGTTGTTGATCACGTCTGCAAATGGAAATTCCCTCAGCAGGTGCAACTCCAATCTTTTTTTCCAATTGAGTGACAGTGCCTTCCGGTACCGTTTCTGGGTTCGCTGCTCTTGAATGCACAGTTTTGATTCTACTACTGCGAGATAGATTAGGGGTGTTTGAAGTTTTTTGACGTTTTTTGTTTACAATGACATTTCAAGGGTGATGAGGGTAGCACAAGGGTGATGAAGCCCAAGCAAAGATTCATTAGCTTAAAACAATGTTGCATGGGTAAAATAAATTAGGAAAGTGTGAACAATATGCATCCTGTTAAGGTCATGGTTTGAACTCAAGATCTCTTGTGTATTAAGAATCCCTATCATGCACATAAGATTCTCTGGCATTTATTATTTTAACAAAATCTAGGAATAGATATGCAATACCTGCCTATCACATACAAGCTCAAGCTGTAGTACAAGGTTATAAGGTATATTATTTTTTTTAAAGAAACAAAAAACAATGAATAATATTTTTTTAAATTACAAAATTATACATATTTGTAACATAATTTACTTTTATGTATTAATTTAATTTAATTTTTAAAATCCAATGAATATATCAAAATATAAAGGTTTAATATTCTCATATGAGGATAAATAAATATATTATATAAAGGAGTATATTTTTTGGTTTGAAACACCAAAATGTATTTAAGAGTTTATTAAAAAATAAAATTATTTCATATTAACATAATTAAAGGATAAGATTATAAATAAATAAATACCATTACAATTGAAAGAATATTAGATGAAAAAAATTAAATTAAATCAAAAATCAAAATTAAAAAATTCATTGAAAAGTAATACTATTCTAAAATAGGATTAAGAGAAAAAGACCCCATGAGTCAATTGAGAGTAGTGGTTGTGAATAGTGAGTTATAAGCAACTAGATGTTAAAAAGAAATTTAACTCAATCCAATTTGGTCAACCAAAACAAATTAAGTTAAAATCAAATCCAGCCATACATACAAATAATATTAGCTTAGAAATAATATCATCCTTTAGAATAAGGTTTTAAGAATTTTTTCTAAAGTATAAAAAGAAAAGAAGACATAAAAGAGGATTTAATAATTAGATTAGGAGATACTAAAAAGATTGAAGAAAAAAGATATAAAGATATATATATATATATATATATATATATACATATATATATATAAGTAAAAAGATAAAAATATCTTATAGAAGCATGTAAAATGAAAGAGGTTGAGTACAATAGTTTGAGATTGTAAGACTAAATGATAGAAGCAAGCATAATGGCCTTTCAAAATATATTTTTATAAATATAATTAAAATTAATTTAAATAAATAATTATTTTATGTTATAAATATATTTTATTAAAATTATTATGTATAATTTAATCTAGAATAAAATTAAAGGTTAAACTTTTCATTTAAAGAAGATAACACAAAAGATATTATAGCTTTACATGGTCTTTGAGATAATTGGATAGCCATGTTCTAAAAAAAAAGTATAATAGTCTAAAGATAGATTAATTTGACTAAAAAAAATATACTTAAAAATAAAGAGAAAAGATTTTATCTTTATTATATGTGAATTGTATTATCAAAAGTATAGAAAAAATATAGAAAAGTATTTACTATAATAGAAAAAAGACTATAGATCTAATTATTATACAAAAGTTGTACATATCTTACTAAAATCTTCTATATGAAAAATTTCCACTAAACTAATGTAAACAAGCTAGCAACAATAAATTATTTAATGTTAAAGAGTACCAAGCCAATTTAGAGTTTGAGTTGAACCAATGGCCAAAAAAGAAATGCCATTAATAAATATGTATATTAAGAAGGTTGCTATTCATTAAAATATGGTGCATGTGATGATATTATAAAATGACATATTATTTAACTATGAAAGTGTAAAGTTGGTATTACATATATGGCATTACATACAATTTTAAAGAGGTAGTGAGTAATAAGATTATCAAATAGAAAGAAAGCATGTTGTATCTAATCTATACTAAAAATTAGAAGAACTACCATATTAAAAAGATCCAATGTCAATTCTTTAAATTTTTGCTTATATAACATTTACCAATATATTTTTTAAACTTATTTTTTTTAATGGATTTTAACATGTTCCAACTGAATGCATTAAGTGCAACTTATAAAGAAGGATACAAACTTAATAGAAGACAAAGATGCTTAAATTTGAACACATAGAATTTCAATTCTTTTTTAAAAAAGCATATTTTTTATTTTTATTTACTTATTATTTTATTTTAAGAGTTTATATAATTACAAATAATAATATAGGCTTTTAAATATATAATTTTTTTAATAATAGAGATAAGTACATGACCAATAAATTTAGCAAATCCATAAAACATCACACTATAAGTCATATTAATAATCAATTAAAAAGTAGATTTGTCATTATTAGCAAAAATAAAAATTTGAAATAAAACTATAATATATTTTTTGTTTATT
Source organism: Physcomitrellopsis africana (assembly GCA_036785485.1). NCBI lineage: Eukaryota > Viridiplantae > Streptophyta > Bryopsida > Funariales > Funariaceae > Physcomitrellopsis > Physcomitrellopsis africana. The sequence continues at coordinate 351,900 of JAWRVF010000026.1, read as the reverse complement.
TGATTGCATTATTAAGTGCAAAGTATATTTTGCTTCCACAATAGAGAATAAAGATTGAAATCTTATGATAAGCTCATTTTTAATGCACTTTTTAATTGATTTTGTTCAAATATTTTTATTTTAAATTATTTTTATCTTAATTTTTGATATATATATATATATATAATTTTAGCTTTTAAATTTATGTTTTTATTTTTTATTTATCTTTGATTTTATATTTAATATTAATTTAATGATTTAATTTATGCATATATATTATAAAAATATTTATATTTATAATTACATACACATAAAAACTATAACTATCTAATTATTTTTATAAATAAATTTTTTAATATTTTTAATGTATATTTTAATTATGTAGAACATAACTATTTTTTATTATAAAATATAATTATACATTATTTTGTACATATCTATTGTTGGTGCAAACAACATAATTTTTTTTAATTTGGTTAATGTATTTCAAATTTATTAGAATATTTTTGTTTGATTATGATTTTAAAAATATTTTGTTATTATAAAATCAATTTTATTCTATGTATAGACTTAAATGATAATAAAAAGAATCTTTTTATTAAAGATTTTAAAAAAACTTATTCTCTTTTTTATTTGTTTAACTAGTTGTGTTGATTGATGTTGAATTAGCAAATTTCTATGATAATTCATTGCTGTAGTAATAATATTAGAGAAAATGTTACTATTGCATATGACTTTATGTATATTGAATCTATGATAAGTTTAAATAAAAAAGATCCATACATTTCAAAAAGATTTGTTAACATCATAATTTTTCATCTTAAAACAGTCTAATTACTAAACAAGTATTTAGAAAGAATTAGAGATTATGATTAGATGATTAAATGAAAGATAAGAATTAATCAAAGTTTTAGATACAAAAAGAATCAAACAAATAAATAAATATATATATATATTTTGATAAATATAAATTTGAAGAAATTTAAAAAATTAATGCCATAGTTTTAATCAAAATGGTATTAAATGACTTACTTATTTCATTTAGCATTAGAATTTAAATTCCATAAGAAGCAAAATATTTGTAAAACTTGTGTATTTTCATATATTTTTCATTTAGAAAAAACAAACTCATTTATTATTTACTTACTTTGGTAGTGTTGAATGAGTGTCAAAACAATATACAAATATTTTGGATTATTTCATAACAACAAAAATAAACAAAAATAAAACAATAATTAGAATTTTCTTTATTAAATAGAATATTTTTAATAAAATTCAGCAAATAATACATCTCAAAATATAATTTGAAGAAATTAAAAATACATTCTATTACATGTATATAAATAATTATTTTTTTACCTTTATACAACAAAATATTACTAGTGTGGAGTATTTTTTAAAACATTCTTTTTAAGCTTATGATAAAAATATATTTTAAAAATTGTTATAAGTTTCTGTCTTCATAATTTGGTGCATTGTTTTATTTGGTAGGTTTTGTTATTTGTTGGTTTTATATATTGTATTGACATTTGATAGATTTTAGTGGATTTCTTTAATATATATATATATATATATATGTATATACATACGTACATTTGATTGTTTTATTAGTAGATATTGAAGGGTTTTATTTTTATTTTATTTTATTTTTATAGATTTTGAAAAGTGATTTATTTTTGGTTAGTAGGATTATAATGTGTTTTTTATGTGAATAAAAATATTAACAATAATATTAAATATTACCATAAAACATTAAAGGAATAAGTAATAAATTTTAAAAAAAGGTCATCATGATGAAGAAATATTGATTGATTGTTGTAGAATTTAAGAATTTTTATTATCATTTATTGCAAATATATGGACAACACAAATATAATAAAAATAAATAAATTCTAACAAGCAAATACAAGATGTTTTTTTTATGTAAATCTTTATAAAACTTGGTGTATTTATAAGTAAGAGATTTTGGGCCAAATTTGGTGGATAACTCAAAGAAAATTTATATGTCATTTTTAATTTTTTTAATGAATTGTCCACATAAAATTTTGTAAACATGCGATATAAGATAATTTGTGCAAGCCATAAGTTGATGTCCTTCTATAATTTCTATATTATGCAGAATGATTTAGGATTTCTCATTGAGAATTTGTTAGGATTTGGTTTAGGATTTGGGTGGTCAAGATTTAATATTGTTTTGGATTGTTTAAGATATAAGACTACTTAAAACTTAGAATTTAAAATTTGTTTAGCATCTAAGATTTAAAATTTAAGGTTGTTTCAAATCTAGAATTAAAAATTAAAGGTTGCTTAGGGTCAAAGTTTAGGATTTGAGATTTGCTTAAGATCTAAGACTTAGGATGTGCTTAGGACATAAAATTGATTGGATGGTAGGTCCAATATGAAGATAGATTAACTGAAGAATTAATATTCATATTTGATTCTACTCCATGCAATCATAAGATAAAAAAACATTATATGAGCTTGTGTTGAATGCACGTTAAGGTATTGTGAAAGTCAAGTTGTTAAGGCATATGTTAATCTGAATGTTATTAACAATTACAATTATTAGAAAGCATAAGACTGACCTATAAATAGACAGTGGTTTATAAAGTTCGTTAATTTAATAATCCAGAAGTAATCATAAGCCATTCAATATTTTACAAAAGAAATGTATTATTACTTATTTTTCTAGATAATAATTGCATTCACAGACTTTGAAACAACATTTCGTCAAAATCAAACAACCCAATTCCTCTTTAAACGTTAATAAATGCACAATTTCGGAACAATCGCAACAGAAACCCTAAAAATGCAGTTCGCGTGCGCAGGAACAGCGACGAGAGCAATGTGTGAAAAAGCGTGAAGCAACGACGAATCCTACTCCACATTGAAGCATCGATTTCCAAGCCCTCCAACAATTGTCGACTGATGCAAGGGAAGCGTTGGTCACGCTTGTTTCAGCTGATTTCGCCAGCTGCAGCATCTAGATCTAGAATGGGTATGAAGCCGCTCCGACAATTTCTACTGCATGACTGTGTGCTTGGAAGCATGGTGAAGGTTGTGGATGATGGAGGTCAAGACGGAGGAGGATTTGCGGCATGATCGGGTGCGTAAGTTGCGAGTAAAAAGCAATCGATCAGCTTATCCTTGATGAGAAGGTATTTAGCCATTGCGCCTTCGAGCTTGAAGCCTGCTTTTTCTAGAACACGCCGCGAGGCGACGTTGTCTTGAACGACCACAGCCTCCACCCTCGCGATGTCCATGCCTTGAAACACGAGGGCCAGCATTTGCTTCACGGCGATGGTGGCCACGCCCATGCCCCAGTATTTCCTCGCGAGACAGTAGCCCATGACGCCCCTGCAGGCCTCAAACCCTGTCCCGCGCTCCACCACTATGGACCCCGCCGCCTCGCCGTCCACGCAGATAGCCTTGAGCCACGGATGAGGGATAGCAACATTCTGGAGAAAGTTGAGCGCGTCTTCTTCCGATGTGTACGAGTCCCACAGTAGCCATTTTGTGACCTCGTCGTCCGTGGCCCATTCTAAGAACCCCGGAAGGTCGTCAGTGGTGAAGCCTCGCAGCGTCACCCGGGACTCATCGATGCTCATATTTGCGGTCTGCACACACACCACGTGCACTATTATCTTCCATAGCCACCGTTCTACTTCAGTAGGCAGGAATCGATGTTCACCCTGAAACCGCAACTAAGCCCTCTTGACAAATTCAGACATGGATTACTGAGAATTTCTGCACAGACCTCCCATCGACATCCGTAACCAGCGCGAAAGGAAACGAAAATTGCTAGATTCCGCACGAATTGCCTTGGTGCCAGGAGTTTCCACCCGACAAAACACCGCGACCTTGAAGGCTCAGTGGTGAGGCTTAATTGACAGATCCTACCAGCACACGGCGTGCGGTGCAAGAAAGACGACAAACTGGGCAGTGGAGAATACGCAAACATTCAATCCACAGGGTGGGATCCAAATCTCACATCCATTTACCGACAATAAGTGCAGTCTTTGTTCAACGCTCCGGTCGAACATTCCTGACTGATGGAAAGGGTGATGCGCAACTAGCCTGTTACCATGATGTTACCGAAGCACCAAATCTAACAAAGTGGAAGTGATCCACTGAATGAACACCAAGTGAAGAGAATCACACCAAGACTATTCATAGATGTCACTGGGTTTCTCAACGTTTTCTCCTAATATCCATGGAACACGGATGCTACTTATGTAGGTCTCCGTAGTCGTTGCTTGACTATCAAGACATGAAAGATGTCCGACTGTCGCCGGCGTGCAGGCTAGTTAACACACACTGAGAAATGGCCCTAAGAGGTCGTCATAGCCTGTGGGTTTTATTCCTTTGTGATGTTGCACATAATGTTACTTTCCGGTTGGTTGATCTAGGTTAGTTCTTGTTGTTTGAACTTGCTTACATTCGATGCTCGCCACGTCCATCACAGCAAAGTTCATGAATCCAACACCTTCCTTATAGGCTGTGCAGAATGCTGCCCAACAGAATGCGAATGAGTCAGGTGACCATGTTTTGTTTTGTTATCTGTGTGTGGTATTCTACAAATAGAACATAAAACTCAGGATATTTGGGTACACTTGAAGAAGTAACATGTTGTTATATTGGTTGCTATGAGCGATATGATAACAATACCAGGAATTATTAAGCAGATTGGAATGTAAATGCTATCAAATGACCTTTGGCACAAGTGAATTCTTTTCTTTTTTATATAAAATCATAACTAATCAATTGTTGGTAAATCCATAATCTCTTTTCAAAACCTCTTCTTTATATCAAAAATATTATGATAGCTCCATATATCCATTTTTTCACCTCCATAAAGTCTTGACTCCCAAAAACCCCTTTAATTTTCACAAAATGCTCAAATTATAACAAAATCCTTCAATACCTTATTAACCAACAAATAATTGATTTCTTTCCAATCTTTAGAATCCAATAACTCTTGATCCAATTATTCAATTTTTATCAAATTTTTCCAAAGTGTAGGTTATACCTTTAAGCTTCACCACAAGAACATTCAACTGTGGATTTGCTTTTAATTGTTGGATATCTTAAAAATCTTAGCAATTGCTTAAAATCCTAGTTTATAGATACTTGAGCATTATTTTCTTTACATCTCAAAAATCCAAAATTTTAATGCCATAAAATTTTTGTATATAGTTTTACAACATGAACATACATACTTTTAAAAATTTTGAGCCAAAACCTTATCAAATTGCTTAAGATATAGCTCAAAATACAACTACTAATTAAATAGGGTTACTTACTGCTTTTAGATTATAAGCACTAACTTCAACTTCTAATATCTCCTTTATATTAGCTTGGAATTTATTGAATCATGCATATTAAATATAGCCAAGAAAGTGCTTTTTCTAACTCTAATTACTGATCATGTATTGCTTTTTGTATGTGCAAGTTGTACCAAAAAGAATGACAATATGTACAAATTCAACATCTTAACTTTGAGTGCCTATATCTTTTTTATAAAAAGGCCAAATCACTCAAATTTTTCACCAAAACTATAGCCAAAAACCTAAACTTGTTGATTCTAATCTTTGATGTTTAAATGTCTTCAAAAAAAAATCCTAATCTCTAATAAGGCCTCACACAACCTCCTTGAAGCCCATTGGATATGATTTTTGGCTAATAGGAATAGAAATTTCTATCATCCATCTCCATTCATCTATATGGATGGTCTAATTATTCCTTTTTACACTAAAAATTCCTTTCTAATTCTTTTTTTTAATAAGATTTATATAATATGTGTTCTAAATATCAAATAAAAGAAATAAAATAAGATTTCAAGGATCATTAATGTCTAATAAAGATAATTCAAAATATATAAAAATTATTATTAATATAAAATTAACCTCTAAATTACTATTTAAAAAAATGAGGTTGTATAAACTTTGATAATAGCCTTTTTAAATGGATTCCTTCTAAATTCATAATCTAACTACATATTATAGCTAATAAAAATCCATTGATATGGCTCTCACTTAGTTGTATAATAAATTATATAATAAAAATATATATATAATATTTTTACATGGTAGCCAAATCATAACATAACAATGGTAATCTTGGATTAAAGAAGCCTTTTAAATATACCTTGCATATAACTATTATACTGCAATTCATGTTGGAAAATAGTGCAAACCACAAGACATGCCCTACAAGATAAAAATGTTGGACTTGGAAAAGAGGATTGTGTCTAAGTCCTTGCCTTCTTTGTGGCATTGGAAAGAAACATTGTTAAAAATAAATAAAGTTAATGCACAATTTAATTTACCAAATATTTTAGCTAATAGACTCAATAGAATTTAAAATGAGTCTTTTCTAAAGTACTTGACAAAGAAATGTAGGGACAACTTCTTGCATTGTAGATAATGTGATAGATTAAAACAGTTGAAAGACATGTGTGCTTAAGGTTCTTGGGCATAAGATTTGTAACAAAAAAAACTAGATGGCTATATTTCTATTCAAAGATCATATAAAGAATTGTACTATGCAAATAGAAACTTATTTGAGAAATTTTTTGACAAGTACAAATTCAAATCTATAATAAGATAGATTATTCAAAGATAGCTTTTTATATTTTTTTAACAAAAAAAATACAATTGATTTATTTAAAAAATTACTTATTGCTATTACGGACATGATTGCTTATGGCCACAGGGATATTTGATATATGTACTATGGTTTGGACATTTTCTCTAATTACTTAAGCCTCACTATAGGTTCTCTTGTAAAGTTGCTACAAGATCTTAAGTCCCTTCCAAAATATTCATCTAGTGAATTGTTTGTTGGTGGCAAATCTACTTTTTCATTTGAGGCCTATTCAAAGGTTTGGAGATGTGTAAATCTCTAACTAGACAATTATTAGGGGGATAATAAAAACTAATACATACTTATATTTTACTCATTCTTTATCAATAAATAATTTTTTAAAAAAATTTATATTAACTTCTTCATTATTGGATATACTCATGAAGACATTGATGCTCTTTTCAATTGATGGAGTAAGAAAATAAAGACCAACAATTATACACTATTTCTATTACTAATAAAATTTATTATGGATTTTAAATCTCAAATTGTTATTTTTTATTTACATTTAAGGATTTTGTAGAAGAATATTTGTGCATAGAAAGTGATATGCTCTAAGGTCATACTAATGCCTAATAATTCAAATTTTACAAGTATTTAAACATTTTGCCTTTAATATAGTACAAACTTTTATACATTGGTAACAACTAGCTGTTGAAGAATCATGGAGGAATTTGGTTGTGGAAAGAGATTGCAAATGGAAGATCAAAGGTGCCAAGCAATAATCCTCTTTCATTGTTCTTGCAACAAATGTGATGCTTTGATGAGGTTTATAAGGATATAGATAGATTGACAAATCTATGGAGTACCATAGCCAACAATGACATATCTAGAAAGTTCAAAAAGAATAATGAAATATTAAATTCTTATTAAAGGGATATAAAAGACACTTTGTCTATTCTCTTTTTTCAATAGAAGACATTATATAATAGATTTTGGCTATTTTCAAGGTTTGTTTAAAATATAAAGAATCAATTCATATACAATAGCACGTTGTATAAAGAATATGCAAAAAATACATTGTTTATTAGGCGGAGGCAAGACTAACCTCCATCCTTGTTCAATGGTGGTCATGATGTATATGATGATTATTTCATAGCAATGTATCTTATAAAAGATTGTTGGTTGTTTTGATTGCTAAAGTACTTACAAATCATAATCTAAATCTAGGCCATGTCAATCCTATTCTGGTGTAATATTGGATACTTAGCTTGAAAGTATATATTGACATGGATACCTATTGTTCTTCGTGAGATTATTATTTCTTTTGAAAATAATATGTTAAACCTCTTTTATACTTAGCATTTATAAATATCATTATATTGGTTGTATTATAATATTATTGTATATTGTAAAGATGATGCATTTAAAATGAGTGTAATTTAGGCCATGAAGTTAATTCCTTCTTATGATGGATTTCTTGTTCCATCTATTGTGCTTTTTGAGAACATGAATATGATTTTTAACATCCACAATTATTTCAACAATGGATAGATATTATTTATTATCTATGAGGCAAAGATATCATCCTTGCTATGGTAGTTGGTACCATTGAATGATATATTATCATTTGAATATCTAGACAATGCTTACAATTTTTACTTTATTATTAATTATTCTATATCTTTTATATTGATATCTCATATGAATTAGATTACTATAAGTTATTAGTGGAATCTTTATATGTTTTTTCTATTTTTTTTTAATATGACACTCTATGAAAATCAAATCTATAAAATAATTGTGAAATTTTTATTTATTTATTTATTTTATTTTATTTTTAGCATATGATATTCTTTGATCTTTTTTTTTTTTGTAGTATCAAAAAGAGTACTTATATTTTATTGTTCATAATTATTATTTACATCTCTTTATATGATAATTAACATTTTGTGTTGATATTTAACCTTTGTATAAGACAATAACAAATTATTTGAAGTTAAATATATTTTATATACGTGGAGTATTTATAACATAGTGTATTATATATATATATATATGTAATTTTTTTAGTCAAACTTGCAATAAAAAAAAATATATATTTTTTGAATGGATATTCTAATTATTTTAGAAATATCAAAATTAACTTTGATTTTATATATTCAAATTTTTATTTAAAAAATAGTCATTATTAAATATATAATAAAAAATTTTATATTTAAAAATTTATTAAAATCTACAAATAAAATAAGATATATTGTTTCTATTAATCTTTCTATATATCATAAATAAGTTTAATTTAATATCACCTTTTATATATTCAAGTTTCAATTTAATGAATATTCATAATATAATAAATATTTAAAATTTCTATATTTAGAATAATTATCAAATTAAGACTTTAAATTATTTTAATTTAAAAAATATGATATTTAAAGATCAATAGCCTATTTTGGACTCTATGGATATTAAAAAATTTAGTTTTTGTTTAATCTTGATAAATCATAATTTTATCATATAATATTTATTTTAAATATTTTTTAGTATTTTAAAAAGTTTAGATTATTAAAATGTACTAGTGGCTTAGATTATCACTACAAAGTATTAAAATAATTATTTGGAGTTTAAAAGTAATAATTTGGATTTTATTCTAAAAAAAGAAATAAAAAGTTTATTTTTTGACATATATAAATAAATATGTATGTATATTAATAATAACTAAGATAATAGTTTTTAAAAATCTAACTTTGATTTTTTAAACTTTAAGATGTATCTACTATATGTTGTTGCCAATTATATCTAATAGTTTAATAAAATAGTAAGTAGTGCTAATAAAATTGTTATATATATCATCTTTCTTCTATTATTTATTCTTGCTTATTTTCTTGATGATGAGCAAATAGACATTCTTGTTCCTTATCCTATTATAAACATATCAATGCATGTTGTTTAAAAAGTTCAAAATCAAGGGATAGATTTCTTTATCATCTTGTTTTCAATCATTATATATATATATATATATATATATATATATATATATATATATATATATTTTAAATTTTATTCTTTGTCTTTGTAAAAGTAATTGAATAGTTTTAAATTCCATTGCTCTTTAAATAGATATTATTATATTATAATCCAACTATAGGATAAAAGAGCAAAAGAAAAAAAATAATATAGAGGAGCTTAATTGAAGACTTAGAATATTACTTTAAAAAATATAAGTAAAAAATAAGAAGATAATAAAAATATTTAATCTTAATACTATCTTTTCATTAAAAGGACTTTTACTTACTTTATAGGATCATAAATAACACAAAATAAGATAGATTAGTGAAAATAATACAATAGGCATCTTTAGATCAAAGAAAAGAATAGTTTTTAGTAAAAATTACTCATAAAAACCTTAGATTGATACTTGAAAAAGGCCCATTGTAAATAAGGGTTGAAATCAAATCCTAAGGCACATAATTATATGCCTATCATAGAGAAGGGGTTTTTTTTATTCATCAAAGAGTAGAATTAGATAATAAAATTGGTAGGATTTCTTTGAGTATTGGTTTTAAGGTTTTAAAGTTTGTAATATCTTTGTGAAAGCTTTGCAAAGTCAAGGTTTTATTTGGATGACTTTGGTTGTTGAGAAATAAAGTGGATTCACATTTTTAATAAATTTTGTGAATTTTGTAGCAGATCTACAAGTAAAAATTTGTAGATTTGTAAATACACTTGTGATAAATATATACTGTGAATTAAAGCTTAATCAGACAGTTAGATCAAAGATTATTAGAATTTAAATTGGCAAAGATCTTAAAAATTGGATTTTAAGAATTAGCAAGGGTTTTGTGATTTTGAGCAATTTATTAGTTAGATTGGAATGGTTTTTTTTTAAGGTGGTAGTAAAATTAATTTTTAATATTTTTATAAAATTTTAGAATATATACATAATGCAAAAAAGAGCTATTGATGCTAGAAGATTGACATCAAGGTTGGAAAAGAAAGACAACCAACATCCAAGTGAATTAAGAGATTTTTTTTTTTTTTTTTTTTCAATTTGTAAGTTCAAATTCCTTCAAATTTTGTATGCTTATTTTTAACTAGTAAATTGAGAAGTGTATAGATTTTAAATAAAGAAAAATGATTAATTTAATAATTATTAAAGTTTTAAAATTGCTTTAGGATTTGATTAAGATTTGATTAGAATTTATTTAAGATATCTTTAGGATTTTATTAATGTTGGTTAAGATTTGGTTAGGATTTACTTAGAATTATATTAGGATTTTTATAAAATTGACTAGGATTTAGTTAGGATTTTTTAAAGATGTCTTTATGATATCTTTATGATGTCACGGATGCAAGATAACGGATTAGCAAAGAAATAAAAAAAAGATTTCAGAACTAGAATAATATCAAGAATAAAAAATTGGATGGACAATAACAACAACTGGATCCAAAACAAGAGATTAGATTGATATCAAGAATAAGAGACTAGAGTGATATCAAAGACAAGGCAACACTTTGGATTGCTCCAAGACTTGTGTTGGTAAGACTAAGGTGCTCTTTGGTCTTGCATCTTATTTATACTACAAGGCCTATGTCTTATTGGACCTTCTAAGATTATCTTAGAAAATTTTAGAAGCTTAAAGAAGATTTTGGAAGACTCTAAAAGTCTAGGGGAGATTCTAAAAGATTCTAGAAGATTTTAGAGGATTCTCGAAGACTATAGAAGGTTCTTAGAAGACTAAAGAAGATTCTAGAAGATTCTAGAAGATTCTAAAAAGCTATAGAAGGTTTCAGAGGACTACGAAAAGTTCTAAAAAGTGATAACTTAATATGTTCGTGACATCACTTCTCCTTCTAATAACAAATTTTACAAGAAGCCAAAGCAATTTGATGATCAAATCATATACATAAGAAATCTAGAATTTATTGGAGTTGCGAAGCAACATAATCCATCTTATGTTCATTGGTTATCAATTCAACAGGGCCCTTGAGATGATGTCAATGACCTCTAGATATAATCTTTGTTAAATCAACGTCCCATCCAAGAATTTGCTCTTTGTTGCAACCTTCAAAACATCCTCCAAATATAATTTCTAGTCCGCCTGGAGTCACCCTTTCAACTTCAAGGAGTATTACCAAAGCTTGGGCATTTAAATTGAGATTTTTGTGATGAGGCCATATCTTCAAAGATTCCAAACGTGGCCTTATTTGATGTTGGATATTGTCCGATATCTCAAAATCCCTAGCAGGTGCTTAAAACCCTAGCTCAAAGATACTTGAGCACTATTTTTCTTATATCTCACAAATCCAAAATTTTAATGCCATAAAATTTTTACACAAAATCTTGTGACATAAATATATACACTCTTGAAAATTTTGAGCCAAAAATCTTTCAAATTGAATAAGACATAGCTCAAAATGTAACCACTAGTTAAGCAGGGTCACTTAGTGCCTGTAGCTTACAAGCACTGACTTCAATTTCTGATTTCTCCTTCATCCTAGCTTAGATTTTATTAAGCTATAAATAAAAAATATAGCGGTGAAAGTGTTTTTTCCAACCCTAATCGTCGATCCTCAATTGCTCTTTGTATGCGCAAGTTATGTTCAAAAGAGTGACAGTAGATCCAAAATTGACACCTTAACTTTGAGCGCCTATAACTTCTTCATAAAAAGAGCAAATTACAAAAAATTTGCACCTAAACCAGATCCAAAAACCTAAACCTTATGACCCTAGCCTTTGATATTCAATTCTTCTCCAAAAAAAAACCCTAACTCCTAATAAACCCTCGGGCAATCTCCTTGAAGTCCATTAGGCATGATTTTTGGCCAATTAGAATAGAGATTTCTATCATCCACCTCTATCCATCCACATGGATAGCTAAACTACTCTTTTTACACTAAAAACCCTTTTCTAACCCTTCTTCTTATAAGATTTATATACTTTGTGCTTTAAGCACCAAATAAAAGAAGTAAACTAAGATTTTAAGGGTCACTAATATCTAACAAAGGTGACTTAAGATATATAAAAGTTATTATCAATATAAAATCAACCTCAAAATTATTATCAAAAGAAGAAATAAGGTTATATAAATCTCAATAATAATCTTTTTAATAGATCCCTTCTAAACTAGCAACCTAACCACATCTTGTAACCAATAAAAATCCACTCATATGGCTCTCATTTAGCTATGTAGTAAATTGTATATTAAATTTACATGTACAATTTTTTCACATAGTAGCCAAACCACAACACAACATCGCTTATATGGCAAAAGAATCTTTTGACTCTTGTTCATGTAAATGCCTTGAAATATGAAGATTTGATATGATAGCTAATAAACTTCTAGTAGGATCTATTCTATCTTAGAAAAAATATAAGTGCAGGTCTTGGTGTAGCTCTCCCATTTTTATATTGGTCTTCTATGGTTGATAGAAAGCGTCATTTATAAGCCAAGAGGTATTGCTGTCCACAAAATCTTCAATGGTAATTGAATCTAGGTTTTTTAGGATATTATTGATGGAATTTACAAATTTTTTTAAGTGCATTCTTAAGGTTATTTGAAGGTTCTCATCTCTTTTGCTAACTCTATAGTCCTTTCAATGGATGAAGTATTCTAGTTATCTATATCTTATAAATAAATCTAATAATTCATCCACTTTGTATTCAAGTTCTTGATTGACTTCAACTGAGATTGGTGGTAAAAAATTTCTTCCAATAATATTAATTTATAATAGATTTTTAAAAGTTAGACATGAAAGACTATATGAATACGTATGCCACTTGGTAATTTAAGATGAAAACTTATTGGATTTATTTAGTGTAGAATTATAAAAGATCCAAGTCTTTGATAGTCTAATTTTTGTGATGGTCAATTCATTTGTATGTTTCGTCAGAGTAGCCAGGCACAATCTCCTACCTTAAATTTTGGTTGGTTCTTATGATGAATATCTGTATAGTCTTGATATTGATCTTGAGCCATTTGCAGTTGAAATTTTAATTTTTTATGGATGGCTTTTAAGTAGGTAGCTTGATTTTCTGCAGCAGGGCTTTCAACATCTTCAATTTGGAATGGATCTGCTCTCAGGTGGTATCCATAGTTTAAGAAGAATGGAATTTGCTTTGTCAAAGAATATTTGGAATTATTGTATGCAAACTCAGCCAAGGATAGAAGGTCTGTCCAATCATCTTATTGATAATTTATACTACAACAAAGATATTGTTCCAAGATCTGATTGACTTCTTTTGTTTGACCATCAATTTGAGGATGATAAGTTGATGAGAGGTTGATCTTGACCTTCAAAATTTGAAATAGTCCTTTCCAAAAATTTGATACAAATTGTGGTCTTCGATCTGAAATAATGTCATTTGGAAGGCCATGTATTTGATAAATATTATCAATAAAAAGCTTGGCTATTTCCTCTCCAAAAATAATCTTGTTGCATGGGATAAAATGTACCATCTTGATAAAATGGTCTACCACCACAAAAATTAAATCTTTTTTATTTGAAATTGGGAGGTTTGTAATGAAATCTATAGATAATGATTACCATGGGCCTTTAGGAACTGAAAGGGGTTGAAGAAGTCCATATGATTGTTGTCTTAGGATCTTTGTTTGGATACAAATTTTGCATGATTAAATGAATTCTTTCATTAATTTCTACATTTGAGGCCACCAATAGTCTCTTGATAATAATTTCAAGGTCTTATTGAAGCCAAATTGTCTAGTTGCTGGAAAGTCATATTGTGCTTGAAGAATTTGAAGTCTTGTAGGGCCTAGAGGAACATATAAGAGATCCTTAAAATATAAAAATCCATCCTCAAATTTGAAATGGTTATTTTCTTCCACATGTATTTTTTTTAGACGTTGTTAAATACTCTCTAAAAAATGAATTTATCTTCATTACTTTTTGGATTTCTATCTTGAGAGTTGTATATGTATAGGTAGATATTATCAATGTCTTCAATTACAAATTGGATGGCTTCAATATGACTAATTTTTGTTGATCTAATACAATGTCTTCTATTCTTAGCGCAAGGTATAATCGTCAAAAAAAAGCATCTGGTTTCCCTTGAAGTTTTCTTGGATAATATATAATTACAAAGTCGAATCGAGATAATGACATATTCCATCATGCTTGTCGGCGATTCAAAATTCAAGCACTCATAAAATATTCCAAATTTTTGTGGTTGATATATACCATAATCTTGTCTTGAGCTCTTTCTAGCAAATGGCGCCAGTCTTTAAAAGCATCAATAATTGCCAATAGTTCTTTATCATGGATCTCATAATTAATCTCTACACCTAAATTTTTTTGAGAGTGGAATGTTATTGGGTGTAATTGACCATCATCACTAATTTGAGAGAGTACAAATCTAAATGCAAAATCTGAGGCATTTGTTTCTAAAATGAATAGTTTTGTTGGATCTGCGTGGATAAATATATTTCAGATAAACTATGACACTTTGTATCTTCTTTGGATCTATAGAAATTCTATTTTTAGAAGTAATATATCCTAAAAATTTAATTGATAGTTAATGGAAAGAGCACTTTTTAATATTAGCATACAATCCACTTTCTCATAGTTTTTCTAATACCTTATGTATATAATCATATTCTTATTCATTCTTAAAGAAGATCAAGATATTGCCAAAGTAGATGACTACAAAGTCATCTTAGTATTCTTGTAAGATATCATTCATCATATATTGAAAGACTGCATGTGCATTTGTAACTCCAAAAGGCATAACATTGTACTCAAAATGTCCATACCTTATACGAAATGCTATCTTCTATTGATCTCCTTCTTTAATCTTGACTAGGTTGTAGATACTTCTTAAATCAATCTTTGTAAAGATCTTTGTTATCTTTGTCTATCCTAATTATTCTAATAATCTTGAGATTAATCGTACTGGATAGAAATTTATTATAATTACCTTTTTTAGACCTCAATAGTCAACACACATATGAGAGTAAAATTCACTCTTCAACCCAAGTTATAAGGTGGCCTCAATTAAGAATTGCTTATAAATTGTGGTGTAAAGTATGAGGAGCAATAAATAACAATGAAGGAGAAGAATACAAAAAAAGTAAAATATGTGCAATTAAGTAATTGCACGCTACAAAACTAGTCACAGTCTGTTCACTAGATTTTTACCTAATAAAAAATAAAAATAAAAAATAAGAACTATATTTTCAAATAGATAATTTTTTTTATCTTTTCAATGATATAAAAAATATATAAATCTAAGTTACTATGAGTAAGTTATGATAATTCAAAGTTAGAAGGTAAATAATGGAAAAAAGTTAAGTAGAAATTTTTACCTCAAGAATAACTTGTTACAAGATCATAGGTTCAAACCTCACCAAGGCTCACAAGTATTGTATATGGGTGTCCTAGAGGGGCCACGAGGCCTTAGTCTTATCCTCCTACCTACATCTAAGGTGCTTCAACCCATATGGGACTTGTGCACCTCTCTTCCTACAAGGACTACACTAGCTGCTGGTCCTCCTATTTCATACTAGTAGAACTAATAATTTTGTATTTTTGACTTCACCATGGTCTTTAAAAACATCCTATTAGCCTAGGAACCTTGTAAGGCCTTCAAATCTTGCTCCATTTCTTCATAATGACTCCCAAGGTGTTAAAACTCATTTTTACCAAAGTCTTTAAAATTGCTCTAAAAATTCTTAATAAATTCTAAATAAACTCTAAAAATCTCTATAATATTTCTAAGATGGTAATCTCAATTTAAGACTATTTTATTCTACCTTGGAAATTTTTTATAATAATAAAATCAATAAAAATCAATTCAAAATCGTATTTTCTATAAAAATAATTAAAAAGACATGAGATTTCTTTCCAATGCTTCTTCTACCTACTAAATAATATTTATAGGTTTTTAATGAGTAATACATGTAGTTGGAAGGCCAATATAGACATTGGTCTTAATAACTTACTCTTAATATTTAATAATAAATAAAAATACTAAACCAACTAAAATAATTGCCTCGAAGACTTATTAAGATTCTATTTTTGTAATTTTTATTCTAATGAGACTTTTATATTTATAAATACTTCTAAATTCTAATAAATACTTAAATAGTCAAAAAAAATCTCTAACCATCATATTTGTATAATTAAATGACTTAAGACTATATTTTTAACCAATACACCAATTAAGATCCATTGGTGAGACTCACAACACAGACATAAAGAACCATCTTTCTTCTTCACAAATAAGATAGGATCTCTCTTAGGTGATTTTGAATGTCTAATAAAATTCTTGGCTAGATTTTTATCAATATATTCCCATAAGGCTGTAAGCTCGATTTGCAATAGATTGTAAATTGGACCAAATGGAGGTTGAGCTCCATCTTATAATTCCATTGCACAGTCGTAAAGATGATATTTTGATAGTATATCTACTTTTTTCTTTTTAAATACGTCTTCAAGGTCGCAATATTGATTAGGAATATCTTGCTTCAATTGTTTCATTGGATATTTCATTGAGATAGCATATAATGCAAATACAGCCCCTTTTTTTGTTGCTTGCATAAATCCTTTAGCTTTAAGGAATGGAATAGTACCTTATTTCTTCTTTTGATGTTTAGGTCTTGAAAAAATCTTCTACAAATTCCAATCATTATTAGGATTCTGTAGCTTAAATCAAGGGAGTCCAATGATAATAGGATTTATCAGGCATCAAATGATGTTGAAAATAATTTGTCATACTTGATCTCCTAGTATCACTTTCAATGGTTGGATTTCTTTGATAACATCTCTTAATGCAAGGTTTTGTCTATCAATGACTTCAACAGGTATAGGATGGATCTTCTTTACAAGTACTAGATTATGCTTCGTTGCAAAATCCTTATCCATAAAGTATGTTGAGGCTTCCATATCTAAAGGACTTTAGCAAAAATCTCTTATTTTATGGTTCTTATATATACAAAAAATATAAAATAAGATGTCGAGTCCAAAGGTAAGAAGAGACCTTTTTCTGGTGCTTTAGATTTGGGGGTGTCTAATTACAAGGTGCCTATTGTGACTGGACAGCTTCGTTTTTTGACCTTTTTAATTCAGATGTTATACTTGGTGCCTTGAACTCTCTAAATTTGTTTGGATAGTTTACTGCCTTGTGATTGAATCTTCTACAATATAGACATAGATTTTCTTGTCGACTTCTAGTCTTTTCTATTGGTGTTAATGACTTGAATTGAATCGCATCAATCTGCATAGGTTGAAGATATGTTAATGGCTTCTTTGATACTCTTGAAGACGTACCTTGATAGATATTGCTGAAAATTGATCGTTTCTTTTGTCGTAATCTAAATATTCAATTGTCACAAGTAATGGCTTGAGCTATGAATTCTTCTAAGCTTTCAACTTTTAGCATTGTGATCAATAGATTTTTTACATTGTCCTTCAGATTATAATGAAATCGAGTCATAAACGCCTTATCATTCTAATCAAGATTACAAGTAAATTGTTGATATTCTGCGATATAAATTACAGCTGAATATTGTCCTAGTCGTAGATTTTGAATCTTCCTTTCAACCACCTTCTCTCGATCACTATCTCCAAATACAATAATGAATCTTTCCATAAAAGCCTCTAAATTGTATAGGATTGAAGAATTCTTTTCCAAGAGTGGAGCAAATCATAATTGAACACTTCTTGATAAAAAAGTGCTCACAAAAGCAACTTGAGTGAATCCATGTAGGTAATAAGAAGGATATAGTTGTAAGTAAAGTCATGCTTGTTGTACAAACCTTCAAAAATTAGATCTTGTTCTATCAAATTTATCAGGCATACTAGCTTTTGGCTCTTTTATGACAATCCTTGGAGATCCTAGGAGAGTTATGTGCATAGTTTGTCTACCACTTGCTTCTCTCAATCAGATAATCTCTTGTTACAAATTATGAATTTCTCGCTTAGTTTCTTTGTATACTTGCTCTATTCACAAATTTTTTTTTTTTGGATTGAGAAGGAATATCATTTCTTTTCATATAATACCCAAAAGAACTCAAAGATCTATAAGAATCGCCACTCTATTCCCTATTTGGGAGGATGCACATCCATTAATCTGATCTATTTCCATATTGACAGAGAGGAAATTAATAAATTATTAGTGTAGTATTTTCTATACTAAAAAAAATACTTCTAAATAATTAATTTAGAATAGGATAATCTGCAATCTCTAAAATACAGTGATATATCTTAGAAAAGAGATAATCCACTCTTTCCAAAGAACAAATCAATTGTAACAAGAAAGTATATCAGTCTAGAGGGAGGTAGTCCGCACTCCTCTAGAATGCAATAATATCTTAAAGAGGGATAATCGACTCTCTACCAAGAGATCAAAGCTCTGATATGCTTATATAAGCAATCTTGCTAAATTGTCATGGATGCAAAATAGCGGTGTCATGTTGTGGTTTGGCTACCATATGAAAAAATTGTACATGTATATTTAATGTACAATTCATTATATAGTTAAGTGAAAGCATCAATAATAGATTTTATTCATTAAATGATGTGGTTAGGTTGCTAGTTTAAAAGGGATCTATTATAAGGATTATTATTGAGGTTTATACAA
This sequence comes from Physcomitrellopsis africana, assembly GCA_036785485.1. Classification (NCBI taxonomy): domain Eukaryota; kingdom Viridiplantae; phylum Streptophyta; class Bryopsida; order Funariales; family Funariaceae; genus Physcomitrellopsis; species Physcomitrellopsis africana. The sequence continues at coordinate 332,738 of JAWRVF010000026.1, read as the reverse complement.
CCTTATTTCTTCTTTTTGGTAGTGATTTTGAGGTTGATTTTATGTTGACAATAACTTATATATATCTTAAGTCACCTTTGTTAGACATTAAAATTTGTGATCCTTAACATCTTAGTTTACTTCTTTTATTTGGTGTTTAAAGCACAAAGTATATAAATCTTATAAGAAGAAGGATTAGAAAAGGGTTTTTAGTGTAAAAAGGGTAGTTTGGCTATCCATGTGGATGGATAGAGGTGGATGATAGAAATCTCTATTCTAATTGGCCAAAAATCATATCCAATGGACTTCAAGGAGGGTGTCCGAGGGTTTATTAGGAGTTAGGGTTTTTTTTTTTGGGGGAATCAAACATCAAAGGCTAGGGTCATAAGGTTTAGGTTTTTGGATCTGGTTTAGGTGAAAATTTTGTGTGATTTGCACTTTTTATGAAGAAGTTATAGGCACTCAAAGTTAAGGTGTTAATTTTGGATCTACTGTCACTCTTTTAGATATAACTCGTGCATACACAGAGCAATCAAGGATCGGCGACTGGAGTTGGAGAGAGCACTTTCATGGCTATACTTTTTATATATGGCTTGATGAAACTAAAGCTAGGATAAAAGAGATATTAGGAGTTGAAGTCAATGCTTACAAACTTAAGTGCAGTAAGTGACCCGCTTACATAGTGGTTATATTTTGAGCTATATCTTACTTAATTTGAAAGATTTTTGGCTCAAAATTTTCAGAAGTGTATATGTTTATGTCATAAGACTATATAAAAAAAATTTGTGGCATTAAGATTTTGGATTTGTGAGATATAAGGAAAATAGTGCTTGGGTGTCTCTGAGCTAGGGTTTTAAGTACCTGTTAGGGGTTTTAAGATATTGGACAATTGAAAACAAATTTATGATTGATTCTTTTTTGTGGTGAAACTCAGGAGAATCATCTAAATTTTGAAGATAGTGTTATAAAAACTGAATAGTTGGATGAAGAGTTATTGGACTCTAAACATCAAAAAGAAATAATTCCTTGCATGTGAACAAAGTTTTGAAGGATTTTTGTGGAGATTTGAACCTTTTTTATGCAAATCTATTTGAATGTAAGAGGATTTATATATATAACTTCTCTTTTGTGAGATTGTTGTATTATTTGTCCTTTTTATTAAAGACAAATCACTTATTGAATTTTTGCCATCAAATTTCAAATAAACTCTCTACAGCCAGGTACTCAGTGTATTCCCAGATAGAAGACCACGTCATATGATGGCAAGTTAGTAAAGAAATAAAGAGAAGATTTTAGAACTAGAAAAACATCAAAAATAAAGAACTAGATGGACAATAATAAGAACTGGATCCAGAACAAGAGACTAGATTGATATCAAGAATAAAAGACTAGATTCATATCAAGAACAAGGCAACACTTTGGATTGCTCCAAGACTTGTGTTGGCAAGATTGAGGTGCTCCTTGGTCTTATTTCTTATTTATATTACAAGGCCTATGTCCTATTAGACTTTCTAAGAGTATCTTAGAAGATTTTAGAAGCTTGAGGAAGACTTTAGAAGATTCTAAAAGTCTACAAGAGGTTTTGGAAGAATATAGAAGATTCTAGAGGATTCTTGAAGACTATAGAAGATTTTTAGAAGATTCTAGAAGATTCTAAAAGATTTTAGAAAGCTATGGAAGGTTCTAGAAGACTATGGAAAGTTTTAGAAAGTGATAACTTAAAAATGTCCTTGACATATGATATCTTTATAATTTTTTTAGGATTTTTTTAGGATTTTTTTTATAATTCTTTCAAAATTTCTTTAAGATTATTTTAGAATTTAATGAAGATTTTTAAAGATTCAATTGGAATTTATTTAGGATTTAATTATGATTATTATATTCTTAGTTAGTTGCAAAATACAAGCTTATCTTCTAGAACTAAATGTCCAATATATTCTCAAATAAGACAATACAAAATATGATAATATTCTATATTCTTGCTATATCATCTAATTTCTTGATGAATTTTAATTATAATACTTCAAACATGAATGTTAGATATATTTGCATATATTTTTTTATTTTTTACTTGCAATTGTTGAAGCTTGATGCAAAAGTGATTTAAAATATGCTTAATAAAAATACTTTAAATCTCAAAAGCACCTTCTAATTGTCTTTTAATGGCTTTAAGATATAGAAGATCAAGATTGTTACAACTGTAACAAATATTGATGATTTGATCTAAGTTATAAAAAATAATATCAATTCTAGTCTCTAAAGGATGCAATTATTGCATGTGATCATCTATATCTTTCTAAATTTTCAATAACTTGGTTATTTGGTTGGTTCTAGTATAGATTGTATGCATCATCTTTAATATATAATTAAGATTATCTTTTAATATAATATATATTATCTTATGATAAAGCTCTTAATAGATCTTTATTTATTTGATATTGAAGTTAAATATTAATTTAAAGTCTATTAAATCAAAGTTGTTAATATTGCACATCTCATAGATATATCTTTTATTAAATTTTTAACCATGATTTTAAATATGAATAAATTTGAACATATCTACTGCTAGTATTTTTAAATTATATATAATTAATATCAAATTGATTTTTTTTAACAATGTGAAAAGCATTGAAGATTTGTGATTTAAGATATAGAGCCACAAGAATATTTTATAGTATTTTGAATTTTTATTTTAAAGCTTTGACTTGATGTATCTTTTTATTTTTAATAATATATAATTTGGTGGTATAAATAGAATCTTATAGAAATATCTAGATTTTAAAATAAAAATTAATAATATTTAGAAGTTGAAATCATTCCCATTATAATAATGAAGTCACTGGTTTAGAATTTTAACCTCATTTCTACTATAATAGTGAAGTAATTGATTTAGAACTTTGATTTTTTTCATATTATGTTAATCAAGTATCTTGTTCATAATTTAATTTTATTCATATTATAGTAGTTAGATATCTAATTTAAAATTTAATTTCACCACAATTATTTATTGATAAATTAAAAAAATAAAATAATTCAAGTACTATCAAAGTTTTATAGGCTCATAAGAAACAAGACTCACTAGGGCAAGGACTTCATTTCAAACTAAGGTAGAAATTCCACCATAATAGTAGTTTTCAAATGCGTTTATAATAAAAATAAAAATAATAAATAATAAAAAATATATAGCCAATAATATACTTTAACATAATTTTTAAATTATAACAAGATTTGGCACCTAGTCTAATTGATGAACTTATGATTGTTCCAATAGAGATGAATATTATACTAGTATTAATATTAATACTTTAATAATTGAATAATAATGATAATTAGGAAAATAATTACTAATTCTTTCTAATATAAAAGGAGCCACTTTAATCTTTTGCTTTAAAATTAAGAAGAGAAGAAAGAAGTATCAATCTTATAGATCTATAGTTTAATGGTTGGAGCCACTAACAATGTAATATTGGATTTGACCAAAATTCCTATACACAAATATAAAAGTCCATATAGAAGTAGATGAAAATGACATAACTATCTGTAAGCAATAACAAATCATAGACCAGTTGTATCAAGAATTAGTTAAGTCCAAATTAAAGGAGTGGCAACTTAACAAGCAAACAAGGAAAATCAAAAATTGAAATCAACTTAATAAATAAACAACCTTTAGTTTTTGAATTTGTTTATGAAGCAATTTAAAAATAATAAAAAATAATATAATAATATAACAAAGAACAAGCTAATATTATAATTAAGTCAATTAATTATTATAGGATGATAATAATATCTAAAATAAATTTTATGATATAAATACCAAATATGAGCAAAAAAAAAAAAAAAGGTGATTTTATGTTATTATAATTAGTTAAAATAATTCAACTTGTTGGTGGTAAAATAAGTATGAATTCTTGTAAGAAAGATCATTTAACTTGAAGCAAAGACAAGGACTTCTATCAAGTAGCAAGATAAGGACCTAAAAGATGAATTGGAAGTGTATTGGATAGACGTCAACAATAGCATTAATGCTTATAAGTTGTTCCAAGCAAGTATACTAATAGAAGAGGAAGAATTGACCAAAGACACAATATAATGATAATTATTATTAAAAAAAGAAGCATAATCAAATAATAATCTAATATACTTAGATACAATATTATTTAAATTGATGCTAAATTTATTTTAGCAAATATAGAAAGTTTGTAATATCTTATAATTATTGAAATTATAAAGATATTATTTGAATGAAAGGAAAAATAATGTTAAATCTAAAATTTATTAATCTAACAAAACAATCAAAGTAATCAACCATTAGTAGGTTTGATTGGTCAAACTAGTAAACATTATAAAAAACATCTAGTCTAATGAATAGGTTAGCAAGTTGTTCCACATAATTTGAGAATATAAAGAAGAACAATCTTTAGGAATTTTTATTCTCTTTTAAGCTTATAATGTAGCTTTGAAGATATTTAGAAAAAAATTAGAAAATTGACTAAGTACTTTGATAGCATAAATTAATAGTTTATTTATCAATGTTAAATTAAAAGAATATAATGTAAACTAACGCTTTGTCCTTCTATTGAATTCCATAATTGGGACTAGTACTCAGAGTTAGTAGATTGTGAATCATCAAATTGATTCACTGATTGTTTTAAGACAAAAGAATATATTTAGAGTACTAAAATTATAATTGTTAAATAAAAATATGTTTAAATGATGCTAAATAAAGGAGAGCATCTACCACTAGTAAAGTTTGCATACAATAATACTATTTATGCTTCAACTCAGCAAACATTATTTTATTCCAACTATAGATATCATCCTAAACTTGATCTGTAGAATATGCCAAAGAATAACAATCCAACGGCTGAAGTATTTGCAAAGCAACTATCACAACACCAAATAACCTTGAAGCTTCAATTACAAGTAGCTCAAGATGCTTACAAGGTATTTGCATATAAATTTAGGAATCAACTGCCCGCTTTTTATATTAGAGATAAGGTATGGCTTCTTTGACAAAATATTAAGACTAAGCAGCTATGCGATAAGTTAGACTATCAAAGGTTGGAACCATTTTCTATCCAGAAGCAAATCAATCCAATGGCATATCACTTAGAATTATCATCTGTTATGAAGGTACATCCACTTTTTCATGCCTCTCTTTTAGAACCTTATAGGAAGTTGCATATTCTAGGAAGGATACAATAATCACTGCCTAGTATTGAAATTGAAAACCATGAAGAATATAAGGTTGAAAAGATACTTGATTTACAGCAAAAGTAGAGCAAATTGGAATATCTTATTCAGTGGTGGAGCCATGGCAATAATGAGCATACATGGGAACTGGCCATAAATCTCACCAATACGTTTTAAAAGATACAAGAATTTTTTTGACTCTATTCCCATAAATCCAAACAGATTCAATGATAACTTCTTAATAAAGATTGAATTCAAAGAATACTCATAAAGAGGGAGAGAGTTAAACTAAAGCCTTTATTTATATGTAATTATCTATTCTAAGATAGAATACAATGGTAGAAGCAAGTTAGTTACCATATCAAACCTTCAAGCATTGACAAAATAAGACTTAAAAGGCTCGTTTGCCACACAAGCTTTGAACAAATCAGTGCAATTTTCACAACCTTCAATTGAGCAAAGTGAGGACAATACATTTTAGTATCAAGTACGATCTCAGTCAGAGCTATTAGGAGCAAGATCCAACCATGCAATTTTTGATTCCAATGCTCAAGCCTTAGTGATATTGTTGGAGCTTAAAAAGGTGAATTCTTTTAATCTTGAGATCTTATTTAGAGGATGTTTTAAAGGCCGCAATGAAGGTCAAATCCTTGGATGGGATGTTGCAACAACAAAGGTACTAGCTCAAGGCCATAGGTGATTTCTTCAAGGATCAATAGAATCCATTGTTCAAGAATGGAAAATACAATACATAGCTTTATTAGTGTAGCATATTCTTGATTTTTTATATATGTAATAAGTTTGAGCTCCTCTTGGGACTTGTTGCTAGAAAAGGGTGTGATGTTAGGGACATGCACTCCAGAGGATCATAAAACCTTCTAGAATATTTTAGAAGCTTGTTAATTGGTGAAAGTCGGTTGAGAAGTTTCTTAGTTAGTGGAAGGAATTCAAAAAGCTTCCCAGTTAGTGGAAGGAGTTCAAAAAGCTTCCCAATTAGTGGAAGGAACTCAAGAACCTTTCTAGTTGGTGGAAGGAGCTCAAGAAGCTTCTTAGTTGATAGAAGCAGCTCAAAAAGCTTCTTAATTTGATGAAAGCCACTCAAGAAGCATCCCAGATATGAATATATATAGAACTCAAAGTTGAAGAGTTCTTCAATCTTGACAATACATCTCTTGGAATTCTAATTCATCTTTCTTGGTGTTGTTTATGTACTCATCTGGTTAATTCAAGTTCTTGTTGGTTTTTTTTGGAAACGTTATTCGAATTCAAATCTCTTATTTTATATTCTTGTATCCTTGACACCAATAAAGTTATATATTATGTTTTCCATTTTTAAGTAATAGATTCTATTAATCTTTGAAAAAAATACCTATGGCCTTAAGCTAGTACCTCTATTATTGAAACATCCCATCCAACGATCTAATCTTAATTACAACCTTCAAAATATCTTCCAATCAAGATCTCAAGCTTAAGAAGATTCATCTTTTCATGCTCAAGTAATATCATTAAAGCTTGAGTATTGACATTCAAACTTGCATAGTTGGATGTTATTCCTAATGGCTCCAACTGTGGTCATACTGGGCACTAAATTATATTATCCTTTCTTTGCTCAATCAAAGGCTGTAAAAACTATATTGATTTGTTTGAAGCTTATATAGCAAGTGAATCTTTTAAATCATATTTTATTAAATCTCAACACTTAAAGATTTAACATGATAACTGATTTGCTTCTATAACTCTATTCTTTTTTAGAATATATAATTGCATATTGATGAAAGCTTTGGTTTAACCCTCCCTTTCTTATAGATATTTTTCAAATTCAATTTTTACTAAGAAATTATCATCAAATATGTTTGGATTTGTAAAGATAGAATTGATAAAATTTGTGTACCTTTTAAGGTATTTTGATAAGATTTTTGGTGGGTTTTTATATGCGCTTATTGATATCATAATAGCGGAAATGAACGGAATATTCCAATTTTTTCACCTTTGCTATAAATCAAGCACCTTTTTTATCTCATATTCTTTATGATTTTTGATTTTGATACTAGGTGGTGATTATTGTATTCTTTTCAAAATATGCAATTTTTTATAAAGCTCTAAAAGAGAAACATAGAAAATTGGATGTATTTTTATAGAAGATGGTAATTTTAAGCGATATGCCATTGAATTAATTTGCTTTTAGATGAAAAATAGTTGTAACCTCTGATATTCTAACTTATCTCGTGGCCAATTAATCTTAATATTTTGTTGAAGAAGCCATATTTTATTTCTAATATGAAAAGTAGACAATTATTTTTTGAATTTATTTGTAGATGTTTTTTAAGTATCTTGAGCTATTTACAATTGAAGCTTTAATGTTGTTTGGTGTTGTGATAAATACTTTGCAAATCCTTTAGTTACTAGATTATTGTTCTTTAGCATACTCTACAAATCAAACTTTAAGTAATATCCATAATTAAAGTAAAACATATTTGTTGAATTGATGCATGAACATTATTATATGCAAATTTTGCTAATAGTAGATACAAGATCCAATTATCTTATTGATAGTTGATGTTGCATTATAAATATTGCTCCAAAATTTGATTAACTTATTTTATTTGGTTGTTAATTTGAAGATAGAAAGCCAAAGAAAATTTAATGTCTACCTTCATTATTTCAAAAAGACATCTCTAAAATTTAGATACAAATTGGAGTCCTTATTGGATACAATATCATTTAGTAGGCTATGGTATTAATATAATTAAGAAAAAATCTTGTTGTTTCTTTACTAAAAATAGTATTTTTATAAGAAATAAAATGAACCATCTTTGTGAATCAATCCACCAGCACAAGGTTACTCTCTAATAAATTAGATGGTGATAAATCTATGATAAAATCTATCAAGATAGAAGACCATTATTGTCTTAAAACAGGCAAGGGTCTTTAAGGGCGATGGTGAGGATTCTTAGACCTTAAATAGATGTCATAAGAGAGCACAAAGTCCTTCACATTCTTCCATATTTGAAACCATCAAAAATCTCGAGAAATAAATTTCAAGGTCTTGTTAAATCTAAAGTGACCTACAACTAGAAAGTCATGGCAAGATTGAAGAATGCGTAGTTGTGTTGGTCTTTTTGGGATATACAAATATTCTTCAAAAATATAAAAGGTCTTCTTCAAGTTTAAACTTATCAACATTTTTATCAAAAAGATGCTTGATATCAAGCGCCAAAGCATCATTAGTGGTTACAACATGCACCTTATTAAAGAAACTAGAATTAGTAAATGCCAATGTAATAGTGGTATAAAGACAAAATTACTCCGACTTCAATATAGTTATATATTATTGATTAAATGCTGCTTCTTTTGTCTTTAATGTAAGATATAATTTCTTTGATAAAGCATCAAATAATCCTTATTATTTTCTAGATTAATAAGTGATAACAAAGTGAATTCAAAATAATAACATATTCTATCAAATTTGATCACAATTAAGAATCTAAGTTGACATAAAATATACCAAATTCTTATGATTTGTATATACAATCATAGGATGCATTGCTTTTCTTAAAAAATGATACTATTCTTGAAAAAAAATTATAATAAGAAGTTTTTCATTATAAATTTTATAATTAATTTCAACAGTAAAAAACTTTTGAAAAAAAAATGCAATAAGATGGAGTTTATTGTCTATACCTATTTAAAAAAATATGGCCCTTAATAAAAAATCTAAAGCATTAGCCTCCATATATAATACTTTTATAAAATCAGGATGCACCAAGATTGAAGCTGTGGTGAATATTGTTTTAAGATCTTGGAATGCCTTCTTTACTTGAAGCTTCCATTCCAACTTATCTTTGCATATTAATTGAGTAAGAAAGGTGGCAACTTAAGAACAATGTTTGATAAAGATTTTATAGAAGTTGAAAAATCTAAAAAAGCATTGTAAATCTCTTATAGTCTTTGAAATGGCCCATTGTATAATTGCCTCTACTTTCTTCGAATCCATCATCAAACCCTTAGTAGATATGATGTATTCCAAAAATTCCATCTTTGATTGATGAAATACATATTTGTCTATCTTGGCATATAGATCTACATCTTATAGCTTTTATAATATCAACTTTATATACTCTTCATATTCTTCTATATTTTTTAAGTAGATTAAGATATCATCAAAATAAATCACTATGAACTTCTCTAAATGTTCTTGAAAGATATCATTTATTAAATGTTGAAAGATAATGGGTACATTTGTTAATCCAAAGGACATGACATTATATTCAAAATATCTATACTTTATTTGAAATACAATCTTTCATTTGTCTCTTTCCTTAATCCATACCAAATTATATATTCTACAAAGATCTATGTTAATATAGATCTTGGCTTTGCCGAGTTGTTCCAAAAATCTTGAAATTAATAGTAGTAAATAATAATTTTTTACTATTATTTTATTCAATTTCTAATAATCAATACACATATGTAAGAAACCATCTTTTTTTTTCATAAAGAATATAAGTGTACTTACTGAAGACTTTGAATGCTTGATGAAGTTCTTTGCAAGATTTTCATCAATATAATAATTTAATGTCAAAAGCTTATTTTGATAAAGTTTATAAATTGGACCAAAAGATAATTATGTTCTTTCTTGAAGATCTATAGCATAATTGTATGATCAATTTTTTGATAATATATCAATATTTTTTTTTTAAAAATATCTTAAAATTTATTATATTATTTTAAAATAATTACCAATGAAGTCATATCTTTTTTAATTGAAGTTGCATAAATAATAAATGGTGTACCTTAAATGGCTGATCTTATAAAGGCCCTTGTTTCAACAAATTATAATTTACCAATTTGTGACTTTTTATGAAATGATAAATTTGATGGAACATCCTCATTGGATTTAGAGGCATTTGTTTGTTTTTTAGATGAGGCATTTGCTAAGCTTCATAAAATTCTTTTAATATAGAAATCCAAAACTATTCATGTAAAAGTAATAGATGGACAATCTTTATCCTTTAATAGTATCACCTATAAAACAACACCTATAGAAGTATCATTTAAAGACCATAGCAGTTAAATTATATTCAATGTTATTAGGATTCTTTTAAATCTTATTATTCTTGGACTTTTTTGATTAGAAAAGTATAATCTATTTATATCTTAGAGGTTATAAAGAATGATATTTTTAAATGATTGCATGTCTGATTTTGGTGATGCACTAATTTTATTTTTTTAAACAATTGCATGCTTTGTAGCTTTCCTTGCCACAATATAAATATAGACCTTCTTCCATCTCATACTTCTTTTTTTATAGACTAAAAGATTTAAAATATATTGCATCAAGCTGTATATCTTCTATTTTTGAATAAAGTTTAAACCGCTTGTCAATATAGCAAGAATGTATCAGATTGTGTATTGTCTTATTGAAGCCAATGAATGTTGATCTTGACGATATTGAAATAATTGATTATCATATTTTACAACTTGGTTCATGGCTTCATTGAGCAATTATAGATTCAAAAGTGATAATAATAAATTCCTTATATTATCTCTTAATCTCCAATATATGTAATTGATAAAGAAAATATTGTGCAATCAAGATATTATAAAGTAATATTCTACAATTATACAAAAATCTAGGTAGAAAAATTGCTAAATATATAAATTTCTTTGATATATATCTACAAAAATCTAGATAGAGAAATTGCTAAATATACAGATTTCTTTGACATAGCATAGGTAGTAGTGCATCTTTAAGCACAAAAGTTAGAGGCAGGTACAGTCTAGGTTGTGGTATTCCAAATATTGTATTGTTATGAAGTTTTGTAATAATTCCTTTAATCTTCGCAATTCTAGCACATAAAGTAGTAAGAGTGCTTATGATGGCATTGTCATATTATGTGAAGTCTTGCTTGAGAATGCACCGGGCACCTAATTGTGGAAGATTAAAAAAAAAATTGCAACAACAAGTCTTAATACCTCTAATAGAATTATGTATAAGTTATAATTAAAGATTAACGAGTATGCTCAACCATTAAAAAATTCCAATTATATTTTTAATTAATTATAAAACAAATACAAAGAAATCATAAAGAACTTTTTAAAAAATTATAAAGAAATAATAAAGAAATCTTTAAAAAATATTAATATAAAAATTTAAAAAAAGTATCAAAATAAAAATAATTTTATAATATTAAAAATAATTTTATAATATTAAAAATAATTTTATAATATTAAAAATAATTTTATAATATTAAAAATAGAAATTATAATCAAATCTTAATCAAATCTTAATCAAATTCTAAATTTTAATCAAATCCTAAATCCTATTCAAATCCTAATTAAATTCTAATCAAATTTTAAATCTTAAATAAATCTTAATGAAATCCTAATCAATTTTTAAATCTTAAATAAATCCTAATAAATTTTTTAACCAAATCCCAATAAAATTCTAATAAAATTCTAACAAAATTCTAATCAAATTCTAAATCCTAAATAAACCATTAATGAATCCTAACAAATCTAAATCAAATCCTAATCAAATCCTAATAAATCCTATAATAGATTGAAACCTCAATAATTAATAATTGAATTATTGATCTTCATTCAAATTTTGCACACCTTTCAATAATTAGATTGAAAACATGTACAATAAATTTGAAAAAGATCCAACATACCAAATAAAAAATAAGCTCAAAAATCTACTTGGGTATAGGGCATTCTCCTTCTTCAACCTAGATGCCAATCTCTTAGCGCCAATATCTTCTTTTTATACTTTTTAATTGTATTTAAATTCATATACATATAAAAAATCAAGTCTAACATCTATAGAAATAATTCTCACCTCAATCCAACTATTAGATTGTTAAATATCTTAGAAATCTTCACTGACCTTCAAATCCTAATTTCCGAGACTGCAACTCATTAAACTTTAATAACCTTTCATCAAACTATCAGATCAATTTTAAACTTAAAGCATATACTTAACACAACTATAATCACATACTTATAAATTTTTACTTGTAGATCTATAAAAAAAACTCATAAAATGCTCAAAAATATAAGAATCTTTTTATTTCATAAAATCCAAAGTCATCCAAATCAATCTTAACTTTATAAAGTTGTTACAAATTTAAAGTCTATCCAAATCATTCAAAATTAATGTTTAAACAAATCTTCTCAAGTTTGTTCTTAAATCCAACTCTTTGATCTTCCAAAGAACTGTTCATCTATTGTCATCACATGGTTTTGTACCTTAGGATTTGATTTTGATTCAAGTTTACAATTGGTCCTCTGAGGGTATCAATTCTTAGAATTTTGAGGTAAATTTTACTAAAATCTATTCTCAATTCTTTCTTAAAGATGCCTACATTATTTATTTTTTTAATCTACTTTATTTTTTTTTTATTTTTATAGCCATACAAAGTAAATAGAAGCCTCTTCTAAAAGAAGGCAGCATTAGTACCTTTTAATTTTTACTATCTCCTTATCTATTATCTATATTTCTAAGATAATTTGTTAAAAAAATATTTTTATTTGAATTCTTTTATAATATATTCTTTTTTTTTCTTTCATCTAATTGTTGTATTATTACACGACATTGTCTAACTTGGACTCAAAAGATTTGATCATACTAATGTCTTGACTTCTAGCCATTCTAAGAAAAAAAAAAAAAAAAAAAAAAAAAAATCTACAAGAAGACAGTATTAATTTAGAGGAGAGTAATTTGCAACCTCTAAAATGCCTTAAGATCTTCAAAGAGAGAGGTGATCCACTCTCTTATAAGAAGAATGAACCTCCAATATTGTGATGAAAAAAATATGAGTTTAGAGGAGGGTAATCCGCAACCTCTAAAACATTGGTATACCTTCAAGAAGAGGAGTAATCCATTCTCTAATAAGAAGGATCTAAGTCTAATATTTAAGATGAGATTACTCTCGACAAACTATCAAAGATATAAAAATATAAAATAAAAAACATGAATTGAAAAGAAATTTCAAAAAGAAACCATCAAAGATTTGAATTATCTAGATGAATACTTGAATAATACCAAGAAAGGTGACTTAGAATTCTAAGAGATGTATTGTTAAGATTGAAGAACTCTTCAACCTCAACTCTAATATATATCTATATTTAAAAAGCTTCTTGAGTGGCTTCCATCAAAATAGGAAGCTTTTTGAGTAGCTTCTACCAACTTGGAAGCTTCTCGAGCTCCTTCTATCAACTAAGAAGCTTCTCAAGGAACTTCAACTAACTAGAAAATCTTTAGAATATTTTAAAAGATTTTGCAAACTTCTGAAGTGTATGTCTTTAATAATAATTTAAGTTGAAAGGTGAAATTTATCCTCACATAGATGATGTGTAAATATTGTTTCAAAATCATTATAATACTATTATCTTATTCATCTTTATTTCAAATCTTGTTGATACTAAATGTCTCCTATTAATAATCATAATAGAAATAATTAATAATCAAATATAATTAATTAAAGAGCTAATTAATTTATATTTTTATATTAATAAAAAAATGAGATAGAAAGAGAGATCTTGAGTATTTTAAAACTTTAAGCAAAGAAATTGCTTGAGAAAAAATTGAAAGATTTCCAACAAGTTGAATAAAACTTATAGCAGATAAATAAAATCTTTGATAAGATAAATAAAACCTTTGGTAAATTAAATAAGACTTCCAAAAATATATATATATATATATATATATATATATGTCTTCTACCAAAAGATACATGACCTTGAGTAATATAAACAGATTGTCTATCAAAAGATTCACAACCTTTGACAATATAATTAAGTCCTCTATCAAAAGATATATAACTTCCAATAATATCAATAAGTCTTCTATCAAAAGATACACTACCTTTAATAAAAATAAGAAAGATTTGTCAAATTTTGAGATACAAGTGAATCTTTTTAGGTTCTTTTTTGAGTGTCTCTGCATATTCTATATTTCCATGTTGTAAGAAATTGAATACCTTAAGATAGACATATATCATTTAAATCACAATCATTCTTCTAAAGTAGTTTAGAAGTTTAAGAATGTATTTCAAGATTTGAAGTTTGATGTTCAAAGTATGTTGATCCATATATATTGTGATATATGTTTTATATGGATTATATTTTTTTCAACAATTCTTTCTACAACCTATTAAAACAATGGTTTTTTTTTTTTTTTTTTTTTTTTTTCTTTAGTTTCAACAATTGATAAAATTATGCTCTAAATATTTTATTATGTTATTTATATAGTTAAAAAGATCAAATCAAATTATCTTGCCATCAAGCTAAATAATATACTTGATTTTTCTAAGGCCTATCAAAAGTGTCAGTAGATAATTGGTAGAGTATAATAGCAGACTATAGCAATTCTATAATCAATAGTGGATAATTGATAGATTGTGATAATTCAATGATAATTATCTTGAGCAATACAAATTATAATTGATTGATCCCATCTAAACAATAATTTGATGCTATTAGGATAGAGAGAATTTACCTTAAGAAAGCTCTGGATCTTTAGTTGCCACTAATTATTCAAACAAGTTAAGAATTTATGAAACATAAACCTTTTTATAAAGCTTGCCCTATTTTAAGGATATTTACATCAAACATTCAAGTCTTAAATGTTTAACAACTCTCAAAAATGTGACTAAAATCTTAAAGCCACTTTTTTTCTTTAAAAGAGTTTTTTTTTTTTTTTTTTTTTTTTTTAAATTAAAGTTCAACATCTAATATCTCTTAATCTAACTATTGAAATAAATTCAAACTTCTTTATAAGCTAGCTTATATCTTTAACTTATTATTAAAAAAATAATCAACTATTGATTCTCTATAGATGTCTAGATATCGTCCATTTATTAGTAAGTGCTATAAAAGTCTTTTTACAGACACCTATGTATAAATTTTTTTATATTTCTCAAATCCAACATCCAAATAGAATGAATTTTTTTTATATCTTTTCAACAATAAAATATTCACTTTTGGAAATTTTAAAAGAAAAATTTGCCAAAATATACAAAATATAGCTTAAATTGTACCCCTCACAAAGCAAACTCACTTATAGACCTAAAATTTGATGTATTGACTTTGACCATCTTCTTCACTTCTATTCAAAGCTCAAATGTATTATTTTCTTTATACAAAATGTAGCCCCTCAAACCAATTTTTTTCACCACTTTCCGATTTCTAAAAGTTTTCTTCTAACTTCTCTTATCTTTAATAAAGTGACAGTAGGTACAATTTGTAAACCTTAACTTCAAGTGCCTACTTCTCTCTCATAAAAACTCCAAATCTCCTAATTTTTATACCAAAATTGTAACACAAAAAATAAGCTTTCTAACCCTAGCCTCTAATTTTTGAATACCTTCTTTGAAGTTGCCAAAATCCTTATTCTCATCATGGATAGCCTATTAAAAGTATATTAGGCATGACCATCGACTGATGGAAATGAAGATCTTTACTTCTTATCTTCATCCATCCATACCTTACTTTCATCCATCCATATCTTACTTTCATCCATCTATACCTTACTTTCATCTCTTCAAATAAGCCTCTTAATAGTTTAGTTTTTCATCTTTGGGCCCCAATCTCCTCTCAAGGCTTCATACTAAACATTTAGGTCCTATATAATTTAAATATCATAATAAAAATAAGTAAAAAAAATAAAATAAATTTTCTTACATCAACTCCTTTAAATACTTTATTAACCATTCTAATACATACTAGAACTTATGAACATATTACATATTTTGACTAATTTTTACATATTGTAAGTAATTATAGTACGACAACGCTCAAAATAATTCTAATATATATAATTATTGTCAATAATAGTGTAAAAAAATATTAAAATCCTTAAAAATTCACCATTTTAAAAATAAAATAAAAAGTATATGTATATTTCAGTGTAGTGATTTTAATACTATTTTAAGTTGTTCTATTTCTGGAGTTAAGCGTATCTTTGTCTTTTGAGAATAAAGTTAGAAAGCTAGACAGAAACAGGGAATGAGAAGTTTGGTCTGAAACCCAGATGCATTCATATTTACCTGCGTTCACACTGACGTCGTCTAATATCCGGTTCTTCTGCCGAACACTCTTCGACTCCTGCGAGGCAATGCATTCGAAGAGGATGATCGTGCTAAAATCAATCCCCCTCATGCTTCACGAAGTCTGAATCGCAGGTTTTGCACGCTGCAGTCTTCTTCCTTCACGCGGGCTTCGCAAGTCATTCCGTTGCGGGTAGAGGAAAGAGTTTCCTGCATTTCTCGGTTCATTGAGGCGTGAAGCACAATATTTCGTTTGAGAAGCATATCACAACTATTGGTTCTTTTCGCTGTTGAATTTGATGACGCAATGAGGCGTCTCAGATTCCCTTCGCTGCATGCGGTGCGCACTTTGTGCACAAATCCTGTTGTGGGAAGGGCTCTGCAGCGAACTCGCACCCAGGATGGCGTCCGTAGAGGAAGTTTGGAGATTGGGTGGTGGCCTGCCACCACGAGAAGATTTTCTACCGCCGGTAATTTGCCTTTGGGTTCCTGGAAGTGTAGTTGGAGGTCGTTTGTTGATGGGTTTATCAAGAAGTAGTAGATGGCAGTTTCGTTTAGGTGTTGAAGGGGTGGAATAATTTTTATTGCTAAATCTTGTGCTGGCTGATGACGCCTTTGATTTCGTGAAGCGAAACGCCCCTTAGAAACCGATCGGTGAAAGGTTTGGCTGTAAATTTGTGCTGATGAAAACGTATGCTCTCAGATGAGGTATCTAGGGTTTAGGGTTTAAGGATTCCAGGAAATCTGAATTAGGTCGTGGATGGGAAAGGAAATTCTGCAGTCTGAATTTTCCCTTGCAGTTGAAAATAATCTTCTGATATAAACTCCTTTTGGAGAGTTTTAGATACGAGTGTAAAAATCCTTGTGACAGGTCATGGTTTGCAATGTTGCCTTTGAAGAATGCATTCAAGCCCGTTGCACGTTGAGGGTTGAGACAAGGAACCGCAATGGGTATTCGCAAATTGTCATAGAGCATGTTTTAGCCGATCTGTGAAACAAGAAAATCCCAGCAATGAAAAGCTTTTATGAGCTGAAGGTAAGATGCCTATGATATCGTGAGTTTGTGATGCAGAAGGGCAGCTTCCTTTTTCACCAGATATGTTGTCAATAGTAGAGAGGGGGATGTTAACGATAGAGCATCGCCATTCCCGACTAAATCAAACTCTCTCCGAGGTAGGATACCTCTTTTTGATGCGTGAAAGGTATCAATTCTGGGCGTAAGTTCCATACAATTGTTAAGATTGTAATGCCAATACATTCTTTACTGGAGTTGCGAGAGAAAAGTGAATTGCAGGAGGAAGTTTGTTTACTGCTTTGTCTGATATTGTATCACTTACTAGCAGACCTCAATAAAGTCTGTCTGAATTGTAAGACTCTATGATTGCGAACACTACCTAGGTATCAGCTGTGCGATGAGGATTACGTTCAGAAATGCAGTTGTTCAGATATCTCTTCGTAATTACAAGCTTTCGTGAACTGACTAAAAATTTGAGTCGTGTTAAGTCAGTCTGCAGCATCTCCTGATGAAATTATACGTTTAAGCAAAGAGCTTAGCAAGCTGGAGGACTTTATGGCCTGTATTACTTCCTTAAAAAATACGCGCAAGGTATACTTCATTCTAAACTTTGCTTTCATGGTTAGCCTACATCAATGCATGATGTATGAGGGTTTAAGGATCATTTTTACATGAACATTATTGGACAAAACACAACATGTAAGGGTTACAAGGCTCCCGGACTTAAAATTTGGAGTATATCTTTACAAGTCATTATTCAGCGACCTCCTGAAGACTCGTGCAATGTGTTCATTTGGTGATTGAAACTCGGTGACTTGTATTGATTTATTGCAGGAGATAGAAGGGTTGAAAATGCTGATAGAGGATTCAGCGGAAGATGAGGACATGAAACAAGCAGCAGCAGAAGAGCTGCGTTCTGTATCCAAGCTAGAAGCTGAGGAGCTGCAACGAATGCTATTACTAATGCTCCCAAAAGATGAAGCTGATAGTCGTGGTTGTATTCTTGAGGTCAGAGCTGGTACGTAACCTTCTTCTTCTTCTTCTTCTTCTTCTTCTTGTGGTGTTTATTGTGTTTTGTTTTAGGTTGTTGGTGTGTGTGAGAGTGTGGATTGGTTGGTTTGTTTGTTTGGTTTAAATTTTATTAATATTAATGTTTTTGGTTTGAATTTTTGTTTCACGGATTCATAGCTTTTAGGTCTTTAAGAGTACTGAGAACCTTAGAAGCAGCTTATAATTATGCATCAATCTTGCATTTACCTTTTACCAGGTACTGGCGGAGATGAGGCGTCGTTGTTTGCTTCGGACATTTTTAGAATGTATGGTCACGTACCCTCCTCCCCCTATTATGCTCATGCTGCATATTTTTTTTCTTATATTCCACATCCTCATTAACTACCATCGAGCTTTCTGTACTTTACTACGAGCTGAAACTTGAATAAAGAAGTGTCTAGTAGATAGGTGGACACCTCTGCTAATTGTAGCTTTGCAACCTCTAATCTATAACTGGGATAGTTTTCAATTTGCAGGTACGAGAGATACGCACAGAAAAAGTTGTGGAATTTTGAAGTTTTAAGCATAACTCAGACTGATAGCAAAGGATACAAGGTTTATTTCTTGTAAATCTTCACCTCCATTATGATCATATCTGTGGAGAAGGCTTCTTTTTCGAAATTCTGAAGTTCCTAACCAGTGATCAGGAAATGTATTGAGTTGCGCTCGAATCGATGCAGGAAGCAAGTGCCTCTATCACCGGAGATGGTGTGTATGGAAAACTCAAATTTGAGAGTGGCGTGCATAGAGTCCAGGTATCCGTGGGTTTGAGAGTTCATCTATTCTTTCTTGAGTTAACCTTTGCAATTGAGATGTGAAAATACTGGTTACTATGAAGGGACCATTGATGTCCCTCTGGCTAGCCTACTTAGTATACTTCACGTGTCTTGACTTATTGGGAGCTTCTAAGATCTGTTTCCGTTTCCGCCGATGTCTATTCTGTTTACTCAACAATTTGGACCGTTGAGCAGACGCATTTATTTGATTACGAGACGATGTATTTGTTTGGATTGCAGAGGGTTCCAGTGACAGAGAAGAGTGGGCGGGTGCACACAAGCGCAGCCTCAGTTGCTGTTCTTCCACAAGCAGACGAAGTAAGAATAATAATACGTTCAAGGATTTAATACAACAAATCCACATTGAGGCCACTGAGATGCCAACGTTGAACCTTGCTCGTGTCATGTGCCTATGAGTCGTCAGCATACGTGTGTGTGTGTGTGTGAGTGTGATACTCGTTCCTTTTATCCGTGAGTCAACACCCCTCAAAATTATGTGTAGAATTCTAACCTTCCACGTCTGAAAAAGCACTCGTCTATCCTATTTTTCTCGAATCGGAAACACGTATTACAACAGGGATGTTTTGAACTCAACACATTAACAGTATTGAGCATGTCAACACTGCAGGTTGATGTTCAAATGAGGAATGAGGATCTTAGAATAGACACTTATCGAGCAGGTGGAGCAGGTGGTCAACATGCCAACACTACCAGCAGTGCTGTTCGTGTTACTCACTTACCCACGGGCATTGTTATTGCGATTCAGGATGAGCGTTCTCAGCACATGGTACGAAGTACTCCTTTGAAGTTGTATCAGAGTAGTCATTACTTCATATGGTTCATGATATCCGTGGAATATATAGCTATGATAGGATGTGGAGTATTTTGAGCTCAAATCTTTCAGTTTATAATATTTTTTAAAAGTTTACATTTTATTCCCATATACAGAATAGAGCTAAAGCACTGAAGTTGCTACGCGCTAAGCTGTTTGAGAGAGAGAGGATGCAGCAGGCCATGGCACGCTCTACTCTTCGACTTGAGCAGGTAACCAATTGGGTTAAGCAATTTCCTTAAACAATTACTGCCAGCGTAACACTGCACAAACACCGCATGTGCTCTCGTTGATCATCCTAGTTTGACCCATCTGCATGCTCATGCTTTGTATGCCTAGACCCATGATGAATTCAGCTTATGTCTGAATTGGGGTTATTATACTGCAGATTGGAAGCGGTGACCGATCAGAGCGTATACGTACTTACAACTTTCCTCAAGGGAGAGTCACTGACCATCGCGTTAACATAACCCAACATTCCATTGTTCAGATTATGCAAGGGGAAGGTCTGGATGGTTTCATAGATGCATTGACTATGAAGCAAGAGATTGCGGCTCTGGCATCTCTTAAGGCTACATCGTGATTCTGCTCTTTATAATTCCCTTTTTCATTCTTTTCTCTGCATTCTTTTTTCGAATGATGTGCTAGCCATATGGATTGCTTGAGGTTGGGGGATCTATGCAATCTTAGTGATCAAACTTCTTGTGTTCAAGAAGTACACACTTATATCCCATATTGATAATCATAGCATCCTTCTAGATGGATGAATTTGCACTGAAGGCAAGTGTTGAGCTACTTTACTACAATACATCAAGAGATATCCTGATTTCACAGTCCTAATTATACCTTAGGGTTAAAATTCTTGGACAAATGCTCTTCACTATTGCTACTTTGTTCAAGTAGTGACGGTTCAAACAATTATCTGTTGGTTTTTTAGGGAATTGGATTTGAATCGTGTAATGATAGATTTGCTGAATCATCAACTGCAGTTGTGCCTGATTTTATAAATACGTAGTCTATTACAAGGCAAGTAAATCCATATAGCTACTTATATAATAAATAACATCTTAGTAGAAGTAATTGTTTGTCTAATTATTTAATTATTTATGAGTACCTTACCACAAATTACTCAAATACTTGTTTCCAGTTAGCAGTTGTTACAATCGTATATTGATCATGTTTGTGAGCTAATCCAAAAAGTTGCTTCAAATCATAGTTTTATATCTAACCTTTAAAAAACTATACATTAATAGTTGTTTGAAAAATTTGTCTTTTTATTTTATTTCATTAATTTTCAATATTTAATTATGATTCTGATATGGTTGTTTACTATGAGTAAGATTAGATATTTACAAATCATAATTCAAAAATTAACGAACTAAAGATGTACAATATTAATACATAAATAAAATAAAAATATTATTTATATCATATAAACAAAAGAATAAAAAGGAAAAAAAAAAAAAAAAAAAAAAAAAAAAGTGAGAGAGAGAGAGAGAGAGAGATCAGCAACATTGCAGTTGGTCTCCACCACATTTTATGAAAATGATCAAACATTATTGTGTATATTTTCTGTTCAGATCCCTGGCTATAAACTGTCCCACCCAGCAGTGGTGTGTTGTACATTGGCTCTCTTATGCTTCCTGTTTCCATTTATGACTATACAATTCATATCATATACTGCATTGAATGGATGAGTTTTTATTTTTATTTTTTTCAAATCTCATTTGAGGAGCATATTATGTCCAACAGAAACCAGATGGCTTTCCAAGGAGTGCTCAAAGTACAAGCAGCCTCCCTCAACAACTGGGCTGGATTGGCCCTCATGCAACCAAATTTTGACAACCAGCCCAGACCTCAGAACATGAATCCAATGTTCTCAATATATAAAAAGTTTACTTGGTGCACTTCTGCTGAAACAAAGAGCAACTGCTTAGCACATTGAATTTCAAAGGCTTTTAACAGAAAATATGCTTGCTGCAACCAATGTGGCACTTTGTCAGGAGTTGCCAGAAGTTCATCAAGACATCCAAAGAAAGCAATCTATCATTCAAGGACTTCAAAATGATGGAGAGGACCAACTCAGGTGCACTAAAGAGTGGAACATCCCACATGCATTTAGTGCCAAATAGTGACATTATGATTTGATTCTAGAGGGATGGTAAACTCAGACACATACATCACATTTTCATGTGAACAATAATCAGCATCTACCCTGTGCTTAAGTCATTGGGTTGTTCTGAGTATGAGACTCTACCACCATGTTATTGACCTTATTTTAAAGATACTTCCATCTGTGCATGAATCCGCAATTGTTGTAGAGTTTGAATGTTCATGTGCAGAACTGCCTTCTACCATGAGAAGCAAGACAATGGCAAACATCTTGAGCAGCAACAGGTGCTGGAAAGGTATTTAATTACCAAGGCAAGAGAGGCATGGAGAGGATGTGTGCTGAACTGACAAATGCAAATAAGCAACAATGACTTAACCCAGCAGGTAGTGCATTGGATTATTGGATGCATAGATGCTAGATATTATTTTGCACCAATTTTTTTCCTTTAAAATGAAATTAAAACAACACAAATGCTTATTTCTACTAGAATTGTGTGTCTTGTTATAATTTTTTAAAATCTTGTATAGTGTATAACATCCAGTGATTTAATTTAAATATCTATATCAAGACTTGAACTTTGAAAACTGACATTTTTATTTATTTATCCTTTTATTTTGCAATTTTATGATCTTGGTTGTATGACCTCATTTAACAACTTTGATATGATAGAATTTATTTCATTTTGCAGTTTGAAATTTTTATGAGCATTTTAAGAAGTTATACACACATTCATATATGTATTAACACATACATACATTGGTCTCATATGAACATCCCATATCAACTAGATTTTTCTTAAAATATTCCAAATAAAAATATTATAATAAATAATTGAAGATAAAACTTTAACCCAATTCATCTACATTTTTTAAAAATCAAGTATATCAGTTATTTAAAGTTATGTTTTGAAGCCATAAAAATAAAATAAAAAATTATATATAGTGTATATATATACATTTATAGATAATACATAATATTGTAAAGTTTTTTTAATGTCAATTTTAGTATTAGTTATTATAAAATATTACTTACCTATTTATAAATTACAAAATTGCTTATAAAACCTAATTTTAAAATATTTAGAAGATTTAAGATTATGAAATAATAAATATAGAAATATTATAATTTTATAAAAAATTAGTGTTAGGGGCACTTTTTATCTAGAAGCCCACTTTGAAAGGCTATGGTTCAAAAGCCTTAGTAAGATCCCCTACTTGGTGAAGAAAATCTCTCCTTACAAGCCTTGGCCTTTGGATATAATATAAAGTTAAAAGAGGCCATAAAATGGACCAAAACATTCTTTTATTACAAGTCTAAGTATGTTAGCCCATATTTTTATTCAAAAAAATTTAAACCACCTCTTTGAGATGGACCCTTTGGATTTCTTTTTCTAAGTATAAAGTCAAATCAAGGAGGCTTCTTGATTATTACAAAAATTTATGTAATAATGATAAAAGTGTAGAATTTATAAAAATTGGTGTATTTGTCATCAATGCTAAATATACAGTAAATTGAAATAAAAGACAATTATTAAAGTATGTAATAACAGACGTGATACCAAATCTATATCAAAATCAAGAAATTTTGTATCTACTGTCATGCATCTGGACATCTTGATAGTAATAAATTTACATATACGATGTACATCTTTGAATATTTTCATATATTAAATGTTCATTTCATGACTTAAATTTTCTCATCTACACTATTGATTTTAGGTATTTTTAGATTAAAATAAATTTCTAAAATACTAAATCTTAATAGAGCAAAAATAATTAGCTTTCTTTTACATGGTGAGTTCAAACAGTATAATGGGCATAAAAATAAAAATTTAGGAGTGAATGAACAAACACAAAAAATTTGCAAAATTTTTTTTCAAATGTTTTTGGATAACAAGCATATTGTGATTTATCGTACATAAAAATTTAAGTTAATTTTGTAGAAAATACACTAATTTTAGTAAAGAGATTTATTTCTTTTAAAAGTTAAATTGGTGATTTTGTGATAGACGTAGAGATGTGGCTGCGTCATTTTCATATAATGCTTACTTTAAAATCAATAACTTGTGGATTATGTTGTGGTTTTAAAAAATAACATATTTAACTAACAAGTTCTAAAAAGTAAAAATTGAAACAATTATCTTGAATATCATCTTAACAAAAATAAGCTATCTGAAACATTCCTAACTTACATTCATCAGGATCCAAATTTTATATCCATTAATTTTTATTATATTTTATATTTTATTAATGTGATCTTTAAGCTTTTAAGTTAAGTTGTTGCACAGTATCTCAACCTTAATGTATGATTCATCCTTGTGTTAACAAAAATGTGTATTAATGTTTTTTCATATATATATATACATATATATTGTTTGTAATTTTGTAGATGATTGGCTGATGGTGGTACCACTAGTAAACTCATAGCACTGAGTAGCATGTTATAGACAGCAATGAAGTATCACGATGATGTGTTCCTACTGTATTTTAGAGCTCTATGTGCAGTGTTCAATATGTTAAGTTACTCAAACTTGAGAAAAAAGCCGTATGTATTGAATTTTAAATTTTGAGGATGTACCCAAACGACAATTTTTAATTTTTTTTGAATATCCTACCAGCACATACTTTCTTATCACCTCTAAAGAAAACACAAAAAATAATACTAAAAAATAAGCGTTGTCTGGATGAATGAAGCATTTGTAGCCATTGACCAACGCTGCACTAATATCAGCTCATAGCAGAATGATTAAGAGGTGTCATTCAAGGTCATGAAGTTTTATTGCATGTATTCTATGTGACCTGGTCATGGAATGCTTGAAATGCAAAAAGCATCAAAATTACCAATGAAGTACTCAAATATTTCTGAGCAATAGGAACATAGACAAATCCAAATTAATGGTGATAAAATATTGCTCTTACGGTTGCACAGAATCAGCGCCGAGATGTATTTAACTTGCAGTAAGATGCAATCGCCTTCTCCTCACTTCTTCTCCTGTGAACCACCTGAAGTACAACGATTTGAAGTAGAAAACCCACAATGAGGTAAAACTCCCTGTAACGTTAACTTCGAAGTTAGAGTCACTTCATAGAAGACAATCTACTCATCAAATCTTACTGTTGCAAAACCTCTGGAATACCAGGTCTGAATGGTATTGTGAAAAGCCTAAGCAGTAATGAAACTGAGACATATTCACAAGTTGTAATAGACCGAATTTCTTTACTATTATATTAGGTACACACTGTCCGGTAGAGCGAAATTGTACATACCACATTCTCCAAGTCTGGCGTATGCATGCATTCATTACCAGGAGTAAAACCTTTTTTGTAACCAACATTATTTCTGTGGTAATGTATACAGGTCATCTGCTGATCAATTTTTGTGGAGACCATGAAAGAAGCGGGGTTCCTTAACTCGAGAGTGACGGCATTCCTCTCCAGCAGCTACATGGTGCTCAAACCTCAGCTGTACAATCAGCAACCTTTGAAGTTTCAGTGCGAATGTAAGAAATGGCTATGTTAACATAGAAACATTCCCAGAAGCATGAAAGGATGATGCAGATGTATTGAACTAAGCCATTAAACTTAACAAGTTAAACCTAAAAAATTGAAAGGTGTAGACCAATGACGACACTACGTGTTAACACCAGAAATGCCGAGTCGGCTGTGAAGTTAGATAATATACCTCGTCGTTGTTTCTTATGCCAAAATCATGAAGACGAGCGTCATCATCCACGAGCTTCTCCTTTTCAAAACTTAAGCAGAAGTTGCCCCACACATGCTTCCTGCGACACACAAACGAATAGAAAACGTTGAGCATCTCATGCAACCCTTCATTCCTGAAATGAATAAATAACTTCATTTTACGTGTGCTAAGAAACTAGGTTCTAAGCCACATTTGAAGTGCAAAGGAACGTTCACGACCCTGCACAACCTGACATCAAGCCAGCCATGATTGGAGTATTAAACATGAAATGTGTCTGTGGCCAAGCTGTGATTGCTCGTCGGAGTCGACGTACTTCATGATTGATTGCTTCAGATCTCTGACCTTGCCATTGTTCGGCACGGTAACATCTGAAACCAAATTGAATTCGAACACATCCTCAAACATGAGAATTTGGACATACTGCTTCTGATGAAAACACAGTGTCGATATGGCGGCATCTATGAGAGTGTTATTTGCAATGTACGTTCCGATGTAGAGTTGAACTGCGGTGGTGCACGTCTGATTATAATCAGCGGAAATTGATATCACCCTTTACAAATGGAAATCACTTCAAAGTTACAATGGGAAGTTCCTGAGGATGAGAATAGTTTTTAACATGATTCTAATCGAGGCAGGATACATATTATTTCGTGCAAGGGATGATAAAAATCCATACGCATACCTCATGAGATTCCTACATTCAATTCTATAGAGTTTGCGAAGAACGTTGACAGAAAATTTCTCTGCCATTTGTGAGCGAGGGAAAAAATAAAATAAAATACAAAGGCATTTCACTTAAGTGCGCTGCACACATCTGGGAGTTGTCTAAACCATGCGATCAGTTTTATGATGATGGAAACTTATTCAATTTTTTCAAAAATAGCATTCAAGGGCATCGCATGAAAGGAGATATGTACCAAAGTGGCTGCCATCAAGCTTGAGAATGGCACTCCCGAGCTTCACCCCAATCAAGGTATCAACGCCCGCAACCGTTTCATTTTTAGGCACATTACCCAGAATGGAATCATCCAGCAACGTGGACGCCAGAGGCTCAAACTGGCTCCTCCTAAAATAAGTCCCCAAGTCGCCTCTCCTTACACCCAACATCCTCACAGCTCGAATATGAATCTCACTACTTCTCAATGCGGCAAAAACCCTACAAAACAGCGACAGAACTCTAAAAAGGCCACTCCAACCTCAAACACTCGCCTCCACAACCAAATCAAAAACCAAATCGCTTTCTCGCCCACCTCCCTCACCTCATATTCTCAATTCCAAAGAACACACCCAAAACCCACGTCGCTGAAAACTGAACAGCGAACACTCCGAGCTCTCAGAACAAATGCAACTGCTGAGGAGAACGAGGGCGAAGAGGACGAGCTAAGCTCTAAGCCGCCAACTGAGCGACCTCTGACAACTGAAGCGAAAACAACAGCATTCTGACAAGCAGACATGCTGAATGGAATTCTGTTACAGATGGGTGGATTGAATGAGCGCGAGGGTCCTAAGAAATCATGTGAGTTGCGACGCCGGGCAGCGATGGAGGAGCAATGGAGATGAATCGCAAGCTGCGAAGGGTGCTGGATTGGAATTGACGATGAGACGGGCTTGCATTTCCTGCAGCTCCGAACTCTCTCAAAAAGTTGCTTTTCGTAGCGGGGAAAAAGTGCTTTATAAAGTAAAAGCATCAACAATCCGAAACACGTGTTCTTAAGACATAATATAGATTATGGCTAACAATTTCATTGGGAGTACAAAGTTATAAAATGACTGTCAATTTCAACTTGTATGCCATATCTTGTATTGTGCTATTAATTCCTGAAGGACTAATTCAAATTATTTAAATCTATTAATATTATATTTATAATTTTTTTCTTTTCTTTTCTTTTTCCTGTGGTGGGGGTATTTTTTGAATATCTCATACCCGTTTTTTAAAAATAGTCATTTTTTTTGCAATGTGCGACTAATTTTTTTTTCTTTATTTCCTTTCTCATGAAAACATATTAAAAATATATAAAAATAAGTCACCATTTCTTACTTAATACTTGTAAAATGTTAACATTGAACTGTAAGCTTATAAATTATTTTGAATAAATGGTCTTGTAAATAAATAAGTATTTTTTATTATTCCAATAATTTTTTTTTTTTTTTGTTTAATCAAATAGTTTGAAAGATATTGAACAAAGAAAATTTGATTGATTTGAAAAGTATTGAATAAAGATGGCATGTGATGGATGAAAGGTTGTGGTGACAAAAGCAAAAATTGTGGTGGTATTAGCAAAAATTGTGATGAATTAGCAATACCTTGATTTAATCTGACTATTTAAGTCAACTCTTATACCAAACAACTCCACATATTTTATTTAGAAAAAATAAAAAAAGAAAGTAAGAAAAGCCATACAACTCAGAACGAAACAATTCAACAAGATAGTAGCTTTTTCTTTTTCTTTCATGTCGTAATCACAAGTCCAACCACACCTCAAATTCACCCCACAATCAAACTAGATGCATTAGGGAACAAACAATAAATCATTTCACATACCATAGAATCTAAGTATGAAGGAGTGACAAGCGCTTGCTCGGTGATATATCTTCATGCAAAAGGCCGCATGGCTTTGAATGAACACAACATCAACACTCTGATCCAGGTCAGTCTCCGCCAATACTTTAGCTTACAACAAGCTCAACAAAAACCGATACAAGCTGCAAGTGGAAGTCTTCGATGCACACGGTGTGTGTGTACGAATTGATTGCACAGCCCCTACACTGAAATCATTCTGTCTGCCATCAGATTCTAGGCTCTGGCTATTTGTAGACTGCACGTTGGGGATTGTGAAGCATGTGACATAACGGAGGATTGTTTGAGACAGTGCATGTGATGGGTAACAGTTAACAGCACTAGGCGATGTCCAACTGGAGAGGTGAGGTTTTGCTTACAGCTTTGTAAACTCGGTAGTTTCACACTCTAATTAGTGGCTTCGAAGACGAGCAGTTTTGGCTGATCCTGTTAATAACTGCGCCTTCATCTTGATTTGTCTGCTTCAGGAAACTTCCAGGCCTACTGCGCATGGGATGCAGAAATTCCCAAGTTGCCAAAACACTTGCTTAAGATCCCGGAATGGTGTGCTAGAAGGCAATAGGTAGAAGCAACTCTGAATCAGGAATCTAAGCATGTGCTATTTGGGATCTGCGCCGCCAGTTTGCTAGTGGGTCAAGGTGGCGGATGCATCGGCACTGTTATGCTTGCTTGCATCCTTTTGACCAGATCAGCGGCAGACTGCTGATTTGCTGCTGACTCGGTAGTTTGTGCACGATTTCTGCTGTGCCACACAGACTAGCATTGGCCTTCAGATCTGCCGAGTAAACGGGACGGTAATGATAAAGTTTTAGCTGTGTCGGTATTCTAACAGTGAACAGACATGCAGGGAGAGAATAGAAGAAACGATGTATATTAACAGTATGTTGATTATGTTACCTGATCTTCACTTTTGTTCCGGAGACAGAAAGGCTGTTTGTGAAGGTGAGATTGTTTGTTTGAAACGTGCTTACTCTGTCCACTGCAAACTGGATATGTTAATGCAACATTCTACCCTCAGCAGTATAGCTCAAAATCTTATTCACAGCTACTAAGAGTAAATGCTTACTATTCTTATTTTTAATATATGTATATATATATATATATATATATAAAAAGTTTTTACAAGTCAAAGACATGAATTGATGCTTTGAAAGCAAGCATTGTGTTCTGATTTTAAAGTGGTTCAGTGGGAATGTTGGCCCCACATTGCAGAAGTGGAAGAATATTAGATAGAGCTTTTCGTGTTACAAATGATGGTTTACACCAATCTGTTTGGATTGATCACTAAAAAATTGAATTGTTTGTCCATAGCTATACATGAGTGACAGTCCCACACGCACAAATAACAACAACAAACATGTGTATATATATATATATATATATATATAAATGACGTTTTAAATCAACACTCAGATTCAAAAACTGACATTAGAACCAAAAAAAGATATTGATGGTAGTGAATGCAAATGCAATATGTGTTGCTCCGCTAGAAGATACTAATACTAAAAACTGATTTTGATTGTGTGTGTGTGACAGCATGTGCGTTTTTTTAAAAGCATATCTATTTACTAATAATGTAATTGAGACAATCACAAAGTTATAAATTTATCATATTGAAATATTATTTCATTTTAATGAAAAGTTATTACTTAGTTAATTTTTTTGAATGTTAGTAGAAAGAGTTTCTTATGATTTTTTTCAAGATCTTCTTTGTCAAAGAACATTATATTAGAGAATGATTTTTTAAATTCTTTTTCATTTTTATTTTAAACTTGTCCATAGATTATTTAAGAATAACTAGCCTAATTATATTAAATCTTATTTTCTTAGTTGATATGATCTCTGATCTTTTGAAAATTATCCAGTTATTTTGTTATTTTAAAAACCAGTTTGCAAATAGTAATTTGTTATCTTGTACTATACAGTAATTGTTCTAATGATTACCTAAAGACTACAAAAATCTGGACTTCAACTTGAAATCTAATTTATCCCCTTTTTGGAGAAGTGATTTTTTAAAGAGGTGGTAAGGAACATAAGTGCATACAATAAAATAAATAAAAAGATCATAAATTATAAATTTGTGAAAACATCAAATGGGACAAGGGATATTTATGGCAAATAAATCTTCACATAGAAAGTAAAATAAGAACACATATTGGTTGGCCCCAGAATCAAAATACTAAGCACTGGAAAACTCCCATAGTTGCGGTGAAGGTAGTTATTCATTTGTTTGTTTAATTATTTTTGTATTGATTAAGTGGTACATGGGTTCGAATACTATTAGTATGTCAAACGACTGTGGTGTGATTTTGATATGTATTTTCTTTTAAAACTATCAACTTAAAAATAATTGAAGGACTTCAATGTTTTTTGTTGATTTTTAACAAATGAATTACAGAAGATACAACTTCAGATGCAGTAATTAGACATACATTTCATAAAATATTAAAAAATGCGATTTAAGAATCTGCCTTGCGAAGCAACAAAACCACTCAACGAATCTAACAAACCATAGAGAAGTATGGATTCACTCACCAGAAATTGGCAAAATTACATCCATTCAAAAATACCCCCATACGTCCAAAAAATTTACATCATCAATAACTTCACACATAGATCTGCAACAAAGTTCTTTACAAATACACAATGTAACGGACTTTCCTGGATATTTTCACACTTTCTTTTTCTTTTTCTTCCCGCGCAATGCTTTGTCAGCGCAAAAGAGGTTGTTTACAAGGTAACATGGACGCGCCATGAGGAAGCAAAAGCCACTTTGGGAACTTCTCGGTGTTTATCAGCGTAGTTTTCCGGGAGGCTGAGCTCGGATTCGAACAGCTAATCTGTTAGGTCTAAATCTAATCAGAGACGATGACACCAGCCGGCTCTGTTCGAATCAAAATGTATACATCCAATCTCCATGGAGTTTAAGGGCAGAAAGCTCCAGGAAATCGTCATGCGGGAGCATGTCTGGATTGACCAGGCCACTAGCCACGCATGTCTTCCGAAGGCAAGGCGAGGCTCGTGTATGAGCTGGAAATTCGCACGCCGGGTGGTGCATGTTATGTATCAATCCCCACCCACTTCGGTGCAACTTACCGACAGGAATTTTCCTGCTGCAACTTGCTAGCGAAAACCATTGAAAAATCTCACAAGCTCCGGTGCGGCTTTACCGCTGTGCCTCTGACGCTTTCTATGACGTGTTTCGTTTCGCAGGTGACATCTCTGGCTGTTGACTTTGGTGGTCGTATTGCGGAGACGTGGTCAGGATAGAATATTCAGTGTTATTTCTGCTAAATATGGATAGTTACGGGAGGATTCGGTACGATGGAGAACCGCTGGAGTCGTGATGGGGATCGTCTCCGTTGTACTTTACAGTGGACTGGGAAGGATGACGAGAGCCTGTTCGGACGCATTCAAGCATGGTTTGAACTTTTCCTCAAAGTCTCCGCTTGCTTCTTCTCTGAACAAATCGTGGTGTGCTGATCATTTTCCTGCTCATCACGTTTTGCTGGTCATTTTGGTTTGTCGGTCTTCGCCTCTGCTCGCTCTCACATTTCTTCTCGGGCAAGTCTGTGACAGTCTGTGTTGTGCGCTCCGCGTTCGCATCGTTGATGCATAAAGAGGTTTCTGTAGAACTCTGAAGTGAGCCTCTTCTTGTTCCGCTGTCTTCGGACGCTAATTGAACGGCCTCATCTTCAGTTGCTTGCTGCTGTTCGTGCCAGGGGGAACGCAAGAATATTCGTGAGCGTTTAGGCTTTCAGAGAAACTTGCTACCTACAAACTGGAGGATCTTGCAGGTCGAGAAAATTTTCCTACCAGGTTTGGGAGTTGCTGTGAGAGAGCACGCTTGAGATTTTGAGTGCTCTCACTGTAGTTGGTTGTTGAGGACAGGGCCACGACCAGAAGAATTCCAAGCTTTCATTGGCATTAGACAATTTTTGGAGAACATAAGTTGAAAGTCTTCATCTAGTGGGTGTTTCGTAATGGGGCGATCGAGATGCCTGGCGTTGGTGTCACTTCTTCTCCTAGTTTGCCTATCTCCAGGAGGTGCAGCTAGCCCACACGGCGATGGTATGTGCTTATCTCCTATTTTTCAAATAATAGTTTAGTTATTTTTTTCTCCGGAGCCGTTCTTGCCCAGATTTTAAGTGATTTATCAGCGATAGGATCGGATGGGTGAGACCCTACTTTGCAAGATCTTATGTTAGTTGCGAGAACACATTGAATCCGTTTCAAACACCTCAGAATTGCAAATCATCTTGACATCACTGTGTCAGCACTTCTCTACATCATAAAACAACTCTTAATGTGATCAGTAGCTCTGAAAGTCAAGCAGATGTGCTGTTTCCTGAAGTGCAGCTTACATAACAATGTGCAATGGAGTTTCTGAGCTGTTCTTTTTGCTGAAATACGTATAGTGAGGGAGGAGCAAGTTGCGATTTTCGGTGGGCGTCGAGGTCTTCTACAAGCTACCCCTGGTTCACGTAAGAATTCGACACATTCTTATCTCCTACCAGCAAGCCTCTATCTGAACAGAAATTTCGTTCTTTTTTCAATTCGAGCTCATCTGTGGTAAACTTCGTGCTTTGTACGGGTTTTGTGTCTCTGTTTGCAAATGTGCTTAGAAGTATTGAATTCATCGTCTTTGTCGGCATTGACAGCACCTTCAACGACTCCCCCAACTCCAACGACGGCGCCCCCAACTCCAGGAACCACGCCGCCGCCAACTCCAGGAACGACGCCGCCAACTCCAGCAACGACGCCGCCAACTCCAGCAACGACGCCCCCGACTCCAGGAACGACGCCGCCAACTCCAGGAACGACACCCCCAACTCCAGGTACACCTACGACACCTGGCTCTGCTCCCGGAGCGAGTCCTAAAATCCCAGGAATTGCTCCAGGATTTGTTCCAGGTTAAGATTCAAATACCCCCAAATTTAGCGAATACGTAATTGCAAACTCATCAGTGTGAGAGGATTCCATATACTCCAAACATGCCCTAAAACGTAGTGTGTGCTGTGACATGAATCCATCCAGCAATGCTTCGAGTGTCTTTGGTTAGGCATGTGGCCGTCGAAGTAATCCTTCGACTGATAACAAGCCCTGACCGTGGGAGTCTGGCATGTTCACTCTCTGCTTCAAGTTGCTGATGCCCCACTCGGCTCTGTGCAGGTGTTCTTCCCAGTCCTCCACCATTCGCTCCAGCTCCTGCCCCAAGTAAGCTTCTTTTGTCTCTTCCATCACTTCCACTCTAACCCTACCTTGTGGACATGTACATTTGTAAAGAAATGCCATACTCCGAGCGCCGTCGTTGTTTGCGTTTTTCCTCCTTTTTCTCACCACTTTCCGCTTGTGTGTTCAGTGGGAGTTACATCCAGGCAAAAGCTCAATGCCATCATCGCAGGATCCGTTGTAGCCGGGGTGGTAGGAATCGCACTAGTTTTCCTCTTCTGCCGCTGCCCATGCTTGCGAAGACAAAAGAAGCTCCCATTCCAAAGACTGCAGATGACTTGATTGCATCACCAGTACCTGCAACGTCCAGTTGTGTCGCAAATCAACACACTACGGTGGCGGTTAGTACCTGAAGGCGCGAGGCAATTATTTATTGCATTATGTCTCTTGCATACTAGGTCACTAGAAAAACGGCACACAGCCTCAGAAAACCCTTTGCGCCCATGTCAGAAACCGATAGTGCGTCTTCCATAGCCTCGTCTCATCGAGGTCCTCCTGGCTCACAGACTCCACTATGACTCCAACTAACGTTCTAAAACCTGCAATTCAACGGAGCTTGTGACTGCAATAGGCAATCTTCAGCAATTGTTGTCAATGCGATGCATTGTGAGCACGATGCATCGATGGAATTGACGCACTGCGCGATGCAACCAGGCACTCTCATCATGTCTTGGCAAGCCCAAGTTTGCGTGAGGGGGATTGCACTGTTGAAATTTGGGCTAAGGTTTTCTGCTATGAGTTAAAAAGTGGTTTAGTCTTTTACTTTAAAGTAGGAATAAAATTGTTGATGAATGTGGCCACCTTCTTGGTGCGAGAGTTGAGTTGAGAGCCGAGAGAACTTCAAGCTGAGGGGTTTGTGTTTTTGCAAACTCAATGATCCAGTTCTACAAATTGTAGAATTCAATTTGTCTACATGAGTAAATTTTTGAACCAATTCTTTTTTTGTTTTTTTGTTTTTTTTGTTTTTATAAATAAAGTAGGATTTTCAGTTGGATATATGGATATTAAATTAAGGAAATTGCTAGGTGTACACACCCATTTTATGATTGTGTAAACACCTTTGTGTCACTCACTCTTACTTACATACAATAAAATTTTTATTTACACAAAAAAATTTTAGGGTTAAAGGTTTGTGTGCAATGATTTATGATTTTTATTTATTTATTTATTTTTATTGACTAAATTTAATAAAAATTCAAAATATATTTCATATAATTTTTTAAATTTAGTTTATAAATATTATTAATTTTATCAAAAAAAAAATTTATCCTAAATAATGTAAATATGGATTTTATTGTGCATATGTGGGAGTTCTTTAAATTAAAATACTGATTATTATTTTTATTTTTATATTTTAAAAATTTGACAACCATGTGCTGAGAAGAATTTTTATAGAATTGTACACATTCTAACTTGAATTT
This sequence comes from Physcomitrellopsis africana, assembly GCA_036785485.1. NCBI lineage: Eukaryota > Viridiplantae > Streptophyta > Bryopsida > Funariales > Funariaceae > Physcomitrellopsis > Physcomitrellopsis africana. The sequence goes on along the minus strand of JAWRVF010000026.1, from coordinate 297,796 downwards.
GACTACAAATATATAATGAAAAAATTATAAAAAATATAAAATAAAAGATAACTTATTTGACTTTTAAACTTTTGTTGACATTTTTATTAGAATCCAACATCTAATTAGGTTTGAGTTATAATTATAATTTAATAGTTAGTATTTATTTAATATTTATTTTATTTTAATAATACTATAATACTATAATTTTTATATTTAGTTTTTTTATAATACTATAAATAATAGATACTATTTAAAAAATTTAAAAATCTTAATCTAACTCTTATATAAAAATTTAAAAATAAATAATTTTTATTAAACTTTCTTTTTATAAAAGAACCATATAAATTTATTAAAATTATTTTTCAATAGATGCAAGGTTGAAGAATTTAATCTTTTGGACATTCTTGTATAAATAGAATTGAAATAAGATTCACATATTAATTTTAATTTAATTTTTTTATCTTGATTTAATAACACTATGGATAATTTGTTTTTTCTAATTCCAAAACTTATAATTGTATACAAATTCAAAGTCTTTAGAGGGCTCTAAAATTGACAAAGTATAAAAGTTGTAAGCCACTATGCTTAGAATAGAGTGTTTTTTGATATTTGATTTGTATTTTTCTATGACAATTATTGGCTAGAGTATATATAGAATAGTTGTTATAGAAATTTATAATAATGTATGAAGGAACATTGCACAAGAAAGAGTGATTTAATATTTTAAAAATTAATATTGGATAGTAGCAATAGTTTAATATTAGATTATTATAAAAAAAGATTTATATAACATTAATAGAAGAAGAAGAATTAAAATTGGATGAATATTATACTAATAAAAAAATTCAATTTTCCTTGGATGAAGATAAAGTTGATGATAAAGGTCCTAATCATTATTCTAAGAGACATTAGATAAGAGCCATTATAGAGACCTTAGTGAAGATGGAAGACTTAGTAGATCCAATAGTTCCTCTTATTGTCCATGGATTTGAAGTTAATATTATGTCTTAAGATATTTATGAATAAGGAAGGTGGCCTATTAATACTAAGCATAGTTGGATAATCAAAGCAGCAAATAATACTCAAAGAATTGAGAATAGGACCTACAAATTTTTTCCTACTTGTTGAAAAAATAAAATTTAAAAATATATTAAATAAGTATGAAAAGTTTTTATTTTTGAATCTTCAAAAATTAGATACGTGGATATAAGTGATGTGGCATCAATGATTATATTTAAAATTCTATATATTCCTTTAGATCTAAAGCCAATTGAATTATCTAAAGTACATCTATTCAAATTTATGGAAATAAAAAAAAAAAAAGATGCAGATGAAGATTTTAAAACCATCATTTGCACCATATTCTAGTCTTTCTTTCACAATATCAAAGAAAAATAGAGCTTAATGGTTCATTCAAGATATACAACCAATAAATCAAGTGACTACAAAAAATATATGAGTTGGATCAATTGTTGGAGAATTTGCTGAGGTATTTACTAGTAAAATCATTTATTCTATTGAAAATCTTTATTTTAGATGTGATTAATTCTAACTTATTGAAGGGAATAGAGACATCACTACTATAAGGGCATCCTTAGGATTGACAAAAATTTGTATATTGCCACAAGAAGCAACAAACTTAGTTGCTCACATGATAAATGGGATTCACAAGGTTCTTTAAGATTTCATTTTAAAAAACTATGCCCTTCTTGGATAATATTTTAATAAAAGAGTATATAAAAGAAGAGAAGAATAAAATAATGGATCAAACGAGGTGTTGTAAATTTGTATCTAATTATATTTTAGATTGTGATAAGATTTTATTACGACTTAAGGAGGTTTAGTTGACATTATTAAGAATTGAATCTACCTTTGGAGTTTGAAAGATTGTTATTGTTGAATATTAGTGTAGATGGTTTGGTCACAAACCAAACCATAATAAAGTAAATATCATACAAAAAATGAAAGAAGTTTGTAGCTCATACATAGAAGTGTAAAAATTTCTAAGAATTTTTATATTTTATTATGTATGAATCCTTCATTATATGTATGTAGCAATTTTTATTTTTATTTTTTATTATCTACTATTAAAAAAATAAACTTTAAATAAAAAAAGATGCATATAGAAGTAATATAAAAGCTAAAGTAATTATTATATTCTCTACCTATATTATATAGAATAAGTTATAAGGATAATAAATTAGTATTACTTATAGGTGATACTAGGCCAATAGCTATTGGTTGGATATTAGGACAAGATGATGAAGAAGAAAATTTATTTGCTATAAGATTTGCGGATAAAGTATTAAGTGAAAGATAAAGAAAGTATCCACATGTGAAACGAGAATTATGGGAGGTAATAATAGCCATAAAAATTAAAAGAGATTATCTAATATGAACACTTATGATAGTGGAAACAAATTGTTTGCAACTATTGGGAATGATTACCAATTACTATACCCTTGATATTGTCATGTTAAGATAGATTGTATACATCAAGTCCTTGAATCTTGAATTCAAACTCATAGTAGGCAAAAATAATCTAATAGCAAATATGTTATTTCATATTAGATATGAATAAGAAGAAGATTTGATTAATGATATTGAGGATGTAGGTACTGCCTTTTATTCTAGAACACAATAAGGAGAAGGTGAATATCAAAAATAATTTATAGAAGAGTTATATAAAGATGAATAGATAGATATTATATACTACTTGAGCACATTATTAAGGCAACCAAGATGAAATAATGTTCATTCTAAGCAGATTAGATAAAAAACCTACAATTATCTTTTACAAGGTGATTATTTGTAGAAGCATTATAAAAGATATAGTGGTATATCACAAAGGATAGTTTGGAAGAAAAAAAAATTTATGAACAAGAATTCATGATATATAAATTTTTTTTCTTGCAAACTATCCTTTGTTTATATATATAAGAGTGGAGGTTGATGGAATCTTCAACCTCAAAAATATAATTGTTGTGGCTTAACTTAGGCCTTATGGTCTTATTCTTAGATCTTATTGTAACTCCTTCCTTGTGGTATAAAGTGAACTTTTTGTATTTTAGTTCTTTGAACTTTTGGAACCTTATCCTATTTGAATGATATGTCTATAATAATTTGTAGAGGCTAATATAGTATAATATCAAAGCTTGGTTTTTTTTAGATAGAAATTGGATTACTTCTTTTCTTGGAAGTACTATAGTGCTCTAGAAGTTATAGTTTATACTCTTCTAGACTGATATTATTTTTGATTTTTATATTTATTTATTTTTATTTTATTTTTATAACAAGAAGTGAAGAATTTAATATGACACACTCCAAAAAAGCCAAATTCGATTCAATTATAAATGCTCTTGAAGCATTTAGAGTCAAAACAAAGATCTTGTTTAAATAAAATGAAAAACTTTATATGACCATACATAATAGTTTGAGAGCACAACTATCTTAGCCACTATCACAAATCATCCTAAAAATCCCATCATTAAGATATAATTTACTAAAAGATGTATGTATTTGAGACAACAACTTAATGTCAATAATAAAAAAATCAAAAATTAGACTTCTAAAAAAATTTAATGGAATTTGTTCAAAGTTTCTTAATTTTATAAATCAAATATAATTTATTATTTTATTTCAACGTTAGCAATATTCTATACAAGCATCTTATATTCGATTAGATGGAATTTTGGTCTTAAATTAAGCTTTATCTTGATTTATTCTATTATTTGAGAAGAATTCTTCTATATTCTATAATTTTGAAATGTTTTTGGCAATATTTGCAGAAGTTTTTGAAGTATATAATAAGATTCATTCTGCCACAATTAAAATCCAAGTCCTTTGGTAGAGAACATGTTGTATTATGGTTTGGCTACTATGTGAAAATAATATATATAGACATTTAATATGTAATTTATTGTGCAATTGAATAGAACCAAATTAATAGATTTTAATTAGTTATAAAATATGATAAATTATTATTTTAAAAAAAATTTGTTTAAAAAAACTATTATTGAGATTTATACAATTTTATTTATTTTTTAATAGTAATTTTTGAGATTGATTTTATATTGATGATAACTTTTATATATTTTGAATCACCTTTGTTAGATATTGGTGATCCTTGAAATCTTCTTTATTTCTTTTATTTGAAATTTAAAATACATACTATATAAATCTTATTAAAAAAAAATTAAAGAAAAATTTTTGATATCAAAAAGAATAGCTAAGCCATCCATATGGATGAATGGAGATGAATAATAAAAACCTCTATTCCTATTGGCCAAAAGTTATGCCCAATGGATTTCAAGGAGGTTATCTGAGGCTTGATTAGAAATTAAGGTTTCTCTTTTAGAGAGATTTGAACATCAAAGATTAAAATAAAAAATTTTAGGTTTTAAGCTATGATTTTGGTATAATAATTGAGTGATTTGGAATTTTTATGAAGGAGATGTAGGCGCTCAAAGTTAAGGTATTGAATTTGTACCTACTATCATTCTTTAGCATACAACTTGAGTGTACACAAAGTAATAAAAGATTGGCAACTAAAGTTGGAAAAAATATTTTTTTGGCTATATTTTATATATAATAAGTTCTAAGCTAGGATAAAGGAGATATTGGGAGTTGAAGTCAATGCTTGTAATCTAAAGGCAGTAAGTCACCTGTTTAATTAGTGGTTGTATTTTGAGTTGTATCTTAAGTAATTTGTTAAGGTTTTGGCTCAAAATTTTTAGAAGTGTATATTTTAATATTACAAAATATATAAATAAAATATATATAAATATTTTGTGATATTAGGATTTTGGATTTTTGAGATATGAAAAAAATAATACTTGAATGTCTATAAATTAAGGATTTAAGCACCTGCTAGGATTTTTGAGATATCAAACCATCAAAAATAAATCTACAATTGATTGTTCTTGTAGTAAAATTTAAAGATACAAGCTATACTTTAAAGAAATTTGACAAAAATTGAATAGTTAGATCAAGAGTTATTAGATTCTAAAATTCAAGAAGAAATAAATTATTTGCGGGTGAATAAGATATTGAAGGGTTTTGTTATAATTTGAGCATCTTGTACAAAATAAAGGGGTTTTTTTGGAAGCTAAGACTTTATGGAGGTGATATATGGAGCTATGATAATATTTTTGATATAATGATGAATTTATAAAAGAGATTACTGATTTTTTTAGAAATTATAAAAAATCTAACTTATCAAAAATTAGGTAGTTATTTGGCATAGAAAATAATGCTAATGATTTTTTTAGACACCATAGAAATTTTTTATGTGCAAATCTATTTAAAAATAAGAAATTTTATTAATATATATATATATATATATATATATATATTTATTTATTTATCTTTCTTATTAAGAATAATTAATTTATAAGAGCCTAGTCAATAAGTTATAGGTAAATTCTCTATAGTTAGATACTGAGTATATTATTAGATTAAAAATCTTACCATACAATAATATTCTGTATCTTTTTATTTTTTGGAATTTTGGTAATTTATATATGATATCAATTAGAGTGAAGATGCTTTAATAAATCAGTTTCATTAGGAATTATAAGACAATAGAAAGGATCTATTATTATCTATGTTTGATCATCAAACTCTTAATGAAACCATTACTCAAGTTATAAAGTATAATAATTGGCTATTTTAATATTAACAAGATAAATATCCATTGCATATATTATAACTTTATATCTTCTAATTCTAATAAATATTTGAAAATAGAAGATATGCATATTGATGGAATTTGCTTCAAACATTTTTTTGAGTAAGAAAAGAAGCATCAAAAAGAATATGGTGTTAGAGTAGAGAGAGTTTGTCTTAAGAAAGTACTGAGCTTTTGGTTGTCACTAATTGCACAATCAAGTTTTAAGATAAGAAAAATTCCAAATTTATATAAAAAGTGTCCTTATAGGGACATATACATCAAATATATAAGTCCTTAATAGATAAAATTATCTAAGTATATAATAAAATATTATAAACCTTATATATCCTACAAGGAGATTTTTTCCAAATTCCAATAGCACATATATCCAATTGGATTATCTAAACAGTCTCAAATTTTATATGAATTACTAATGTATTTTTAACAACTACGATACCAAATTTCAACTATAGGTTCAATACAAATCTTGAAATATTGCTAAAATCCTAATATTAGCTTCAAATCTTTATTTACAAATATTTACATGGAAAATTCTTTATATCTCACAAATTAAATGTCCAAATGTTATGAAAATTAATATGTAGCTTCTTAACATAATAATTCACCTTCTTAGAAATTTATACAAAAACTTATCTAAAAGCTCAAGATATAATAGAAATCATCACTATCAACAAAATGGTCTATTTATTATTTTGGAATTGAATGTATTGTCTTGAACTTCCAATATCTTCTTCATCTAAATTCTAAATATAATAATTCTTCTATGTAAGTTGTAGGTCTTAAAATCACCTTTCCAGCTATACCTTTTAATCTCTAAAAGCTTTTGTACAATTGTCCAAAAGAGAGATAATATATCCTAAATCTACACCTTAACTTCAAATAGCTATAGTTCCTTCACCTTAATTCCAATTTTTTTAATTTTTGTATGTAAATTGTCAATTAGAATCTAAACTTCACAATACTTATTTTTCCTTCTTGAATGCTACCTCCAAAGTTGTCCATATCCTCAAAATATTGTAGATAGCTTATTAAATGTTCATTAGATATGAAAGCAACCAATAGAGATGAAATCTTCTATCCCTTGCCTTCATCCCTCCATACTTTGCTTTTACAGCTCTAAATAAACCTTTTAATAGCCTAGATATAAATCTTTAGGCTCCAAATCTCCTTTCAAAGCTTCATATCAAATATCTGGGTTCCATATAATTTAAATGCTATAATCAAATTAAGAAATACATATCAAAATAAAATTTCTTATATCAAATCTTTTAAATTACTTCATTAACCATTTTAACACATACTACAACTTATGAATATATTGTATATTTTTATTGATTTTTATATGATATAAGTAATTACAATATGACAATGACTTGTATTTATATAGTGGTAAACTTGGCCAAAAGATTAATAATTGTTACAAAAATCATCAATATATATATCAAATAAAAAGTGCAACAACATCACTAGATGTTTTGTAAGAAAATAAGGACATCCAATCATAATAGGAATTGTGAAATTGAATTCTTTTACTTCACAAAACAAAAAAAATCATGTATTATTATTTAATCTGTCTTGTTGCTTTACCATACTAATGTATTTAGATGCCCAAAAATTCAAAATCCTTGCTTTAGTTGATTTAAGAACCTTTGCTAGCTTTATTGGCTTAAAATATTTAAGAATTCATAAAATTTCTATGGTCAAGAAATCCAAGGCCGTTTATATAAAAATCATAGATAGTCAATCCTTATCCTTTAGAGATATTATTCATAAATTTATTAATTGATTTTATGAATAAATTGGTTTTATGAATAGCAACATTGATAGAATATATTGATAAGAATTTAGCAAAGAACTTCATTTGACATTCACAATCTCCTACTAATGCACCTATATTCTTTGTGAAAAAAATAGATAGATCTTTATAGATGTACGTCAACTACTGTGGCATCAACAAATTAATAATATATATTTTTTTTATTTTTTATTATTGATATCTAGGCTCCTTGATCAATTGGATTAAATTAAGATTTATATAAAAATAGATCTCTATAGAGCTTATAATCTAATAAATATCAATAAAAAAAAACAAATGAAAGACTATTGTCATATTACATGTTGTTTTGTTTGAAAATGTACCAAATATTTAATTATAGAAAATATACTTATATATTATAATTAACTAAAAATCTAATGATTCTAATATAATTATAAATAAATTATAATTAAATTTTAATCAAATCTTAAATAAATCCTAAAATAACTTCAATCAAATTCTAATCAAATTTTAATCAAATCCTAATCAACTTTAATCAAATCATAATCAAATCCTAATCAAATCTTAAACCAAATCCTAATCAAATCCTAAGTCAAATCTTAGTCAAATACTAAATCAAATCCTAATCAAATCCTAAATCAAATCTTAAATCTTAAATAAATTCTAATAAAATCTTAACCAAATTTTAAATCTTAAATAAATCTTAATAAAGTTCTAATCAAATTCTAAATTTTAAACAAATCCTAATGAAATTCTAATCAATCCTAATCAAATCCTAATCAAATCCTAATCAAATCTTAATAATCTTGTATTAGATTAAAATTTTAGTAGTTAATGATTGAATTATTGATTTTAATTTAAAAATTGCACATCATTTAATAATTAAATTTATAACATATACAAAGATTTTGAAAAAGATCCAATCCACCAAATAGAAGATGATTCCAAAAATTTTGCATGGGTATAGGCCAGCCTCCTTTTCCAACCTTGATACTAATCTTTCAGTGCTAATATCTCCTTTTTATATTATTCAATTGCTTTCAAAATTTTCAATTAGATTGAAAATCAAGTCTACCATCCAATTTTTTTACCTCAAATTAACTAGTAGATGGTTAGATATCTTAAAAATCCTTATTAACCCTCAAAATCCAATTTCCAAGACCTTGATCTACTTAAACTTCAATAACCTTCAATCAAACTATTAGATCAAGCTCAAATTTATAAAATGCAATTAAGACAATTACAATTACAAATCTAAAAATTTTTACTTGTAGATTTGCTACATAACTTTCAATATGCTCAAAAATACAAACCTATTTTATTTTTTAATATCCAAAGTCATCCAAATAAAACCTTGATTTTGCATAGCTCTCACAAAATTATTACAAGTTCAAAAACCTTGAAATTAATATTCAAAGAAATCTTATTGAATTTGCTTTCAAATTCTATTTTTTAATCAATAAAAGAAAAAATCCCACCTACTATAGGTGCACAATTTTGTACTTTAGAGTCCAGTTTCAATTGTGGTTTGTCACTAGCCCTCCTTGGATATCAATCTAAGAATTTCTTAAATAATTTTTGCTAGAAACTATCCTTTACTTTGATCTTAAGATATCTATAGTAGTATTTTTGCTAATCTATCTTGTTTTATCTTATTTATGGCCTTATAAAGTAAATAGAAGTCTTTTTTTTATAAAAAAAAAATATTAATATTAAATATTTTTACTACTTTAATTAATTTTTTAAAAATATTTTTATCTATATTTTTTAAAATAATTTTGTAATTTAGTCTTCAATTAAGATTTTTTATAATATACATCTTGTTTTGCTCTTTCATCCTATAGCCGCATTACAACTTGATATCTACTCCCTTTAAATCTATACATCCTCCAATATGTACTAAATAAATCATATGTTATTATTAGCTTCATACCATGCCTTCAATATCTTCATTAATTTCTTCTTCATTATTTTTATTATTCAAATAAAAACCATCTTATCTTGGAAAGTTAAAGTCTTCAACAAGATCTTTTATGTTAGCTTTTGAATGTTGTTGTTTAAATATCTTCACTTGCTTCTGAGTAGTTGATATTTTTAACTTCGTTCCATCCAACTCTCTTAGTAAATAGGTTGTATTATTATGAATTATTATTATTACATATAGTCCAAACCATTGTTTTAAAAATTTTCATAAAGTACTATTTTCTTTTGAATTATAAATAATAATCAATTATAATTTAATTCCATACCTTTCAAAGAATTCATAAGTTTCTTTTGTATCTAATTCTCCATGATTTGTAGTGATCTTTTCTACACATCCATAGTAGCAAATAATATCTTTAAATAAAAATCCACAAATTTCTTTAATAGACTTTGTTCTTAATGCTCTTTTGTTAAAGATAAAAATTTAAAAAAGATGCATAAATTAATAAAATCTATGTCAAAAGAAATTGACAAAATAAAAAAAAAAAAATAAATACATTCAAAAAAAAAACTAGAATGGCTATATCTAAAGATTAAAAAATACAAAGACCCTTGAATTAGACTAGAAACAAAAAAAGAATTGACAAGAGTGAAGAAGGCTTTATTCTTGTGTCTATATATATTATCTACTTAAGAACTATATAGCAACGTTCTATAAGACCTCCAAAAAATGTCCAATTTGTAAGATACATGTCAAACTTGCAAGACAAGTTTCTTATATGTGCGCCATATACTTAACATGTTCTACAAGCTACTAACATGTGTAACATATAGATAACTTGTTGGCTAAGTTTTTAATCTACCAATTACCTATAAACATGTATAAAGATGAAACCACATCTATGAAGTTTTTAAGAAGCTTTTCTATAAGATATTATCAAATTAATCTATTTTTATCTATTTCTATCTATCCATATTAATTATATAATTATTTGAATAAATCTTATGTTCGTGACATTACCTCTTTTTTTAGGGATGACTTCCACAAGGAGTGGTGATTATATATTGAGAAAGTCTAAAATGCACCAAATTATATTTACCACATATTTTGATTTTTGTTCCTTTTGAAGGTAATTGATAGGTCTTTTCAACCATCAATAGTATCTCATATCAAAACAAAAGGTTCACCTTGATATTTGATCATTATTAAGGCCTTTATAACTTTTTTTAAATAAAATATTTGAAACACCATCAAAAGTAGTTCCTACCTCTAAAAACATCACCAAAAATTGAAAGTCTCTTTTAAAGTTGTAATATCAAATGTATTGTATCTCGTCATTGATTCAAAAAAAAAACATGTCATTTTTGAGGATCTTCATTTCTATTCTGTCATCTTAAAGGTTGTAAAAGTCATAATGTCTTATCCAATAAGTCAGCAAATAATGGTTTTTGAATTGAATTTGTTGGTTGTTGATTCACCATTTATTTGATGTTAAAAAATTCAAAGGAATAACAAACAATAAGACAAGATAGAATAAAATCTTTATTGAACTTGCTCAGTTTTATATCAAAGATTTTCTTGACTCTTCATCTTGGTTTTCATAGATATCATTAATGAAATACATTGAGTTTACTTGATGCATTTATTAGATTTATGGATGGCTTTCACTAATATCATATCTGCACTAATGTATAAAATATTCTAATTGATTTTGATGCCACTTTGAATCTAAGACCTCTTCCACTTCAAATTCTTCATTATTGTCTACTTCTGTAAGAAGTAATAGTATTTATCTTCTTCCTTGTATATCCACTATCTTGTATGATTTGCATAGCTCTCACAAAATTACAAGATGGATCTTCATAGATTTCAATAGGTATAATCAATAAGTAATTAGATTGATCTATTTATAAATCAAAAATGGTCTAAGCTTATAATAATCTAACTTATTACAAGAATGAATAGTCTTGATATTATAATAAAATAACCGTATCTTATTGCCTACATGGAATTGAGGTTGTTTCTTGTAATAGACATCTACATTGATCTTTTGTCATTTTTGAGCTTCTTTTAATTGTACCTTCATTATTGCATATAGCTGTGATAATCGATTTGCCAAATCTTTTACTACAAGATTATCAACTTTTGAATAATTAAAAATATCTAATCATGGATAATAACCATAAAAATCAAATAAAATATATAATATGTTCATAAGTCTGGATCTATGTTAAAATGATTAGTAGACTAAATAAAAAAGAGTTGGTGTAAGAAATTTTATTTTGATTTTTTAAAATTTATTTTGATTATAATATTTAAATTATATAAAATCTAAATATTTAGTATGAAGCCTTGAGAGGAGATTGGAATCCAAAGATGAAAAATTAAACTACTAAGAGGCTTATTTGAAGGGATGAAAATAAAATATAGATGAATGAAGGCAAGGAATAAAGATCTTCATTTCCATTGGTCGATAGTCATGATGAATAGGCTTTGAGCAAGCTGTCTGTGACAAGAATAAGGATTTTGGCAACTTCAAAGAGGGTATTTCAAAATCAAAGGCTAAGATTAAAAAGCTTATTTTTTATACTATAATTTTGATATAAAAAACATAAGATTTGGAGTTTTACAATAGAAGAGTACGAGCTTGAAATTAAGGTATACAAATTGTATCTATTGATATTCTTTTGAGGATATAAGGAGTTATACAAGAGCTTTTGAAGATTAAAAGTTGCAATCAAAGAGTTGATTTTAAGACCTACATCTTGTATAGAAGATTAGTTATATTTGAAGTTTGAAAAAATAAAATATTAAAAGTTGAAGATAGCAAATCAAATTCCAAGATAATAAGTAGATCATTTTATTGATAGTAATGATTTTCACCATATCTTAAACTTCTCAATAAATTTTTATTTTAAAATTTCCAATAAGGTGAATTATTATATAAAAAAACTATACATTAAAGTTTCATAGTATTTAGGCATTTAATTTGTGAGATATAAATTTTTTTATATATAGGTATCTATAAATAAGGATTTAAAGCTATTATTAGAATTTTGGTAATATTTACAAATTGGCAACAAATCAATATTTGAAATTTGTTGTGGTAGTAGTTAAAAGTGTATGAATATTTTATAAAAAATTTGAATATTTTTGGATAGTCCAATATGGAGATATGTACTATTGTAATTTTAAAAAAATCTCTTTTAAGATTAATGAAGGTGTAGTATATTTTACCATATTTTAGAGATTTTAGAATACATGGGGCTTATTCACTTGATATAATTGCTCTTTTTAGGGACAACTTTATATAAATTTGGAATTTTTATATATCTTGACATTTAATTGAAAAATTAGTGACAACCAAAAATCCAATGCTTTCTTGAAGCAAATTCTCTTTATCTCAATATAATTGGTGCTTCTATTAAAAGAGTCTTAAGAAACTAATTTTCTCTACAAATTAAGATGGAAGATCAAAATCTTGGATTTGGATTATCAGGTGGAATAGGTGTCTAGGATTTATTTTGGATATTTTTTCAATTTATAGATAAAAGGTAATATATGCAAGGGGATGATAAAAGCACCACTAAGGCCTTATAAGTAGTAGTGGATAAGATTGGGAGGTTCAATGGAAGAAATATCACCAAATTCTTGAGGATATATACATGTGAAATGGAGGTATATTAGATTTTAGAAATGGAGATAATTACTACTTTTAATCTGGCAATGATATCAAAAATTAAAGAGAAGGTGCACAAACTATATGAAGAGATTATATTATGGAAGAAATTTGAAGAGATACTAAAAGATCAATTCTTTGAAGAAGACTTAAAACGAATGATCAAAAGATCATTTTAGAGTGGATTGAATTGAAGCCAAGAAATCAAATAGCTCAAAATAAATTAATCAGGGAATTCAAAACAAAGTTTGATCAATTACTATGGCATGAGAGGCAGCTGTTGGAAACTAAGAAGATTGAGCTATTTTTGTAAAAAGCTGATAAAAACCTAGAGGACAAGCTGTTCTTTTATCTAATAGATAAGATATTTGACAATGGATTTACAAATAATTGAAGGCTTATAGAAAGAATAATCAAACTTGTAGCTAAATAATAGAAGATTAAGATTCATAGTTATTTATTAAGATTGGAATCAATGCCTACATTCCAAAATCCAATATCACTTCAAAAAATAATTAAGATTGTCAAGGATGACACTCTTATAAAATTGATCAAAGGCTTAAAGGAATTTGTGGAGAGATGTATGTAATGTGACAATCCAAACCACAAGTTTGGTGATTGTAACAATTACAAGACTACAACCAAGAATATAATTATATATTTTAAATGAAATAAGATAAAATTCACAAGGTCTGAAGAGTCTTTAAAAATTAATTTTAGGAAGAGAAGCATGAAAAGATTGGTGGAAGAATAGACCTCTAAGAATAATACTATGTATAGAAAAGAAGCAAAATCTTATATTATTATAGTTGAATAAAAAATAATTTAGACTAATTCTTCATCAATTATAGAAATCATGATCAGAGAAGCTAAAGTTATTAGAAAAATGATTGGATGGGATAATCTAATTGATATCATAAGCATCAAAATATTTTTGAATAGAGATTAGTAGAATAATGATTTGCATAGTGCTATGGTTAAAGAAAAGAGAGGTAGAGCTATTCAAGAGAAAGATATTAAACTTGCAAACAAGAAGAGATCTTTAAGAAACAAAAAATATTTTTCATGATCAAAATTCAAAGAAGGTGCTTCCTTTTGTTCATTTTGATAACCAATCATTGCCAAAAAAATAGCGAGAGAAAGAAAAAATGATGGAAAAGAATAAATCAAATAAAACTAAAGATAAAAGTTCTGCTTATAAACTTCAATTTGATATTGAGACATCCATAGAGATGAAAAGTATTTTAGAAGAGAAGATTTTGGATGCTAAGATAGAATTTATTCTAAAAGAAGCTCTTGATATAGCCAAGAGAGATTTCTATGAGCTGATCATTGATGTGATAAAGAGAAAGAGGCAGATGACACTTGAAGCTATTATAGTAAAAGCATTGGATACTTTTATGACTAAAGATGAAAAAAAAGAGATAGGATAAATATTTGCATATTTTATATCATTAGATTTTAAAAATAAGATTGATATGGAAGATAGGATTGAAATGAATCATACCGAGAATATAGGAGGATATTGAATAAAATACATACCAATAAAATTTGATAAAGGAAAGAAGTGGCTAATTGATATCATCTATGGTTGAATGATTAGAGCTACAAATAATAAGCAAAGTGATCTATATGGAGCTTGTCCAGTTGTGAAGACTAAGATTGGAGATGTGAAGGTGGAACAAAATTTTTTTATGCAAAATTTTGCTATATATCTAGTAATATTTGATTAGTCCTATATTATAGCTGCTAGGATGGAAACTAAAGTCTTAGATGATGGTTCACATTATGTCAAGATTTGAAGTTGTGATGGAAGAAAGTTGTGCAATTTTTTATTATAAAGCCTATTCATAAAAGGCACAAAGAGCAGCTAAGAGAGATGCCTTTAAAGCCAAGATTTTTTTTATTTTTAATTAGAGACATATACTTTGAAAATTCATAGAATTTTTTAGAATATTCTAAAGGATTTTTAGTTAATAGAAGTTAGTTGAAAAGCTTTTTAATTGGTGAAAGTAGCTCGAGAAGCTTTATAGTTAGTGGAAGGAGCTCAAGAAGCTTTCAAGTTGGTAGAAAGAGCTCAAGAAGCTTCCTACTTAGTAGAAGCTACTCGAGAAGCTTATTAATTTGATGGAAGCCACTCAAGAAGCTTCTTAGATAAGAATATATATGGAAGTTGAGGTTTAAGGGTTCTTTAGTCTTAATAATG
The DNA here is from genome assembly GCA_036785485.1 of Physcomitrellopsis africana. Classification (NCBI taxonomy): domain Eukaryota; kingdom Viridiplantae; phylum Streptophyta; class Bryopsida; order Funariales; family Funariaceae; genus Physcomitrellopsis; species Physcomitrellopsis africana. Next base: position 282,536 of record JAWRVF010000026.1, on the reverse strand, counting down.
TATCTCTTGGAGTTTTAGCTTACTTTTCTTGGTATTATTCGTATACTCATCTAATTAATTCAAGTTCTTATTGATTTTTGCTTGAAACCTTATTTTAATTTAAGCCTCTTGCTCTGTATTCTTAAGTCCTTAATAATTTGTCAAGACTGATCTCATCTTCAATATCAGAATTAGATCCGTCTTATTAGAGAGTGGATTATCCCTCTATTCAAAGGTATATTAGAACTTTAGAAGTTGCAGATTATCCTCTTCTAAACTGATATTTTTTTCATCACAATATTAAAGCTTTGTCCCTCTTATGAGAGACTGGATCACTCCTCTCCTTGAAGGTCTTAAACCATTTTAGAGGTTACAAATTACCATCCTTTAAATTGATATTGTCTTCTTATAGATTTTTTTTTTTTTTTTCTTAGAATGGTTGGAGGTCAAGACATTAGTATGACCAAATCTTCCGAGTCCAAGTTAAATGCCATTATACGTGCTCATTACTTTATCTACTAGAATTGTGGAGATTAAAGGAATTGTTACAAAACTTTGTAACAATGCAAAATCTGAGGTGCCTTAATCTAAACTATATCCATCTTTAACTTCTACACTTCAGGATGCAGTACTACCTATACTACGTTGTCGTACTGTAACTACTTATAATATATAAAATCCATTCAAAATGCATAATATGTTTATAGGTTTAGATATGTGTTAGAATGATTAATAAAATTAATTAAAGGAGGTTGATATAAGAAAATTTATTTTAGATTTTTATTTAATTTGATTATGGCTTTTAAATTATATAAAATCTAAATATTTAGTATAAAGCCTTGAAAGGCAATTGAGATCCAAAGAAGAAGAATTAAACTACTAAGAGGCCTATTTGGAAGGATGAAGACAAAGTGAGGATGCATGAAAATAAGGGATGAAGTTCTTCATTCCTATTGGCCAATAGTCATGTCCAATAGGCTTTGAGGAGGCTGCTTGCAACAAGAACAAGGATTTTGGTGACTTCAAGGAGGCCATTTGGAAATCAAAGACTATAATTAGAAAGCTTGTTTTTTGAGCTACAATTTTGGTATAAAAATTGAGAGATTTGGAATTTTTATAAAGGAGAAGTAGGTGCTTGAAGTTAAAGTGTATAAATTGTACCTATTGAAGATTGAAGGAGTTGTACAAAAGTTTTTGGAGATTGAGAAATGCGATTGGAGACGGGGTTTTAAGATCTAGATTTGATGAGAAAGATTTATTATATTTAGAGTTCTTAAGAAGGAGATATTAGGAGTTAAAGATAGAAGATCGAATTCTAAGGAAGTAAGTAGGCCATTTTATTCATAGTGATGGATTTTGACAATATTTTGAGTTTTTGGACGAATTTTTATCTAAAAATTTCCAAAAAGATGAATCTTTGTACTAAAAAGCTATACATCAAAGTTTCATAGCATTTGGACATTTGATTTGTGAGATTTAAAGAATTTAGTATACAGGTGTTTGGAAACAAGGATTTAAAACTATTGTTAGGATTTTTATGATATCTAAAGATCAATAAAAAAATCAACATTTGAAACTTATTATGCTAGTTTTTAAAAGTACATTAATACTTCATGTGAAATTTTAGTGGATTTGAATAATTAGATTAAGAATTATAGGTTGATGAAATTCAGAAAAAATTTCCCTCCTACGGGTGAATGAGGGTTTAGAATATTTTGTTATAGTTTGAATATTTTTGTGAAATAAGACTTATGTATTGGGTGTAATAGTCCTAAAATAAAGACCTTTATAAAAATTTGAGGATTTTATTATTTTAGATCTTGGTTGAGTATTTAGTTGTAGCCAGAAGCCCAACACTTTCTTGAGGCAGATTCTCTCTACCACGACAATGCCAAGAAAATCCACTCATTCAACAATGTAAAGAGCCTTAGATTAGTCTTTTAAAAAAATATGATGGTACATATTTAAAGCTTCAAGGATTTGTTAACCAAATTCAATTAATAATGGTCTTACAATCTGATATTTATTTGATAGAAGAATTATATATTGGATTGGTTGGCACCTTGCTTACAGGACAAATATTATCATAGTTTGCTCTCTTATTTGAAAAAAGATCATCAATTTTGAGCAACTTTAAAGTTTTTATAGAAGCATTTGAAAAGTATGATAAGGCTTGTTGGACAATAACTAAGATTTGAAAATTCCATCAAGGGGCACACTTTGCATCAATCTATACATCCAATTGTAGGCAATTAGAATGCAACATCAATTGGGACAAAGAAGCCCTAATGAGCCAATTTTATTGAGGATTAAGAGATGATGTGAATGATTTGTTATTGTCACTTTTGGATCTACAATCATTCTATGAAGTCATTAGCTAAGCCGTAAAATGTGATAATCAATTATTTCAAAGTCAACAAGATCAACGTTAATAGGCTTCAAGAAGACAATATACAATCTAATATATTCCTGCTACATTGACAAGCATTTTGAATTCACACTTAGAAGTAGAAGATATGTAACTTGATGTAGTATGATTTAAACCTCTTAGCCCATAAAAAAAGAAGTGTTGGATGGAAGAAGGTCTATATCTATATTGTGGCGAGGAAGACCATAAGGTTGGCAATTGCCTGAAGAAAAAAAATTGACATATTACCAAAATCAGGAATACAATGGTCCAAGAAAATAACAATGTTTAATCACAATAGGGACCATACGGCTGGACAATCCAACATTACAAAACTATTCAAGTTCCTCTCTTTTTGCTCAACCTGCTTGTTATTTTACAATTCTTTTGTATTTTAGCCCTCAGTAGCTTAAAACAATTATTTTATTAGATTTGGAGGCATTTATTTGTTTTATAGATGAAGCATTCATTAAACATTATAAAATTCTTCTAGTATAATAATCCAAACCTATTCATATAGATATAATAGATGGATGATCCTTATTCTCTAATAGTATCACCTATAAAACCACACCTATAGAAGTGTCATTTAAAGATCATAGAAGTTAAATTGTATTCAACGTTGTTGTCATGCACTTGCGGCAAGTGCATCAAAATCAAATAAGTATATATGTATAAAAGTTATAATATAAACACAGTGTCGTGAAGTAAATATATCCATATATAAAAATCTTGCTTAACTTTCTTTTTTTTAAAATTTTATTAAGTTCTTTCTTTCTTCTTACCAATCTAAGTTTTTATATAGTTTTGGAAAAAAATTCTCACTTTCTTTCTTTTTCTTTGGCTAAATTTTTACTTTATCTTTAATCTTAACTTTAACTTTGATTTAGCCTTGAAAACTTCTTTTATTTCTTTTACCTTTTTTCCAATCTTAGATTTTAATAGATTCAGGGTTATATTTGTAGATATAAGGAGTTTTGACTTTGAGGTTGAATTTAGGATTTTATTAAGGATAAATAGAGGTTTAGATGTCAATAGTTGGCTGTCATTAATAGTGCTGACTTAGAGGATTAGATTTGGTGTTTTTATAACTTTAAACTATTAGTTGTTGACTTGGACTTTGAAGACCTTGGCTGGGACTTCTTTGACGAGCTTGGAAGAGAAGAAGATGGGATTTTTTGGTAAGTGCAAAGAAGTATTCAAAGAGAGCTTCTTCTTGGCATGAGTTTAAGCAATAGAAACGCATAATTCAAAGCTTAGATGAGAGAGTTATGCTTATTTGAACTTAGGCTACTAATATGATATCTATTGTCACTTTTCTAGATATATTAGGAGTTTTAAGATACTAGCAAGAAATCAAGAAGTTGGATTAGAAACTAGACTTCAAACTAAACATTTTATATCTAAAAATTAATAGAAATGAATCTAGAATGAGTGAGATATGGCTAGTTAAAACCAGCAAACTAAACTAGGATTTTGAAGAAGTTAGATAAATAGAAGGGTTTGCTTTAAGCTAGAACTTGAGTTTCAAGATGAATTTGAAGCTTATTTTTTGTGTACATATTATTTATACTATAAAGAGTCTATGTCTAAAATCTCATATCAATTGAGACTTTGATTAGGGAGAAATGGCAAATTTTATTCTCAAGCATCTAGGATTTTGACTTTTGAAAGTACCTGATAAGGATTTGGTGATACCAGTTGATTGGCAACGAATTTGGATTGGAAATTTTGTGTGATGATGATCAAAGATGTAAGTTTTATGCTCCTAAATTTAAAACTTATTTAAAGATCTGGATGTCAAATTATGAATTTTTAAGTTTCTAATTTGGTTTTGGCTTTTAAAATTACTTGCTAATATTTTGGTGATATCTGACGATTGGTAATGAATTCACAGCTCAAAAATTTTGTGACAATGATCAAAGGTATGAAATTTGTATTTCCAAATTTTGAGCTTATTTAAACAATTGGATCTAAAAATATAAATTTTTAAGTTTTTGATTTGGTTTTGACTTATAAAATTATTTGCTAATATTTTGATGATATCTGGTGATCGGTAATGAATTCATAGTTGAGAATTTTTGTGAAGATGACTAAAAAAGTGAATTTTGTATTTCCAAAGTTTTAACTTATTTAAATGGCTATATCTAGATTTATAAATTTTCAAGCTTCTGATTTGTTGGTTTATTATACACATGGTTTTGTAACTACAAAAAGAGAAAATTAAGAAGGTTGGTGCATATTGGATCCAACTTGATTGTAAAGAGAGACCTTGCATCTATCCAAAGCGGACTTTTACTACAAAAACGGTTAATTTAGAGTTAGTTCTAAAAATTTAGTGTGAACAAGGATAAAATAGAATTAGTTCCAAAATTATAATATGAACAGGGATAAATTAGAATTAGTTCCAAACTTGTGGTATGAATAGGAATAAAATAGAACTAATTCCAAAATTATAATGTGAATAGGAATAAATTAGAATTAGTTCCAAACTTGTAATGTGAACAGCGATAGAATAGAATTAATTTCAAAATTATAATATGAATCAAAAAAGAATCTTAAAGATTCTAAGATATCAATTAGGAAATCTTAGGATTATGGAGGTATCTGAGATTTGGATATCAGCCAAATATTAGGCAAGTATTGGCCGAATATTAGCTTAAACTGGGTTATGTCCAAATATTGGCTAAGCCGTCTATTTGAATCCTTTTAGGGTTGAAAACAAGGACTTTTCCTCTTTCATCTTTTTGTTGGATCTTGAATGGGTTTATTCTGCTTTGAGGGAATCTCTGAGAAAATCTGCGAGGAAATTTTAGGATACAAAAGAAGTTTTGAATTGAAAATTTATAGGAAATTTGCAAGGAAATTTCAAGATATTAAAGGGTTTAGAATTGGAAATCTCTAAGTGAATCTCATGGTACAAAAGGAGATTTGAATTAGAAATCTCTGAGAAAATCTATGAAAGAATCTCTAAATACTAAAAAGATTTGAATTGAAAATCTACGAGGGAATCCCAAAGTACTAAAAGAGTTTGAATTGGGAATCTATAAAAAAATCTCAAGGTACTAAAGGATTTTGAATTAGAAATTTCTAAAAGAATCTTTGAATATTAAAAAGATTTGAATTGGCAATCTTTGAGAGAATCTCAAGATACTAAAAAGATTTGAATTGAAAATCTGCGAGGGAATCTGCAAGGAAATTTTAAGGTACTAAAGAAATTTGAATTGGGAATTTACGAAAGAATCTTAGGATACTAAAGAATTTTGATTTGGAAATCTTTGAAAAAATCTATAAAAGAATCTCAAAGACATCTTAAAAGAATAAAAGAATTTTAGATTAAAAAATCTTTGAGAGAATAAAAGAATTCATAGATAGGATTTTTAGAAAGAAATCACAAGGATGTAAATAGAATTATCTCACCAGTCCTCTTTTTCTGTGCTTAATAAACAGTCAAGATCCTATCAATTTCTTGAAGAGGGCTCTTTCCAACACGACGACATTTGGTGCTTCCATTGAGAGATTCTTCAAGGGTATTAAGTGTTAATAAAATGGAAGAAATAAGAGGATGTGAGAATGCTGAGGTGATGTTGAAGGCATTTTCAAAATATATGGAGAAGCAATTACAAGAACAATTAAAGATATAATACGTGCAAATAGAAGAGAAAAATATTTCTAAGGCTCTACAGTCTATCATCAATCAAGCAGGAAGATTTGAAGGAAGAAACATATCCAGGTATCTCAAAATTTATGTGGGTGAAATGAAAATATATCAAATTTCCTATAGAAGGATGTGTTTGAATTTTATACTTGTTTACATTCTTAAAGTCAAAGAAAGAGTCAAAGGTTTATATAGAGATAAAATAAATTCTTGGGATGAGTATGAAGAAATTTTAAGAGAAGAATTTCTTGAAGAAGATTCAGAGAATGTGACTAAGAGTACATTCTTGGAATGGAAAGAACAACAACTTGGAAAGCAAATGGGTCCTAAGGAGTTGCTTAGAGAATTTGAAAGGAAATATTTTCAGCTTTTTATAGTAGATAAGTAGTTACTCAATGATAGGAAGAAGGAGTTTTTTCTACAAGCGGTTGATAGAGTTTTACAAGATAAATTGTTTTTATTTTTGATTAATAGAGGTGGCAAAAGAGGCCTTACTTATAATTAGAAAGAAGTTAAGGAAGTTGTAGCAACAATCATAGAGCAGAGAAGGATAAAAGCTAAAAGAGGTGTTATTGTGGAGTCAAGAGTGGCTCTTATTTCCATCCAAGTATCTCCAATAGTTTCTAGTGATCCAATATTAATTCCAAAACTCTTGAAAAACTTGTCAAGAGTATGAGGGAATTAAGGGTCAAGTTCAATGAATTGGAAAAAAAGAAAAGAGTGAATTCTCCTAAATTTTTAATAATAACTAAGAAATGAGTGAAGAGGTGTATGTATTGTGATAGTAAAGACCATGACAGGAGGAATTGCTCAGCCTACAAAGAGGATTTGAAGAAAGGAATAATCTTCTTCAAAGAAGGCAAGGTAAGACTTATTTCAACTAGAGAACCTATTAAATTAAATTTTGGCAAGGGTGGAATGAAAAAACTTGTGCAAGACTACATTAGAAGTTCTAGTGGTTCATCCGTGGTTAAAGAAGCAAGTACATACCTTATTATTGAAGAAATAGAAAATGTAGGGATTTTCACAATCCTTAGCAAGGAAGTTATGCTTAGAGGTGCACATGTTATTAGAGAGAAGACTAGATAGGATGATCCAATTGATGCTACAAGTATTAAAGCTTACCTAGAAAATAATGAAGAAAAAGATGAAATCCACGAAACTACAGTTGAAATTAAAAGAGATAGGATTGTAGAAGAGAAGATAATAGAAGAGTCCAATAGCAAGAGGCAAAACCAAAGGTTGATGGATAAAAATCAAGAGAAGCAAACTACCATTCCAATAGAGTCAAGGCCTTCTTTTTCCTATTCAGGTAAGAACACTGCATTATCTAAGTAAAAATGGGAGAAAGGAAATGAGAAAGAAGATTCAAGGAAGGATAAGACTAAAAATCGAGTATTTATATTGAAGTCAGATATTGAATCCTCTATTGATATGAAAGGTATTCTTGAAGAGAGAATTTTAGATGCCAAAATTAAATTTTCTTTAAAAGAGATTCTTGGCATAGCCAAGAAAGAATTTCATGAATTCATCATTGATGTTATTAAAAAGAAGAGACAGATGACATCTAAAGCAATGATGATGAAGGCTTTGGTGGATATAAAAGATACAGAAAAAAAAAGGAGGTACAAGTATTAGCCTTATCTGGTGATAGTAAGGAAAGAGTTGCACAGAATCAGAGATGTGAAAATTCTTGTGTTGATGATATGAATGTATTTAAAAATGAGAAAGAACTTAGCGAGAAAAAGGAGATTAAAAGATCTAATATCTTTGATACTTCCACCAATAAGATGCATATGAAAGAGGTTAATGTAATTGGATGTGGAGAGGAGAAGGTCAAAAATAAAAGATGTGAGCAAATGAGGGCCTCAATTTATAAATACGAAAGGACAGGAGTTGAAGAGAAGCCTGCATTTTCTTGTACATATTGGACTAGGGCTATTACAAAAGTCAAGGTGAGGATTGAAGATTGTAAAAAAACCTATCTGGCATTAGTTGATCATAGGTCTGAGATCAACATAGTATCTAAAAAAATTTATGAAAAAGAAATGCGGCTTATTAACACCAATTATGGATGGATAATAAAGGCTGCAAATAATAAGAAGGATGAATTATTTGAAGTATGTCCAGCAACTAGGGTAAGAATTGGAGATGTAGAGGTGGAGCAAAACTTCTTTGTATAAGAATTTGCTACCTATCCTATGATTTTGGGACAGCCATATATTACAACTACAAGAATGGAGACTAAGGTGCTAGATGATGGCTCACATTATGCAAGGATCAAGAGTTGTGATGGGAAGAGATCAGTACAATTTCTGATTGTAATGACCAATAATGAAAGGAACAAAGAACAGTTAGAAGAAACTTCTATGAAAACTAGTGATGATTTTTTAGACTTTTGAGGAGCATCCTTGAGGATGGAGAGTCCAAGGATGCAAATAAGTCCTCTAATTTTATACTTCCTACTGTAGATAAGTTTGAAAATGGATTTTTAGACTATACAAAATTTGGAGTTATGAAGTTTTCAAGAGATAGAGTTAAGTTTATGTCTTCAATCCTGGTCAATATGTGGTCTACATCATCAATGTGCTTCTTTACAAATGCCTTGCATCCATCTTCATTTAGTTTTGAATCCATATCTTCAATCTTATAACCCTTAATTCAAATATCATCCAAAAAAAGAATAGTCTTATTTGAAATATAATCTCTTAAAATTTGGTTCATGGCACTTTGCATATGTGCCTTAGAGTTAGTAGTGCCTTGTGATAAAATATACATATGCACCAATTCCAATAGAATCTTCATTGTAGTATTATCCTTGCTTTCTTTAGCTAGTTGAAATTGATCATATTTCGAATATAAATCTCTAATAAAATAAATAGAGTGGCGTGCAAATGCCTCAGCTACTTCATCCACAATTGGCCTAATACTCATGTTCCTTATAGTAACTTTGTTAGCTGGTTGCATATCCTAAATAAACCTTAATGCTCTAGACTTCTTAGATGGAATATCTAATAAGACCAGATATATAATGAACTAGATATATAACTGGACTAGAAATAAGATCTTTTGTACCAATCGAGATACTTTGATAAAGTATAAATTTGCACTCCTAATCTGAGAACTTGGTTTTCAACCTATCAGAGATCTGCACGTGTTCCATTTGCATTACAAAACCAACTGTATTTACAAATAATGTCAGTTTTTTTAACAACAAAAAAAAATTCCTCTTACTGTTTCAATAAATTAGAATAATTTTGTGCTAGGGGCAGGACAGTCCCAGAAAAACCCCTCGTAATGAGAAGGGCGCTGGTATAATGATGAGTATGAAGCAAAATTTGTGATTTTTGAGTTAAAACATATTTTTGAATTCCAGGATTGAACTTTTAGACGTGGTGCCGCTAGGTTTTTTTAAATTCAACACGAATTCAGAAGCGGTTGCCTAGCTCATGCTTTCAAATTTGATATTCATTGTTCGCAATGCGAGGTGGATTTTGAGTCATATTTTGAGAAGGTAGTGAAGTGACCATTGAACTATGAGGATAAGTCGGATACGAAGGGAGTCCACTGAGAAAAGGAGGGATAGAATACAGAACAGTAGAATAAGCTTACGAAAGCAAAAATATGATAATACACTCGGGATTAAAGGTCTCCGCTGCCGGATCGTACACAGGGCGAAGAGATTTATCATCTTTTCACAAACAATCCTTTCCTCAACGCCAACAGGAGTACGTTTGAATCGTATCTCCGAAAAACTAGCTGTCTTTGTGAATAAAAATGATATTTTCAATAAGTAGTTAAGCTAATCCCAAATTAATATAAATGTGTCAGTTGTCAGTGGATATTGCTCTTCTGTCTAGAAATTATTACCCCTTAACCTCGAAGAACTTTCGTATCCTTGCAAACGCACTGGGCTTCGCGCGGTGGGGATTTTGACCGTTGCTTGGAAGTGCAGAGCTCGGGTGACTAGACTGCGTTGCAGCTTAGCTTGTATGTGCAACGGCCTGTGAAGCTTGATCAAAGTACCTACCTGAAGACGGTGGGAAGCAGATAAATCGATGGTTGTCAATTGGATGTTATATAACATGATGTCTTCACTCAAAGGTTTGAATAAAGTAGCAAAGAAAATGCGAGTGGAGCAGTAACTGACCTGAGAGAGAGAGATGATGGGATCTGGCAGGAACAGAATGAGGATTGAGTATGGAGTATTTGAAAGATGACCATTCCTTTATCTTAGGTCGATGTGAATCCCCTTCCAAGATGCTGTTGGTTCCTGCCTCCGAAGTTGACGTCTGTTCTTGGCTTAAAGTGAACATAGACTCCCTGTCAGAGTACTCATGATCCGCTTCTAGTCGTAGTTTCGACTGAGCTACAGAGAGAAACGCGAAGTCATTGTTGAAAAACTCACGTCCCAGTCTTACACATCCAGGCCATAGAATGGAAGAGTAATGCTGAACTTATCTCTACCTCAACGGTTTAACTTTTCTAATATAGATCAACTTGAAGCGTACCCAATTCAATGTAGGGAGTAGATTGACCAGAAGGTTGCCTATCATAGTATTGTGATATAAGCTTCGAAACTCTTGCATCATCCTCGGCATTTCTCACTGAAACACCCGCACCCATGCAGTTAATCATAAAACCATAGCTCAAGTGTGTATATATATCTGTATGTATGTAAGTGTGTATGTGTGTGTATGTGTACAAGGCGAAAGACTTACATTGGTTGTAAAAGGTGGTTCTTCCAATGCAACCCAACCATTCAACTAACAAATTCGACATTTCTATGTCTCACCTTGATCCGAAATCCAGATTTTCAGTGTCCAGAAGAATTCCAGCTAGCTGCCGTGATTACAATTTTGTGAGAAACATCATAAAGCCAACCAGAACTGAATTGACTGAATAAAACATCTAACCTCACACTTCGTAGATACTTCATTGAAGAAGAAAATACCAAAACAATTAAAGTGGACAACTGGCTTCTTACAATGAATGCTTTCATGTATGGAGGTTGCAGTAAGCATCGATGTCCAGCTAGAAGCATCTCCATAAGAATTGTGCATACGGAGCCCACCTGAAAAACGAAGAATAATCAAATTTATAAGCTACTGCTTTGACATTGTTTTTCTAAATTCCAAGAAAGACCTTGACCCTAGAGTTAAAGATTAAAAGTCCATTCCTGAAGAATCAGTAAAGAAACCTTGGCGTGCCACAAAATGAACACACTTAGTAGAAATTCAAGATATTGATGAATGATTGTCAATGTAGAGCAGATTATAAGAGTTACCTCATTCCTCGTCATCAGCACATCTTGCCCTATTACGGACATCTTCATTCGCCCCGCTTCCACCAAGGTGGACAACTCTACCTGCACGAGGGGATCAGAGGAAAATTCGTTTAACAACGGACGAAGATACTGTGGTGGTGCTAATTCTCAGCAACAGGCCATCAATCAAGTCTAGATGGGCAAATGTTATTCATTGCACAAGGTATACCACACTTTTCATCTTTTCTGCATGCCACTAGGTTCAACTGGCAACATAGCGTAGCATTAGCATGTCTATCACGTGCACGAATCAGCAGCAACTGAAGAATTGTATGTTAGAGATTTAATAGACATTAAATGTACAAGGATTAAGAAAGAAAATTCGAATGAAATGTACGTTACCTCATCTGCAAAAAATAACGATCCAGGATCGATTCCGCACACGTCAAACAACCAAACAGAATCTTTGTGGTCGTACATTTTCTGCCTTGGCATGTCAATCATCGGAACCAGATACCATATTTTGCCACTGACCTTGGGTAAAGAATTCTCTAGTAGCCATGCATAGCCGAGAGCAGATACAATGGAGCTAAGTTCTGTGCGCTCACCCGAAAAATGAAATAGAATAAATGATCCTTACAGCATACCACAATCACGCTGGTGACCAATCACACCAACCTAAAAATCCGACTTCAAAGAGCAATAAACAATCAGAAACCACATATAACCAATGGAGTTGTGGGAGAGGGGTTTATCAAGTCATTTTCTTGGAATAATGATAGAAAAGCAATCTGAATTTCCTGAAGCTACACCACTGCGAAGGCGCTCTTTCTGAGCTCTCAAAAATTAGTTGAAATGCTGCACTTTGGAACACTTCAATGTAAATTTGGACGAAGTAAGGCGTTGCTCATCATATGTTTCACTGAATTCCTCCCGGAACGACGATGGCATCTGATCCTCCCACCCTTCATCAGTCGAAAGTCCCGTTCTCTTCAGGACGACGCTATTTATTCCTGGACTTTCAATGCTCCTGAAACTCCCTCAGCTTTTAGTTGAACTTTCAACACTTCGAAAGCTACCAAAACAATCCTCAAAGATGTCCGTATCAGCAGTAGGTTGCGATGAACGTGCCCCAGAAGCACTCCTCACCTCAATTGAAGGTCCTCGTTTCTGGTTTTCTCTAATAACGTTAACAGTAGGAGGAACAAGCAGCTTCCGTGGGGGTAGCAGCAACTCCTGGGCATCACGAGTTGGTAAACGTGGCTGACTGGGAGTAAACGCTGCGTTTACAGGATTAGAACCTGAGCACAGTGCAGCTGTGGGACCTGCGTAAATCCGTTTCAAGGAAAACTTCAAGAAACCAATCACAAATCAAACATTCAACGGCTACGACTAATGTGAATCGCTGAGAACATGTGAAGCCTACTGACAAACTTCACTCATCTTGTGAGATTATACAATTGTTAATAGAGCCACTAACTTCATGTTAGATAAACATGCTGCTTAAGGTTATTCTGTGTGAGTATTAGTTTATCATTCAGTACGAGAGCACAAATAAAATTGCTTTTAAGATCAGGCAGTAGTATGAGCACGTGATCGCAAAATCTGCTTAAAATTTCTATTGTCGACGGGCAACGGAGGTTAAAGAGCTCTGTTGTACCTGCACCCCAGGACCAACCCCTCCTGTGCTTGGGAGCTCTGTCGCAGGCCAATTTTTCAGTAGTCCCCCTGATCGAGAAACGGTCTGACTGGGAATTAAAAGCATCACGAGCATCATCCTCGGCATTTGAAGTACAGAAAATGCCCCCAGATTTGTCATGCTTTTGTGTGCTCGTGCTCGGGCGTGGCAGAGGCGGGGGAGCAGCCATGACAACCTCCTTAGTTGATTTTGTCCTTGACTTTGACCCCCACTTCCACTTGAAAGTCCATGGCCAAGAGCTGCTCTTCTTCAGAGAAGTCTCAGACGAAGAATTGCCTTGTTGCTTTCTTGGAACTGACGTCTTAGAAGCTTCATTGCAACCATGTGCTTCTAACCTCCCTGCTCCCATATCGGAAGAAGGATCGATGATTTCACGATCACTTCCGGTAGGCATGGTGGTTTTAAGATCGGGGTCAGTCCAGTTTCTGTAACTGAAGTCTGGTCTTCGTGGCTCTAAGCTGCCAGAAAAATTTCGGTGTAATTCAGATGATTGCTTTAGATCAGAATTTTTCATAGTGTTCCCCTCTTTGGTTGGGCTCATTTCCTTGCCTGCATTAATGCCAAAAAAAAACGTGAGCAAGATCCATGGTTCAGAATGGTACGATAGGAAGTACCATTTGATGTACGGATTAAGGCATACGTGGGCTCCTCACAAATAAAACTGCCATTAGCTGCTATGTGCATGTATTCCTGAAAGAATCTAGATGTTTACTTAAAACTGTGGAGATGATGTCTGTGTCGATCAACTTTACATCACAACTATATGTGTGTACTGAAAACAAGGTTACGTTTTGATACCCAAGATGGTATCAGACGCATTCCGATATCCTCGCCCTTTGAGCTTCCATCTTCTCAAAAGTTTTGCAGTCCGAGACTCTCCTAAAGCATACTGAGGAGAGATTGGCAAAGAGCCGGACACATACGTCCGCTCGTCTTCACAGTCCTTATTGCTCTGCGTCGCTCGAGTCGATTCCCAAGCAACAGATTTCTCGTTCACGCCTTGCACGTCTTCTGCAAACTTGGGTGTTCTCACCTTGATTTGCGGCAGGCTGTTGGTGTTACCTGGAAAGATTTCATCCCTAGGTAGAACCACTTTGTTAAAATGAACAGCCCTGTCTCTACTATCAGGCGTCCCCACCGCTGTCAACTGCGGAGAGAACCGAATATCAGTTTCTTCCAAATGCTGGTCTTGTGCCAAGGAGCGCGACGAGCAGCTCCGCTTCGATGACCCAACACCCGACCCATCCAGGCGCTTGACAGAAGAATTCGGGTTGCTCTCATCAGAGGTGTTAGTGAGAAATTTCTCGGGAGCCAGAAACTTCGGCCTCTGAAGAACCTCTGAAGCATGCACTCTCGTATGACCTGGAGCTATATCCTCTCCTCGCAGAATGTCTTGGCTCACTATGAAAAGAGAGGTTGCATCCGAGGGAGAAGCCTCCAATTCAGCCGCGGCAGCATCCACTGGTATACGTTTGGTTCCCCTCTGCGACTCAAGAATTCGAGATGCAATGCGTGGATCAGTCGTGGAAACCGGCAAATCAGAAGAGCTCGATGTCTTCACATCACCAACAGGCAAATCCTCCATGGGCTTTGATGTTTCCTCGCAGGTGAGGAATTGCATCTCCACCACTTCGGCGGTCTTATCAGATATGCTTTCACAAAGCTTTAGTTCCTTCATAACCGAGAGAGGCCGCTTCTCCACATCCTTCGTGAAGTTTTGTGGCGCCCTACCCTCAGAATTTGAGAACGACAAAGGAGAGCTCTCTCCAGACGAGCTTTCCCGAGGTGAACTATTCTGAGAGGAAAGCTCAGAGGACATTCGTGTGTCTACATCAGCGATAGGTGACTTGAATCCAACAGGCGATGACATTTCCATATGGTTTGTAGTGATGACAGACGAGCCCTTGGCAGGCTTTGATATTTCTGTAGTGAAGAGAATCTTCTCCTCACACTCTGTAGCCATGAGAGGAAACCATTTAAACGGTTTCGGCGAAGTTCTGGTTGGTTCCTGTATCTTTTCGTCATGTCCCCTGGTCGAGAGTGATCTCTCAAGCGGCTTCGGGGACGATGCAGAGGGCTCTTGTACCTTCTCCCCAAGATTTGTGGTGGTAAGAGGGGATATCTCTACACGCTCCGGAGATGCCACAGAAGGTACAAATCCCGAAGCCTCTGGGACAGACACAAAACCTTCCTGGCGCTTAGAACCCTCATCAGCTTTGCTGCTGATCGTGATGTTCTTCCAGGGCAATGTGAAATTCGAGAATGACGAGCCACGCTGAAGTTGTGGTTTCAGCTCCTTTGCCCCTTCACTAAGCTCAGCAAACGTAGCAGGAACCTGCATGATGAGATGCATCATCAAAAATCGAAGGATCCAAAGAATTAAATCCGCATGCCCCATAGTTACAACAATCATAGAAAGATAAATCACATCGTTCGAGCGGATTCCACCATTATTCTTCTTAAACCGAATTTGAATTCAACACACATCCACTAACTGAGTACCCTTTGAACCACGTACAAAAGATGACTCCGACGAATCATGCAAGACATCATTCAAATATGGAAGATCGCAACATTTAGAGAACGGCGATTGTGCAAGCAGAGCTCTGACGAATAACTAAGAGGACCCTGAAACCTCTTTCTGTATTCATGTGACTTATGAAGCTAGATTTCAAGAGCCCCTACATTTTCCAGATTAGAAAGGTGTCCAACGCGTTACGAAAGAATTTTTTTAATTCAGTGCATCAAACAGTGAAGCACCTTGACGGGATACATGTGGCGAGAAAGCGTGGATGAGAAGAAAGATACCTCGTCCATCAAAAAGGTAGAAGTCTGCTCAACTGCTGCTGTCCACCAGTTGGCAATGTCCCGGCCAATATCCCTGCCAGAAATACTGCCAAAGCTTCTCCCAGAAGCGATGCCGCTATCCTTGCCCATGTCTCGGCTGCTGTAAGATCGCCATGCTAAGAATTTCCCCGTTCCCAATCCAGCGGTTTCCGATTGGGATGCGGCCATCTCTCCAAACTTTCCTTTCCTCACTACCTTTCGCATCACTATACCACATGATCCCTTGGCCTGTCGGACAATATTTCTCCCGCACCTTTGTCGAATCTCCGCTGTAACAGCTCAAGCTCATTCATCCCGCCTCAAGTAGAAAATAGGAGTCTGACATTTTTTAGTATCTCTCGACGTCTTCTCCTGTTATTAAGTAATTTCTGGACCATTGTCTAATCATTGGCTCTATGGATCAAGCGGGAGAAGATTTACAGCTCCAATGCTGGGCTATCATACACTTCCATCTTGCATCCATCACTCAATCACCAGATCCTTCGCACTTTGAACAGCTGTAAAGTACATAAAATTGAACTCAGTCTCATTCAACAGACATGCTGCTTCCAAATGTAGAATTTCGAGAAGGATCAGGATCAACAAAAATAAGATAAAAAAATAAATAAATTAAAAAACAAAGCAGCATGAGGACTTGGTAGGGGTGTGCAGCAGCAGATCGGAAGCAAGAAAACGAAATATGTATCGACCTGCCGTCCAACTTGGAGCTTGTGCCGCAGAGAGAGACGCAAGCTCACATTCGCCTATTCCGTCCCGAAGGACCTCCGCCGTCTCCTCGGCACAAGAAGAGAAAGTCCAACGATCCCAACATAAACCCCTCACGCCTCAAAGGTTGAAGCCCACCATCTAAGCCAATGCGTGACAATCCCACACCAAACGAGGGATCCATGAAGAGACAGAACACAGATCACCAAACTTCACACAGTACAAAGGCGAGCGCAAAGGTGAGTGTGTACCACTCGTCAGCAGCAAAGATGCCAGCGATCCTCAAAAAGTAAAAAGAAAAATTAACTCACTCCTGTCAGAGAGAAAGCTCCATCAGAAAAAACGAGAAAAAGCCGATTCTACGTTCCAAGTAGACATTGTGCACAGCCCGTGAATCCGTCGCCAGAATCATCGACTTCAATTCAACTCATCAATGCTCCACACGAGTGTCATTACTGGCTCCCTGGCAGGTCTCTCCAACCTCGGATCCTTTCCCTAAGCCACCACATTGGAGAGCGACCTTCTAAATGAGTGGCACACGGGCAACTCTCTCGAAATGCTGCAAGCTCGTCCTCGTCGCCGTCGTCACATCGAGCTGCCTTGACTGACACCTACAGCTCACATCCACTGGGCTTGTCTCGTCTCATTCCCCGCATGCCACAGACGAACTGTCGCGGTGCTAAAATGGGATCTGAGCAGCCGCCTTCCAACTCACGGGGGCGGAGGGGGATGAATTAGCGGCGTCGTGGTCAGGGAACGGGGCCGGAGCTCCATCTCCATGTCCATCGTCGCCTGTTGAATCGCGGCCCCATTCGCAGGATGGAACAGACTCCGCGATTCTAATTTCAAACGGATCCACTTCAAGGAGGACAGCACTCAGCGGAAGCAGGATACCATGTCTGAATATGTGTATATATGGATAAAACATCCTGTTGCCAACTATATTATGTTCTTAAAATAATTAAATATGAGGTTCTAAATTTTGTCCAAGCTTCGTTAATATAATGTGCTTGCTTAAAGGCAGCCTACACCGTTGTCATTTATTTGTTGGTTTTAGTTTTAATCCAAAGCTGACATAATATCCAATTTCAATCTCATAAGTGTTTGATGAAAGATGCAGAAATAAATTTTGAGTTTAAAATTTTTGAAGTTCTATATGTTGGATTATGTTAATTTTATACTTTTATACATCTTTATTTTTAAATTAATTTTTTTCAAATAAACTACTTATTTTTTCTTTTAATAATATAAATAAAATACATAAAAATAGTCATAATATATTTTATCAATTGATTAATTTTAAAATAATTTCAAATTCAAATACTTAAATCATTTAGATAATAAACACAAATCTAAATAACATAAAGATTTAAATTAAAGTCATATATATATATATATATATATATACATACATATTGTCATGAACATAAGATTTACTTTAATAGTTATTTAGATAATATGGATAAATAGAAGTAGATAAAAGTAGATTAATTTGATAATATCTTATAAAGAAACTTTTTAAAAGCTTTTTAGATGCAATTTCATCTTTATTCATGTTTGTAAATGATTGGTAGGTTAGAAACTTAGTCAATAAGTTAGCCACATGTTGCACATATTGGTAGCTTGTGGAACAAGTTAATTACATGGTGCACATATAAGAAACTTGTCTTATAAGTTTGACACATGTCTTGCAAATTGGACACGTGTTGGAGGTCTTGTTGTCACGGACATAAGATTTATTCCAATAAATTACCTAAGTAATAATAGACCAATAAGAGTAGGTAAAATAAGTTAATTTGATAATATCTAATAGAGAAGCTTCCTAGAAGCTTCATAGATGGGGAATCATCTTTATACATGTCTATAGGTGATTGGTAGGTTAGAAACTTGGTCAACAAGGTAGCCACATGGTGCACATGTTGGTAGCTTGTCGAACAAGCTAGCCATGTGTCACACATGTTGGTAGCTTGCGGAACAAGCCAAGTACGTGGCGCACATGTGAGAAACTTGTTGTGCAAGTTTGACACGTGTCTTGCAAATTAGACATGTGTATGAGGTCCTATAGAATACCGCCACGTAGTTCTTAGTTAGATAGTATTTATAGAGGCAAGAGTGAAGCCTTCTTCACTCTTGTCAACTCCTTTCCTGGTTCTAGTCTAGTTTCAAGATTCTTCATGTTTCTAGTCTTTGGCAATAGCCATTACAGTTTTCTTTTTGAATATATATACTTTCTTAATTCCATTTGTGACTTTTATTTTGATACAGTTTCCATTAGATTATACATCTCTTTCCAGTTCGTGTCCTTGACTTTTGTAGAACATCACCACGTAGCTCTTAGGTAGATAGTACATATAAAGACAAGAGCGAAGCCTTCTTCACTCTTATCAATGCCTTTCTTATTCTTAATCTTGTTTTAAGAGTCTCTACTCTTCTTGTCTTTGGCAATAGCCATTCTAGTTTAATATTATACCATCTTTGAATCATTTTTTATTCCTTTCAAGTGATATAAGAGTATTTTGATACTTTGCTTGTTTGATACCTTGTCTTGTCTTATTTTTTTCTTTTAGGGCTATTACACCCAATACATAAGCCTTATTTCACAAAAACACTCAACTATATCAAAATACTCTAAACCCTCATTCACCAGTAGGAGGGGAATTTTTTCCAAACTTCATTAATTTTTTTCAAACTACTGTCTTTGACTCCCAATATCTCCTTCTTCAAAACTTCTATTGTAGAAATTCTTCCACATCAAGTGTAGAGCTTGAAATCACCTCTCTAGCCGCATCTCCCGATCTCCAAAAGCTCTCATACAACTCCTCCAATCCTCAAAAGAGTGACAGTAGGTACAAATTGCACACCTTAACTTCAAGCGCCTACTTCTCCCTTATAAAAATTCCAAATCTCTCAATTTTTATACCAAAATTGTAGCCCAAAAAACAAGCTTTCTAACCCTAGTCTTTGATTTTTGAATGGTCTTCTTGAAGTTACCAAAATCCTTATTCTTGTTGCAGGCAGCCTCCTCAAAGTCTATTGGGCATGACCATTGACCAATAGGAATGAAGAACTTCATCCCTTGTCTTCATTCATCCTCACTTTGTCTTCATCCTTCCAAATAGGCCTCTTAGTAGTTTAATTTTTCTTCTTTGGATCCCAATTGCCTCTCAAGGCTTTATACTAAATATTTAGGCTCTATATAATTTAAAAGCCATAACCAAATTAAATAAAAATCTAAAATAAATTTTCTTACATCAACTCTCTTTAATTTATTTTATTGATCATTTTAACACACATCTAAACCTATAAACATATTATGTATTTTGAGTGAATTTTACATACTGTAAGCAATTATAGTACGACATCCACCCCCTCCAAACCTGCACATCTTCTGGTATGTGCCACGTTGTCGGGTAGAGAGAATTCGCCTTGGAAAAACGCCGAGTTCCTAGTTGCTACTAGAACTAGCAAGGAACATGAAAAGAAGCCATGCAAGTATGTTCTATACTTACACAATATTTATTCAAGCTTTCAAGTTATACTTGTATTATACTTATACAAGTCTTATACAAATATAAAGTATAAATACTTGAATAATACTTATATAAATACTTATATAATACTTGTATAAATCCTTGGTATAATACTTGTATAAATACTTGTACAAATATTATATATAATACTTGTAAAATACTTGTAGAATACTTATATAAATATTATATATAATACTTATAGAATACTTATATAAATACTTGATATAAATACAAGTATATATACCTATATAAAAGATATAAGCAAAGTATGTATGTATTCAAGTATACCTCAAAATACAACCGCATATGAGGAATACAAGTTATACAACAAGCTGAAATTAAATATATCACTAAAAATTCATCCAAAGCTCAAATCAAGCGTGCTTATAGCCTATGCAAAGCCAATAATCCATTGTAAAACATATCAAAATTTCACAAATAGATGGCTTACCGTTTAAAAGTTATGGCTAAAAGAAGTAGGCGCTAAAATTTCCAAGCGAATGCAAAGGCAGCAAAGCTGCTCTTCACTTCAGCCTTTGTTGTGATCACTTCCCTTCTCTAAATTGGTCATGCAATAGCTTTTTAGAAAGCTCACTCCATCATCTAACTTCTTTTTAAATTTCACATGCATGCCTCTCAAACTCTAGATTTTGTAGCTAGTTGATTCTACTCTTCAAACCCTAGCAACAATTTGCCCTCTTTGATACTTCACGGCTCATAAAACTTTCATCAAAGCTCCAAATGTATTGATTTTTGTTTTTTTGGAAAGCTTACATAAGCTACTAAAAGATTATTAGAAAGATTGAAGAGATTGTCCGACTTGGGTGGTTGAACAAAGTCTCTGCCCCTCTTCATTGGGTGGCAGCAAATCCTTTCCCACTCTCAAGCTCACAACTTTTGCTCTCCAACTCCAAATGCTACAAGAGATGTCTTGATAGAAAGCTAACACAATTTTCCACACTCTCTGTAAATTTCACTAAGAAAGAGTCGAAATCAAACTTAAAATAGCAGCTCAAAGTTTCTGCCCCTCTTCGTCGGGTGGCAGTAAACCCTATTCTACTAAAACAAGCATAACTTTTTGTTCAAAACTCCAATATAAGGAAATGAATAGGTTTTAGATTCCTCACAACTTGAAGAACAAACCCTTTAATTTTCATTACAAACGCCTCTATTTCCTCGGAGCTATCTCTCTCCAAAGTTCACCACTCAAAATTGCCTCTTCCTCGGTCTAGCAAGAGGAGTATATCTCCTTTTCTTTCCATATTAGACTATGATACACCCACATGGGCAGCCAAATCCTATTGGATAGGCCCTATTCACCCCATGCTCTTCTTTCTTATCCCTCACAAGGTCTATTCTACCTCAAAAGTCAACAAGAAAGGTAAAACAACCTTTACCTTTCTTCTAATTACAAAAGAGTCTATTCTAGGATATAAATAAGGTAGGAACAAAACAAATAGCCATCTTAATTCACTAATTAAGTGGCTATAATAAATCCTCTCTTTATAATATCTTCTAAAATAACCTCTAGCACTCATACATATATTAACAATAGATACAAGATTTTTAATATTTTTATACACTACACGTAAATGCAATACGATAACGTATTATCTCTATTCATCTTCTTGAAAGAGGTCTGAATCACCCATAGGTTCTTCTACTTCATGTCTTTCCTCCAAGTATAGAGGTGAAATTTCTTCAAGGTCTTCTATTGTAAATTTTCCATCTCTTCTCTTGAAAGTCTTGACCCTCTTTCCAGCTACTAGGATTCTAATGATAGCTCCATCTAGCTTGCGTAAAGAATATGTGGCATTATCATGGACCATGACTACCACATATGGACCAAATTATTTTTTTTGTAAATTTTCTTTCAGTACTATGTTGATGTTCTATATTACTATCATAAATTAGAATCCAATCTCCAACTTCTATAGGCTTAGGCCTTAATCTATGAGTCTTATAAAACCTTTCTTTATTTTTCAACCTTGTATCTTTTAATCTTTTAGATGCAATCTGTAGGTCCTCAAGTAATCTTCCCAATTGTTCTATCCGGAGCTCTAATAATTTTTTTCTATCAATGCCATCTTTCCAAGATAGAAATATCCATGTAGGATATATTTCTTTAGTGGGCATCATAGACTTTTGTCCTAACATCAACTCTATGGGCATATAACCAGTGACAGTACTGTGAGTAGTCCTATTAGTCCATAAAGCAAATAAAAATAGCTTAGGCCATTGAATTGGCTTACCTTTACATGCCTTGACCAATGCATAAATGATAGGAAGGTGACCCCTCTCACTCTTTCCATTGGCTTCAAGATTATAAGAAGTAGTCAACTTTAGCTGAACTTCATACCTGCTAAAGAATTTTCTTGCTTCAACAGCATCCAATTTTCTTCTATCAGCTCTCATCCTTCCAATGCTTCTATATCTGTTAAAAATATCTTTCAATATAAACCTACATATTGCTTCTATAGTCTTGGTTCTCAATCCTCTCTCTTCAATATAATTTGATAGTTCTACTCTTGCCAGAATCAAATATTTCATGCTCCAAAGTCCTGATCGCATAGCTACCAAATCAATCACCCATTGAAAATGTATAGTAAGTGGATAAGTAGGATGTAGCCCATCTCTATGTTTGACCTTAGATTGTAGCTGACACTCTATGCATGAACTCACAAAATCTTCAACATCCTTGTACAAGCCCTTCTACCAATATCTCTCCTTGATCTTGGTATAAGTGGCTCAAATTCCTCTATGTCCTGCCCAGAGTATATAATAAAATTCTTTCAAAACTTTATTCTTGGTCTCAAGGTCTCCCACCACCTTCAATGGAATTTTATCACCCCTTTTAGTCCTCTTCCATAAAAATCCATCTTTAAATAAATAAGTATAGGATTAGTGCCAGATATCCTTGAAAGTCTTATCCATCCAGCCTTCTTGCCTACTCATTGTACTTAAATAAATTCCAATATCCCTCAGCCTGTCTTCAAATAAATCTTCATAGAAGATTTGATTCTCATCTC
This sequence comes from Physcomitrellopsis africana, assembly GCA_036785485.1. Taxonomy (NCBI): domain Eukaryota; kingdom Viridiplantae; phylum Streptophyta; class Bryopsida; order Funariales; family Funariaceae; genus Physcomitrellopsis; species Physcomitrellopsis africana. The sequence continues at coordinate 259,416 of JAWRVF010000026.1, read as the reverse complement.
TAAAATCCATTCTATTAGTAACAAATGAATATCCATAGTTCCTCTCCTCTTGATGTTCACCATCTTCATATACTATCATCTCCTCTTCAAAGGTATATCTAGCTCTAGACAACATATCTGCCACTAGATTCTTTTTATGAGTAATATGTATCAAAATAGGATTCAATGTTTTTATATAGGCTATCCATCTCAATATAGCAATGTCTGGAGTAATGCAATTGATTACCATCCCAAGTAAAGGCAAAGAATCTATCTCCAAAACCACTTTAGCTCTCATCAAATAATTCTTCTTAGTCTTTAGAGCAGTGAATGCTCCTCAAAGTTCTCTTTTAACTTGTGGATAAGTCCTTTGTCTTTCTGTAAGAATCTTGGCTCCAAATCTAATAGGAAACCTCCTTCTCTCTCCATCATCTTGTCCAATAGCCCATCCAATTGCTATTGGACTTGTATCCACTATTAATACCACTGGTCTCTCATACTAATAATCTACATGCCTAAGGATAGGCGGTGAACTCAAAATCTTCTTCAAATTTCTCATAGTTACTTCTTGTTCATCCTTCTAGATAAATTTTTTATCCTTTCTTAATAATTTGTATAGTGGCTTTGAGATATATGCAAAGTGAGGGACCCAAATGTGATAGAATACACATGCACCCAAAATCTTGTAACTTCTATAACACTTTTACATGCCTTCATTCTAGATATAGCATCAAACTTTTTTGGATTTGGTTTTCTACTATATCTACCACACATGTATCCTACCACCAAAATTTCACCAACTCCAAAGCTTGATTTTTCCATAGATAATGTCAAATTAACTGACTCAAGCTTCTCCAATATCCGAGCCATATCTTCAATGTGTTACTTGACAAATTATCTGCAACCTTTAGCATCCAAAGTTTCATCCTTATCTTCTTCTTTGCAATTCTTCATAGGTATATCATCCAAAAATGGGATGGTCTTTTCAAGTACAAATTTGTTTAATATTTGATTCATAGCATTTTATATATGAGCTACTAAGTTGTTGCACCTTGAAATAAGGTACGCATCCTCATTAAATCCAAAGGAGTCTTCATAGTGGTCAAATCTCTACTTTCTTCAACCAGCTGAAATTGATCATATCTAGAATATAAATCTCTAATAGAGTAGATGGCATGACCGGCAAATTGTTCAGCTATTTCATCCACTATAGGACCTGACTCCATATTTTGAATAGTCACCCTGTTTACTAGTTGTATATCTTGAATGAATCTCAATGCCCTTGATTTCTTAGGTATAGTAAACCATCTATTTGAATAAGGAGCAATTGAAGGTTCAAGGATATCCATCTCTACCTTTTCTTTTAATAATTCTATCAATTTAGGAAACAAAGCTCTAGGTACAAGTATAGGCTTTAAATCCCATGGAACATGTCGTACAGTGAAAATTACCATAGATGCTACAACACTAGGATTCATACATCCAATTTCATTAGAAGTTAAGGCAAATGCCTTACTATATCTAATAAGCACTTCTTGAAACATCATTCTTTTTAGTGTTGTCAAGAAATCACCTCCTCCAATCTTCAGCTTAGCCAATGATTCTTGAGTAAATTGATGTCCAATTTTGTACTTTTCTCTCAATCCTAGTTCCTTAACTGCTTGCTTGATGTGCTCCATAGTATCAAGTGGTAATTGAGTGGCCACTGGTTTCACCTTTTTGGCCACAATCTTATATTTGATTTGCACAATAGCCTCAGGTTTTAATCCATAGCTTATAGCAGATCCAATACATGTTATTATCTTTTTCAATTCCTCATAAGCCTCCCTTGATTGTACTCCATAATAACATCTTCATCCTTCCTTATAACTAAATTTTCTATAACTTGCATCAATCCATCTTCCGACCCAACTTCTTCTAGTATTCCAACTATAGCTTCATCATTTGAAACTAATCCCATTCTTTTTAAGTTTTTCTCTTGCTTCTTTATTTTTCTCCTATTTACAGGATTTAAATCTTCAATCCTTTGAAAGCTCACAAATCCATCATCACTCAAATCCAAAATATCAAAACTCAATTTATCTACATTGGGATTTGTAGATAATCTATTTGCACCCATATTCCTCCATGTTACAAAGGTGCCCTTTAGAAATCCAAGAATCTGCTTCTTGGCTCTAAAGATATTTCTCTCAACTGCTCTCTATACCTTTTATGAATAGGCTTTACAGTAAGAAATTGTATAGCCTTTTTTTCCATCACAACTACGAATCCTGACATAATGTGAACCATCATCCAAAACTTTAGTCTCCATCCTAGCAATTGTGATATAAAGTTGACCAAGTATTACCGGATATGTAGCAAAGTTTTACACAAAGAAGTTTTGCTCTACCTCCACATCTCCAATCTTGGCCTTCACAGCTGAACAAGCTCTATACAGATCGCCTCGCTCATTGTTTGCAGCTCTAATCACCCAGCCATGGTTGATATTAATTGGCCACTTATTCTTCTCATACACCCGCTTCGACATGATGTTAATTTCTGATCCATGATCAACCAAGGCTAAAATTGAATCTTTAGAATGTGCCAACCTCACTTGCATTTCAGTAGTAGCCCTAGCCTAATATGAAATTGCGTAGCTATCACTTTCCATCTCATCTCCATCTCCTTTTGAAGAACAGATAATTCGTGCTTCTTGTATAATCTTCCTTTCTTTATCAGATTCTAGCGGTATACACTTTGTTTGATATCCTTCTATATCCTTGGTATGATTGATTTGAGCCGTGCCCTCCATATCAATCATGTTTTCAAACTCTAACAATATAGATTGTGCAAATACCTGCCCTATTTCTTCTTCCTCATCCTTAGTCACATGAGTATCTTATTGAAGAAAGCAAAGCTTGAAGCCACAACTTTTAGGATTAGCAAGGTTGTATACAATGAGAAGTATGGAGTAAGATAACTCTCACTTCCAACACCTTTTACTTATAAGTGGAATTCACATCCAATGTGCATAGACTTCATCTACATTCATATAAAACCAGCCACTACTCGAGACCCTAAACCTACCCGCCTATCAAGACCCTAAATTCAGTCACCTGTCAAGACCCTAAATCTAGCCGCCTGTCGCGACCCTAGCCGCCACTTAATCCCTAATTGCCTTTTGACTATTAGAAACTTTATATGTTTAAACTCTATATTGTAATAAACCAAAGAACTGCTTATTGAACTTTAACACTCCCACTTTTCTAATTGTCAAAAAGCTTTTAAGCCTAATGCCTTTATCAACTCGTGGTGTCTATCCTTCACTAATGCCTTTGTAAGCACATCAGCAAGCATATCTTTTGTAGCACAATACTTCATACCTATTATACCATCTTCAATCTTCTTTTGTATGAAATGATGTTGAATATCAATGTGCTTCGTCTTTAAATGGTGCTTTGGATTCTTGGCAAATGCAAGACATCCTTGATTGTCACACATTATTGGAGTTGCTTCAATTTGCACTAATCTAATATCTTCTAAGAGTTGTCTTATCTAACAAGCTTCCATTGTACAATGACTTACTGCCATGTACTCAGCCTCTATGGTTGACCTTGCAATGGTAGGTTGTCTCTTACAATTCCAAGAAATGATTCCCACTCCAATAAAGAACACATACCCTGTTGTGGATCTTCTATCATTTGCATCTCCAGCCCAATCCGCATCACAATATCCTTGCAAATCAATGTTCTTACTACCAAGGCACAATTTGAAGTCCTTTATACCTTTTAAGTACCTCAATATCCTTTTTACCATTGCCCAATGCAAAGGTCTAGCCTTAGACATGTATTGGCTCACCGCATATGCAAGATCCACTCTTGTGGCCACCATTGCATATATAAGTGAGCCAATTGTTGCCTCGTATAGAATACTTTGCATCTCACCTTCAACTTGGGCAAATTCCTCATCTATGAGCTTCATCAACTTCAAATTGGCTTCCAAAGGTGTTCCAATGGGCTTCCACTCCTCCATGTTGAATCGTTTTAATACTTCTTCAATGTATTTTTTTTGGCTCATTGTAATGGTCTTGTTGGCACAATCTCTTACAAACTCTACTCCTAAGCAATAGTGTAGCTCTCCCAAGTTATTCATTTCATACTCTTTTTATAATATGGCCTTCATCCAATTCATCTTCTCCATATTGTTAGCCAAGATGATCAAATCATCAACATAGAGAATTACAATTATCAAGAACTTTTTAGATTGCATCACATACAATGAGTGATCAGCTTCACTCCTCACAAAACCTTCATTGACAAAAAATGTGTCGATACGTTGGTACCATGCTCTTGATAATTGCTTCAACCCATACAAAGATTTCTTCAATTTGCACACAAGGTGTTCTTTGCCTTGTTATACAAATCCTTGAGGTTGATCCATGTAGATGTCTTCTTGCAATTCTCCATTTAAAAAGGTTGTCTTCACATTCATTTGGTGTATTTCCAAGTCCATTCCTGCCCCAATGGCTACAATGGTCCTAATGGTGGTGAATTTGGCAACGGGTGCATAAGTTTCATTGAAATCAACATCAGCAACTTGTGAGTATCCTTTAGGAACTAATCTTGCCTTGTGCCTCACCACCGCATCTCTTTTAGTCCTAAACACCCATTTACAACCAATACTAGATTGATTTGGTGAAAGAGGAGCCAATTTCCATGTACCATTGTCTATGAGAGATTGGTACTCTTCTTCCATAGCCTTCTCCCACTTGATTGCATCTTTGGATTTTAAAGCATATTACAAAGACAATGGATCAGCAAGAAGAGCCACGTTTGCATGTTCTTCACTTATTTGAGGAAAGATGTGGTTCTTCCACCATTCACCAAGTGGTCTTCTTTCCCTCAAAAGATATCTTCTTTCATTTGAAGAAGAAGATTCACCTTGCTCTTTTTTAACCTTCTTTTCTCTTAGAACTTGTCTTTTTTCATTCAAAGGTTGATATTCCTCATCATCATCGTCATAATTTTCAACACTTTTATTTCTTTCATTGCTGATTTTAGCAATTATAGAAACCTTCATATTTTCAATCTTCTTCTCATCTTCAATCACATCTCCACCATCTTCATCATCTTCATTGTCTTTCTTTGCTGAATTTAAAGATGTGTCTACAAACACACCATTATTCCTACTTGGACACATCTTCAAGTACTCACAAGCACTCTTATGCTCCAAAAACTCTACATCACGACTTTTGATGATCTTTTTAGTATTCAAACATATTAGCCTATATGCCTTGGTACCTTCACAATATCCCAAAAATACACACTTTGTACCTTTTGCATCAAGCTTGGACTTCATACAATCTAGTGTTTTTGCATATGCAATGCATCCAAAAGTCCTCATATGTGAAATACAAGGTTTTCTTCCACTCCAAACTTCTTGTGGTGTCATTGATGCAAGAGCACTTGTTGGACACCTATTCATTGTATATACAGCATTCACCACAGCTTCCGCCAAAAATTTATAATCAAGGTTTTGAGCATGAAGCATGCTCCTTGCTATCTCTATAATGGTTCTATTTTTCCTTTCAGCAACATCATTTTGTTGTGGAGTGTATAGAGTTGTGGTTTGTCTCGCAATTCCTTCATTCTTCAAATAAACATCAAATTGCTTAGACATATACTCACCTCCATTGTCTGTCCGCAACACCTTGATCTTGCACTCACTTTATTTCTCAACAAGTGCTTTGAACTTCTTAAACTTCCAAAAGCTTTCATTCTTGGCTGTAAGAATGTAAATTCAAATCTTTTTTGAAAAGTCATCAATGAAAGTGAAGAAATACCTTGCTCCTCTAATACTTGTGGTCTTCATAGATCCACATACATCAGAATGGACAATCTCTAATAACTTTGTAGCACATGTTGCTACACCACTTGGAAATGAAGCCCTTTGTTATTTGCCTTATATGCAACCTTCACATGCAAGTTGCATTGCATTTTGACTTGTTTTGCTAAGGTCTAAACCACTTACCATAGACTTGAGTTCTATCATGCTCTTCATGTTCAAATGGCCAAGGCGATGATGCCATATGTTCAACTTGTCTTCATTGAATGTAAACACAGTAAATGCAGCTACTTCTACTCCATTCACCTTCTTGCAATTGAGGTAGTACAAGTTTCCCTTTCTAGAGCCTTTGGCAACCATGTTTCCACTCAAGGTTCTTACAAAACATCCATTCATGTTGAATTGAACCATAAAACCTCCCATTACAAGTTTACTCACCGAAAGTAGGTTTTGCTTCATCTTTGGTACATGGAGGACGTCTTTAAATGTGATCTTATTGATTTGTCCATTCACCACTACGTCCACCGTAATGGATCCAATTCCAATGGCTTCACATATACCACTATCCGCCAAGACCACATTTGATGCTGGAATTGCCTCATAAGTGTCAAATGAATACTTATAAGGTGTCATATGCTTGGAACACCCTGAATCCACAATCCATCTTGCCATGGCAGCCATAGAGGTTCCATTTGATGCCATGAATGCATAATCTTGTCCTCCAAATTCATGTTGCACACTATTTGCATTCTTCCTCTGTATCTTTTTGCCTTTGTAATAATTTTGAGCAAAATGTCCTACTTTGCCACAAATGAAGCAAGTTTTGACATTACCTCATTGGCTTGAGTAGTTGCCTTTGCCTTAACGTGAGTAGAGTGCTGAATCTTCACCTTGAGGCTCCTTTTCTTTCTTCTTGGTTATTTCATGGGTAAATCTTGCCGTGACATAGTCCATAGTAAGTTGCTTTAAATGAATGGATTCCAAAGCTACAATAAAGTAGTTGTAGGACTCTGGCAAGCTCATAAGTAGAGTCATAACAACATCACACTCTTCTAAGGGCTTGTCTACGATTGCAAGTTAATTTGCAAGTGCCTTTATCTTGTTGATGTGTGCCATAAGGTCTTCACTTTCTTCCATCTTGCAAGTAAAGAACTTTCTCCTTGTATAGATGATGTTGGATAAGTTTTTGCTCTCATAGATGTTATAAAGAGTCTTCCATGCTTTCGCTTGTCCTTTACAAGAAATAATGTGGGAGAAGTTGGCTTCATCAACATTGGTTGTAATCAATCCAAAAGCCTTCTTTTCACGATGTTTGTACTCCTTCTTCTCCTTCATATCAGCATCCATGCTTGGAGGCTCTTCACTTTCATCTACAATATTCCAAAGATCTAAAGAGGCCAACAAAAGTTCCATTTTCACCTTCCAATGGTAGAAATTTTCACCTCTAAACTTCTCAATTGCTTTCAAGCCTTCACCTTCACTTGAAGTCATATCTAAAGAAGAGATGTGTCAAAGAAGATCAAGAGAAGTAGTCCTAAAGCTCTCAAAATCAGCAAGAAGGTGTTGTTGCCTTACAAACCCAGAATGCTCTCTTTGTGAATAAATTAGTGTTTTCACTCTCAAAACACTCTTAACTTCACTTCTAAGACTTCTTACAAGTCCTATAAAGCATATACACGTCTCAAATCTGATGTTCCACTCTCATATCACTTTAATGCTCACAAATCACCTTTAAGCACCATAAGAGGTCTTTTAAGCACTTTAAGCTTTTTTAACAAAAGAAACTACAAAGTTAGTCCATCAAAGATATAACTTCAGCAAGGCTAGGTTTAGTCCAACAATATTAGTTTTCTATAACATCACTTTAAGATATAAATGAAACCCCAAATCCAAAATGCACTTAACAACAAGTAAGAGCAAAATAAGATCTAGATCTAGATCTGAATCTCAAAGTTGAGAGTTTCTAAACCTTAACATAAGAATTAACAATATGATCAACTCCACACATCAACAAAGACTTCAAAGCACTTCAAAACTCACAAGTGAAGGTGAGTGGGCCCATAATCTATTGAAGAAAGCAAAGCTTGAAGCCACAACTCTTAGCATCAGCAAGGTTGTATACAAAGATAAGTGTGGAGTAAGATAACTCTCACTTCCAACACCCTTTATTTATAAGTAGAATTCACATCCAATATGCATAGACTTCATCTACATTCATCTAAAACCAGTCGCCACTCGAGATCCTAAATCTAGCCGCCTGTCAAGACCCTAAATCCAGTCGCCTGTCAAGATCCTAAACCTAGCTGCCTGTCAAGATCTTAGCCGCCACTTAATCCCTAATTGCCTTTTGACTATTAGAAACTTTATATGTTTAAACTCTATATTATAATAAATCAAAGAATTGCTTATTGAACTTTAACAAATCTAATGCTTCCACCATAATAGCTTCAGTTGTCATTTGCCTCTTTTTCTTTATTATATCAATAATTAGCTCGTGAAAATCCTTCTTTGCAATACCAAGAGCCTTTCTTAGAGTGAACTCAATTTTGGCATCCAAAATCTTCTCCTCTAAGATATTCTTCATATTTGTTGATGTTTCAATATCAGATTGAAATTTATAGACAGGACCTTTATCTTTGGACTTGCCTGTGCCATCCTTTCCCTTCTCTTTGTCCTTCTCCCACCATTCTTTTGGCAATGGTGCATCGCCAAGATGGACAGAAGAAGATATCTTCTTTGGTTTCTGCCCCTGAAAAGCTTCCTTGTTTCTTGGAGACCTCCTTTTGCTTAGAGGTTCAACAACATCTTCTTCATGAGCAGCTCTACCTCTCTTTTCTTCAACCATAGCATCATTCAAATCATCACTCCGTTGATTCTCATTTAAAAATATTTTGATATTAATAGTATCAATTGGATCATTCTAACTAGTCATCTTCCTAATGGCTTTAGCTCCCCTGATCATGGCCTCCATAGTTGATGGAGAAACAATCTTAATTGTACTTTGTTCAACTATAATAGAATAAGGTTGTCCTCCCTTTTCGTACATAGTACCACCTTTGCTTGTTTGCTCATCTACCAACTTCTTTATACCTCCTTTTTCAAAGTTGGTCCTCAAAGGTTCATCAAAACCTGCTAGTCTTATCCTCCCTTCATGAAATGCACAATATTCTCTCTGATTGCAATTCTATAGCTTTCACATTCGCCATGCTTATAGTCTGGACTGTCATATCATATGTATCTTTCTACAATCCCTTTGAACCTTCAATTATCTTCGATGAGCTGGCCTTCTAAGATTTCTTAAGTTCACTCATTTCTACCCTAAGATCCCGTATATCCTTAACCAATTCTTCAATGGCATCATCTTGAGCAGCCTTGTTTGTCTTCTACAGTGGTATTGAACTTGGCATTGCAAATATTGGCTCCAATAGTGATAATGACCCCCGAGTCTTAATCTTTTACTGCTTGGCCACAAGCCCTACTATATCTTTCACCAACCTCCAATTATTTATAAATCCACTCTCAGATGTCTTGTTTGCAAGATGAAAAAGCAACTTGTCTTCCAAATCTTTATTAGTTGCTTGTAAAAATAACTCAGTCTTCCTAGTGTCTAGTAGTTGCCTCTCTTGTTGTGGTAATTGGCCAAACTTCCTTTCAAATTCTCTGATTAATTCATTTGGAGCCATTTGGTTCCCTGGCCTTTGTTCAGTCCACTCTAAAAATGATCTTTTGGTCATCCTCTCTGAGTCTTCTTCAAAAAATTCATCCTTCAAAAGTTCCTCAAATCTATTCCACGATGTAATTCTTTCACGCAATTCTTGCACCCTCTCCCTGATCTCAGGTATTACTGCTAAATCAAAGGTGGTAATTATTCTCACCTTTGAAATTTGATGCACCTCCATTTCACATGTATAAACCTTCAAGAACTTGGTAATATTTCTCCCTTCAAACCTCCCAGCCTTATCTACTACTACCTGTAAGGCATTGGTAGTGTTCCTATCATCCCCTTGAGTCCATTGCCTCTCATCCATAAATTGAGCAAATGCCCTAAATAAATCTTGGGCACCTACTCCCCCTTGTAATCCAAATCTAAGATTTTGATCCCCTATTTTGGCTTGTTGAGTAATTAATGCCTGAAGGCTCTCTCAGAGGAAGTACCAATAATGTCGTGGTAGAGAAAATGTGCCTCAAAAAAGCATTAGGCTTCTAGCTGCAATTAAATATTCAATTAAGATCCAAAATAATAAAACCCTCAAAATTTTATAAATTTTTTTCTTTTAGGGCTATAACACCCAATACATAAGCCTTATTTCACAAAAACACTCAACTATATCAAAATACTCTAAACCCTCATTCACCCATAGGAGGGGAATTTTTTCCAAACTTCATTTACCTATAACTCTTAATCTAATTTTTCAAATCTACTAAAATTTCACATGAAGTACTCATGTGCTTTTAAAAACTAGTACAACAAATTTCAATTGTCGATTCTTTATTGATCTTTAGATATTGTAAAAATCCTAATAGTAGCTATAAACCCTTGTTTATAAGCACCTATGTACTAAATTCTTTATATCTCACAAATCCAATGTTCAAATGCTATGAAACTTTGATATATAGCTTCTTAGCACAAAGATTCACCTTCTTGGAAATTTTTAGACAAAATTCATCCAAAAACTCAAGATATGACAAAATCCATCACTATGAATAAAACGGCCTACTTACTGCCTTGGAATTCAAACTACTGTCTTTGACTCCCAATATCTCCTTCTTCAAAACTTCTATTGTAGAAATTCTTCCACATCAAGTGTAGAGCTTGAAATCACCTCTCTAGCCGCACCTCCCGATCTCCAAAAGCTCTCATACAACTCCTCCAATCCTCAAAAGAGTGACAGTAGGTACAAATTGCACACCTTAACTTCAAGCGCCTACTTCTCCCTTATAAAAATTCCAAATCTCTCAATTTTTACACCAAAATTGTAGCCCAAAAAACAAGCTTTCTAACCCTAGTCTTTGATTTTTGAATGGTCTTCTTGAAGTTACCAAAATCCTTATTCTTGTTGCAGGCAGCCTCCTCAAAGTCTATTGGGCATGACCATTGACCAATAGGAATGAAGAACTTCATCCCTTGTCTTCATTCATCCTCACTTTGTCTTCATCCTTCCAAATAGGCCTCTTAGTAGTTTAATTCTTCTTCTTTGGATCCCAATTGCCTCTCAAGGCTTTATACTAAATATTTAGGCTCTATATAATTTAAAAGCCATAACCAAATTAAATAAAAATCTAAAATAAATTTTCTTACATCAACTCTCTTTAATTTATTTTACTGATCATTTTAACACACATCTAAATCTATAAACATATTATGCATTTTGAGTAAATTTTACATACTATAAGCAATTACAGTACGACCGCGCTTGACATTAAAGGCCAAAGCATCATTAGTACTTGCAACATACACCTTATTGAGGAAATTAGAATCAATAGGTGTCAATGTAATAGCAACACAAAGGCAAAATTGCTCCAGTTTTAACAAAGTTGCATATTGTTGATCAAACACTACATGTCCTGATTTTGATACAAGATATGATCTCCTTGATAAAGTATCAAACAATTCTTATTGCTTCCTAGATTGATAAGTGATAACAAAGTTAAATCAACATAGTAACATATTCCATCGAGTTTAGTAGTAACTAAGAATCCAAATTGATATAAAATATTCCAAGTTCTTTTTATCTATATTTATATTTACAAGATATATTGCTCCTTCAAAAAAAATGATGCTATTATTAAAAAAATCCATAATAGCAAAAAATTCCGTATTGTGGATTTTATAATTAATTTTGATTGTAAAGAATTTTTGAAAATAAAATATAACACAATACAATTTATCATCTGTATCTATTTCTGAAAGTATGGCCTTTAGTGTAAAATCTGAAGGATCAGTCTCCACATAGAATGTTTTTATAAAATTTGGATGCACCAAGATGAAGGCTATAGTAAATGTTGAGATCTTAGAAAGCTTTCTCTGTTAGAGATTCCTATTCTAACTTGTCCTTACATGTCAATCAAGTAAAAGAGGCGGCAACTTGAGAATAATTTTTGATGAAGATCCGATAGAAGTTAGCAAATCCAAGAAAATATTATACATCTCTTACAGTCTTCAGAATGACCCCTTGCATAACCACCTCTACTTTCTTAGGATCCATTGTCAAACCCTTAATAGATACAATGTATCCCAAAAATTTCATCTTGGATTGATGAAATACACATTTATCCAGTTTGGCATATAAATCTATATCTTGTAATTTTTATAATACCAACTTGACATGTTGTCACAGACATATACATAGTTACCTATATGATCAGATAGAACTAGATAAAAGAAGGTAAAAGCAGGTTAATTCCATAATATCTTTAGAGAAACTTCCTAGAAACTTCATAGACGCTGCTTTGACTTTATAAGTGTCCATAGTAGACTTTTCGATTAGAAACTTGGTCAATAAATTAGCCACATGTCGTACATGTTGGTAGCTTGAAGACCAAGCTAAATACGTGGCGAACATATAGGAAACTTGCCTTGCAAGTTCGACACATGTCTTGCAACTTGGACACGTGTCTTGTAAATTGGATACGTGTTGGAGGTCCTATAGAACGTCGCCACTTAGCTCTTAGGTAGATAATATAAATAGAGACAAGAGTGAAGCCTTCTTCACTCTTGTCAACTCCTTTCTTGTTTCTAGTTTGATTTCAAGAGTCTCTAGTGTCTTGTCTTTTGGCAATAGCCATTCCAGTTTCTTTTAATATATACACTACCTTGTTTCTATTTTGTTATATTTCTTTGAGAGTGTTTCTCACTTATTTATTTGCTTCTGTTGAGTTCTTGTCCTTGACAGATTGATAAGAATACACTTACAATATCAGAGCTTTGTCTTTTCTTGAATAAGAGTGGATTACCCCTTTCTCTTGACAAGACATAAGCGTGTTAGAAGTTGCGGATTACCCACTTCTAAACTGATATTGTTCTTAGCATTTTCTTTGTTATCAAGTCTTTTTTTTTTTTTTGCCTTGAGCAATATCACATAGTTCTTTTCTTCTTAGTGTTATTATGGCAGAGCTTATCGAAATGAAGATTGCAATGGCACAAATGCAAGAACAATTAAGGGAGTTAATGCTTGCAATGCATCAACTCAATCTACTACCACAAGGAAGAACAAGAATAGCAGAAAGTGGAGATGTAGAGATGATTGGAGCTGCTTCAACACCTGCATCAAATCACATTCCTTCTCCAATTGTAGAACATCCTGTAAGCGCTAGAGAACCAAGAATTGCCTTACCCGAGAAATTTGATGGTACGAGATCAAAGTTTCGAAGGTTCATCAATCAAGTACAATTGGAAATCGAACTTCAACCGCAAAGCTATCCAACTCCAGGATCACAAGTCAGGTTTATTGGAACTCTACTTTCTGGTTCTGCATTATCATGGTTTTCGTCCTTTCTTGAACAACGAAATCCCATACTGGACAATTTAGAAGCTTTTTTGGTGGAGTTTTGATCTATGTATGGTGAACACGATGCAGCTCGTGTTGCAACAAACAAGATCCGAATTTTACGACAAGGAAACCGCTGTGTAACAGTGTATGCTTCACAATTTTGACAACTTGCAATCGATATCAAGTGGGATGATGCTGCACTCATCAGTCAATTTCTTTATGGATTGCAATATGATGTAAAGAAATTGATGCTCAATTTACCTGATCCTCAAACATTGAGTCAAGCAATCGATTTTGCTGTAAAATATGACAATCGACTTTTTGAGTTTCAATCCGAGAATCGTACAAGGGAAACTCAACGTTATTACTTAATGGCAACATCTTCACCAAATGTACATTCGAAAGTAGAAGACATGCAAATTGACGCAGTACATTTCAAACCTCTTAGTGAGCAAGAAAAGATTCGTCGTCGCCAGGGAGGATTATGCTTATATTGTGGAGAACCTAAGCACACTGCTCAACATTGCCCAAAAAAATGACGCAACTATAAAATGAGGGATACGGCAATCAAAAGAGATAACATGTCGGAAAACAAATTTGTCCAGCTACAATAGGGACCGTGCAGCTGGAATCTTGTACAATTCCTAAAGAAGGTCGTATCCTCTCTTCAGAACCCTCTCCTTGTTTTATAATAGAACTATATTTAGGACCTAAAAACCACAAAGCCTATGCTTTATTAGATTCAGGAGCCTCAGCATGTTTTTTAGATGAACAATTTGTTAGAAGTTGTAAAATATCTCTAGTACAAAAAACTAAACCTGTACATGTAGAAGTCATAGATGGTCGTCCATTGTCTTCTGGAGATGTCACTCATGAGACCCACCCTATAAAGTAACAATAGACAGTCATAATAGTTACGTAACCTTTAACATAATTAAATCTCCGTCTAATCTAGTTATTTTAGGTCTATCATGGTTAGAAAAATATAATCCTAAGATAGATTGGAATTCTCGTAGACTTCATTTTTCTCAAAGCGTTATTAACACTTCTGTCGACCAAGTAAAAAGCTATAAGTCTAGTATTGCAAAACCCGTACTTATAGGTGCAAAAGCTTTTATGCATGAAGCAAAAGGAGGATCAACTTTTGCTATTTATACCACACCCGTCTCTGATAGTAAAAGCACTTCAAGTGGCTTTCCAAGCTAATACCAAGATTATCAAGATGTTTTTGAGAAGAAAAATGCCGATATCCTTCCGGAGCATCGTTCATATGATTGTTCAATTGATCTCAAGGAGGGATCTCAACCTCCATTTGGACCAATCTACACTCTATCACAAAATGAGTTTGCAGAACTCAAAGAATATATTGAAGAAAATCTTGCCAAGAACTTCATACGCCATTCCAAATGCCCAGCAGGAGCTCCAATTCTATTTGTGAAGAAAAAAGATGGATCGTTACAAATGTGTGTGGATTATCGAGGGCTTAACAAGATCACTATCAAGAACAAGTATCCACTACCTTTAATCTTCGGACTTCTTGATCAACTGAATCAAGCTAAGATCTATACAAAAATAGATCTACGAGGAGCATACAACCTAGTTCGCATCAAAAAAGGAGATGAATGGAAGACTGCATTTCGAACAAGGTATGGACACTTCGAATATAATGTTATGCCTTTTGGACTCACGAATGCACCAGCCGCTTTTCAACATCTCATGAACGATGTTTTTCGTGAATTCTTAGATGATTTTGTTGTCTGCTATCTAGACGACATTTTAATCTACTCTAAGAATGTAGAAGAGCATGAAACACATGTTTGTCATGTGTTACAAAAACTTAGAGAAACAGGGTTGTACGCCAAGATGGAAAAGTGTGTATTTCACACTACTCAAGTTGACTTCTTAGGATATATCATCTCGAATGATGGCCTCATGATGGATCCTTAGAAAGTCCAAACAATCATGGATTGGAAGATTCCAAAAACAGTAAGGGATGTACAATGTTTTTTAGGATTTGCCAATTACTATCGAATCTTCATCAAGAACTTCTCTCAAGTTGCAGCCCCACTTACACGTTTGACTTGTAAGGACAAGCTCGAGTGGAGTAAAGAAGCAGAAGCATCATTTGAAGCTTTGAAGATAGCTTTTATTTCTGCACCAATCTTGTATCGCGTTGATTTTTCCAAGGCATTCTTTATGGAAACAAATGCATCAGACTTTGCTTTGGGCGCAATATTGTCACAAATGGGAATAGATGACAAACTCCATCCAGTAGCTTTCCATTCCAGGAAATTTTTGACAGCAGAGATCAACTACGAAATCCACGATAAAAAACTTCTCGCAATTGTGGATTCTTTTGAAGAATGGCGTCATTATCTAGAAGGCGCTTCTAGTCCAGTCACCGTGTATACGGATCACAAGAACCTCAAGTATTTCATGTCAGCACGCGTATTGAATCGTCGTCAGGCTCGTTGGAGCATGTCTCTATCAAGATTCGAGTTCATTATTACATATCGGCCAAGAAAACAATAAGGTTTGTCCGATGCACTTTCTAGACGTTCTTATCTTGCACCAGAAGAAGGAGATGCAACTTTTGATCAACAAAGAACGACCCTCTTGAAGCCGGAGCAATTTCATCTTTGGACAATGAAATCAACATTAACTGTTGATTCAACTTTTCTCAAGCAAGTCTAGTTAAGTATGTCCTCAGATCCTCTTATTCGTGAAATTAAGAATAACTCTTCTAAGTCTCATGATATTTCGAAGTTCAAGTTCGAAAGAATACTCTATTTGAAGGCGCTTATATGTTATTCCGGAAGGTGAAGGCTGGCGATTACGTGTTAACTGAAGCTCGTCGTGACTTCCAATGAGGACATTTTGGGTACAATAAGACTCTAGAGTTGATATCTAGAGATTTTTGGTGGCCTCAAATGTGGAAAGGAGTCAAAGATTTTGTAAAAACTTGTGATGTTTGTTCAAAATCAAAAACTCCTCGCCATCGACCCTACGGACTTCTTCAGCCATTACCCATTCCAGAACAACCATGGTCTTCTATGTCTATGGATTTTATCATGGATCTTCCAAATTCAGGTTCTTATGACTCTAAATTCGTGATAGTAGATTGTTTTACTAAGATGGCACATTTTATATCATGTAAAAAATCTATCACAGGCGAAGAAACAGCTAAACTTTTCCTTGACAATATCTACCGCTATCATGGATTACCTAAGGATATTATATCGGATAGGGGAACTCAGTTTGTATCGAGATTTTGGAGAACACTTTTCAAGATTCTAAAGGTGGATATAAAGCTATCTTCAGCTTTCCATCCTCAAACTGATGGATAAATGGAGCGCGTAAATCAAGTCTTCAAACAGTATTTGAGATGTACCATCAATTACCAACAAGATGATTGGACAACTCATTTACCATTGGTAGAGTTTTCTTATAATAATACGATACATTCTTCTACACAACAAACACCTTTCTTTGCAAATTATGGTTACTATCCACGACTTGATACTTTTGACTATTCGAAAGTTGACAATCCTGCGGCGGAAGACTTGATAAATCATTTGTCAGAACTACATACAACAATGAAGGCACAATTAAAGGAAGCTCAAGAACGACAAAAGATAAATGCTGATGCGTATCGAAAGGAACAACCACAACTCAACGTAGGCGACAAGGTATGGCTACTTCGTCGCAATATCAAGACTACGCGACCTTGTGACAAGTTGGACTATCGTAAGCTTGGACCTTTTCGTATTTCTGAACAAATTAATCCAGTTGCATATCGATTACACCTACCAGAGTCTATGAAGATCCACCCTGTATTCCACGTGTCTCTCCTTGAACCATATAAGACAATGAACATACCAAGAAGAAGACAAGTGCCACCTCCTCCTATAGAAGTGAACAATAATGGCGAATTTGAAGTGGAAGAAGTCTTAGATTCAAGTAGTGACAGCGAAATAAGTTAGCGCGGGCCCGGGAAAAGAACGCATCCCCCAAGCAAACAAAGTGGCCACTCTATCCAGAGGAAGATGTCTGCGAATCTGGCGAGGAAGGTTGCTGCCTTTCATCAACAACATCCATCGAAACCAAGATGATGACTTTCCCTAAAAAAGAAACAAGATGTAGTCAAGATAACATTTAACTTTCTATCCTTGTTTGTAGCTTCTTTGTATTTTGTGACGCTAAGGAGATGGAGAATCAACAGCCAGTGGATTTGGCTCAAGAGCCTTCATTTGCTGACCTACCGGACGAGACATTGCGACTGTCACAACCCTCAAGACGACGCAACCGAGATGAAGATCTTCAAGAACGACATGTTCTTCTTCGAATAGATGGCGAGATACAACGTGTTTGGTATCACGACCTTGGAAGAGATTCTCGATGTTTGGTGATTTTATTGGAGATAGGAACAACTCCTGACGGTGTTCCAGATGTGATATTCGAAGGAAGTTATGAAGGTCACAACAATGATCAAATAACAGGGTGGTCTTCTCGCCCTGGAATGGAACACTATTGATGGCTGAGAGGACCCATCAATTACCTTCGAAGAGAACAAAGATCAGAATATGTGGCAAATACTATTCACCGCATCTTAGACTTTTTACACATGTAATCACCGCTCTTTGTGGACCTCGTCCTTTAAAGGGGGGGGGGTAATGTCACGGACATATACATAGTTACCTATATGATCAGATAGAACTAGATAAAAGAAGATAAAAGTAGGTTAATTCCATAATATCTTTAGAGAAACTTCCTAGAAACTTCATAGATGCTGCTTTGACTTTATAAGTGTCCATAGTAGACTTTTGGATTAGAAACTTGGTCAATAAGTTAGCCACATGTCGCACATGTTGGTAGCTTGAAGACCAAGCTAAATACGTGGCGAACATATAGGAAACTTGCCCTGCAAGTTTGACACGTGTCTTGCAACTTGGACACGTGTCTTATAAATTGGATACGTGTTGGAGGTCCTATAGAACGTCGCCACTTAGCTCTTAGGTAGATAGTATAAATAGAGACAAGAGTGAAGCCTTCTTCACTCTTGTCAACTCCTTTCTTGTTTCCAGTCTAGTTCAAGGGTCTTTAGTTTTCTTGTCTTTTGGCATTAGCCATTCCAGTTTCTTTTTAATATATATACTTCTTTATATTTATTTCTTTGAGAGAGGTCTCACTTGTTTATTTGACTTCATCCAGTTATTGTCCTTGACACCCTAACATCACCCCTTCTCTAATGACGAGTCCCAAGAGGAGCTCAAACTTATTACATATATAAAAAATCAAGAATACGCTGCATTAGTAAAACTATGTATTCTATTCTTTGTTCTTGAATAATGGATTCTATTAGTCCTCAAAGAAATTGTCTATGGCCTTGAGCTAGTACCTCTGTTATTGAAACATCTCATTTAAGAATCTGATCTTCATTGCGGCCTTCAAAACATCCTCCATATAAGATCTCAGGATTAAAAAGATTCACTTTTCCAAGCTCAAGTCATATCACTAAAGCTTGAATATTAGAATCAGGACTTGCATGGTTGGATCTTGCTCGTAATGGCTCCAATCGAGGTTGTATTTGGCACTGAAATACATTATCCTTATTTTGCTCAATTGAAGGTTGTGAAAATTGCACTGATTTATTTAAAGCTTGCATCACAAATAAATCTTCTGAGTCTTGTTTTCTCAATGCTTGAAGATTTGACATGGTGACTAACTTGCTTTTATCACTCCATTCTATCTTGGAATAGACGACTACATATTGATGAAGGCTTTAGTTTAACTTTCTCCCTTTTTATGAATATTCCTTGAATCTAATCTTTTTTAAAAAATAATCATCAAATACATTTGGATTTGTGGAAATAGAGTTGATGAAATTTCTGTACCTTTTGAGGCACATTGGCAAGATTTGCAGCTGATTTTTATGTGAGCTCATTAATGTCATAGCCCCGTTGTCATGTTGTAACATGTTTATATAATAAAAAGCATGAATAAGAATAATTTCTACTTAATATTTGATTATGTTAATTCAATAGGAACTTAAGATACTTAAAAAAAGATTTTTGAAAGCTTCTTAGATTTTTTTCTTATTTTAATAGCTAATAAATAAAAATTAGTTATCAAATTTTTTTTATAGATTATACAAATACTATTACTGCTTTTAAAAAGCCATAAGTTAATAAAAATAAAATAAAAAAGATACATAGTTAATATGGTTGATACTAAGATTAAATTGAAGATAGGATTAAGCTTAAATATCTTTAAAATAAGTTGGATTGATATGCAAGGATTGACGATATATGAGACATGATCAAAATCAGACCTCTAACTATAAAAATGGCCACCAAGGGCAAGAAGTCAAGGCATTTGGAGATTAGTAATTAGGATTGGAGAGCTAGCTTTAAGCTTCTTCTAAAGACATTAGGTTTGTTTTCAGAAGATTTGGGAGGACTTAGCAATTGCTATCTAAAATCCATATCTTATCCGAAATGTGGTCTTCCATTCATCTCTATCTTTGATCCATACCAGGTTGTATGCTCCACAAAGATCTATCTTAATATAGATCTTGGCTTAGCCAAGTTGTTCCAAGACTCTTGAAATTAATGGCAATGGATAATGATTCTTTATCATTATTTTATTCAATTCCTGATAATCAATGCACATATGTAAAGAACCATTCTTCCTCTTCACAAAAAATATAAGTGCACATATTGGAGATTTTGAATATCTAATGAAGTTCTTTATAAGATTTTGATCAATATAATCTTTTAATATTGAAAGTTTATTTTTAAAAAGATTATAAATTAGACCAAAAGGTGGTTGCGTTTCTTTCTGAAGATCTACAGCACAATCGTATGGTCGGTGCTTCAACAATATATCAGTATTTTTTTTTTGAAAAATATCTTAAAATTTGTCATATTGCTTTGGAATACTTGTTGATAAAGTCATCTTTTCTTTAATTGGAGTTACATAAATAATAAACAGTGTATCTTCTTTGATCAATTTAATAAAAGTCCTTACTTCAATAAATAAAGGTTTACAAATTTATGGCTTTTTTCAAATTTTTTCTGCAACGATCTCTATCGGAAATGTTATTCTTCACAACCTCTAAACTATAGATGGATTATGCTTTTCCAATTAAGATAGTCCGAGAATAACATGATTTGAAAGAGTCTTAATAATGTTGAACACAATCTGGTTTCTATGATCTTTGAACAACACTTCTATAGGCGTGGTTTTATGGATGACACTTCTAGAGGATAAATGTCGTCTATCTATTATTTCTACATGAATAGATTTGGATTTTTGTACTAAAAGAATTTTGTGAAGCTTAGTGAATGTTTCATCTACAAAACAAGCAAATGTCTCTAAATGTAACAAAGCAGTTGTCTAAAGCTTCTGAGGGCCGAACTACAAAGAGATTGTAAAACAACGAGCAAGTTGAGCAGAAAGATAGGAACCTAAATAATTTTGTAATGTTAGATTGTCGAGCCGCACGATCCTTATTGTAGCTGAACATTATTGTTTTCTTGAACAATTATACTTCTAATTTTAGTAATATCTCAATTTTGTTTCTACGAGCAATTGCCAACCTTGTAGCCTTCTTTGCCACAATATAGGCACAAATCTTCTTTTATCCGATGCTTCTTTTCTTGCGGTGTCGTATATCATGAAGTCTTGCTTGAAAATACTTTGGGTACCTCGCTGTGGAAGATAAAAGAAAATATGCAATAATAACTAGTCTTAATCTCTTTAATCAATCTCTAAACAATCTTTAATCAAATCTTAACTAATCCCTAATCAACCCTGATCAAATCCAAATAAATCCTAAAACAAACTTTAAATAAAACCTAGTCAACCTTGGTCAAATCCTAGCAAATCCTAAAATAAATCCTAACTAAACCCTAGTCAATCCTGGTCAAATCCTAGCAAATTCTATTCAAATCCTAATAAATTTTTAAAAAAATCTTAATTAAATCTTAATCAATCTTAATCAAATCCTAACAAATCCTAAAACAAATCCTAAAGAAATCCTAATCAATCCTAATCAAACCCTAATAAATCTTAAAACAAACTCTAGTCAATCTTGATCAAATCCTAACAAATCCTAAAACAATCATAATTAACCCTGATCAAACCTTAACAAATCCTAAAACAAATCCTAAAAAAATCCTAGTCAATCCTGGTTAAATCTTAACAAATCCTAAAATAAATCCTAGTCAATCTTGATTAAATCCTAACAAATCCTAAAACAAATCCTAGTCAATCCTGATTAAATCCTAACAAATCCTAAAACAATCCTAATCAATCCTGGTGAAACCTTAACAAATCCTAAAATAAACCCTAATTAAATCTTAGTTAATCTTGATCAAATCCTAGTAAATCCTATTCAAATCCTAAACAAATCCTAAACCCTAAATCCTAACCAAATCCTATTCAAACCTTAAATCCTAAACCCTAATCCAAATCCTAATCAAATCTTAAACCAAATTCTAACCAATTCAAATCAATCCTAGGAAAAATTAAAATCTCAATATCTGTCAATTAGACTATTGATCTTACTTAAAACTTTGTATAGCTTTCAACTTCTTAGTCAACAACAAGCATAACAAATTTGAAGGAAATCAAACTTACCAAATGGAAGAAAAATCCTAAAAACTCCTCGGGTGTTGGCCGGCCTCCTTCTCCAACCTTGATGCTGATCTTCCAATACTAATTTCTCTCTTTTTCATCATTCAATCAATCTCAAATCTCTCATATGTGTAGGAAAATAAGTCTACTACCCACATACATAAATTTTACTTCAATCCAACCAGCAAATTGCTCAAGATCTCAAAAACCCCAATTGACCTTCAAAGCTTAATTCCCAAGACATTGGCCTACTTAAATCTCAAATGCATATAATTAAACTATTAGATTTAGCTCAAATTTAAAGAAATCTACAAGTACTACTATATGCACCAACTTACAAAATATCACTTATAGATCTATAACCAATTTTATAGAATGTTCAAAAATATAAATTTCAATATATTTCACAAAAATCAAAATCACCAAAATCAATCTTGACTTTGTAAAGCCATTACAAAGTCATTACCAACTCAAATCATTCCTAATTAACTCTCAAAGAAAGATCCTCTTGTTTGCTCTCTAAATCAATCTTTCAATTTGCAAAAAACCCCTCAACCCACCGTAGGCACGTGGTTTTGTGCCTTGGGATTAGATTCTAATCTTGACTCATAATCGGTCCTCTCCAAATATCTATTTTGAGATTTTTGTGATAAATTTTTCTATAATCTATTTTTAATTCCCTTCTATATATTTGTATATTATTTTGTTTCCCAATCTACTTTTTTTTGTCTATTTATAGTCCTACAAAGTAAATAAAAGCTCATTTATAAAAAAGACAATATTAACATTCACTAGTTTTACTCCCTTTTTACTATTATCTATTTTTATAAGATAATTTACTATAATATTTTGAATTAAGATCTTTTATAATATACTATTTCCACACTCTTTTACCTAATAGTCACGTTACATCACAATAGTGGACTAAGAGGTTTAAATTATATTACATCAAATTACATATCTTTTACTTCTGAGCGTGAATTCAAAATACTTATTATTATAGCATGGATATGTTGGATTGCATGTTGTCTTGTTGAAGCCAATGAAGATTGATCTTGTTGATGTTGAAATAATTAGTTATCACATTTTACGGCTTGGCTAATGGCTTCATTGAGCGATTGTGGATCCAAAAGCAACAATAACAAATCCTTCATATCATCTCTTAATCCTCAATAAAACTAGCTCATTAGGGCTTCTTTGTTCCAATTGATGTCGCATGTTAATTGCCTAAAATTAGATGCATAGATTGATGTAGAGCGTTGTCGTGTTGTGATTCGGCTACTATGTGAAAAAATTGTACATGTATATTTAATGTACAATTTATTACATAGCTAAATGAGAGCCATATCAGTGGATTTTTATTGATTATTGGATGTAATTAGGTTGCTAGTTTAGAAAAGATCTATTAAAAAGATTATTATTAAGATTTATACAATCTTTTTTTTTTTTAGTAGTGACTTTTGAAGTTAATTTTATATTGATAGTAACTTATATATATCTTAAGTCACCTATGTTAGATATTGGTGATCCTTAAGATCTTATTTACTTCTTTTATTTGATGCTTAAAGCACCAAGTATATAAATCTTATAAGAAGAAGGGTTAAAAAAGGGTTTTTAATATAAAAAGGGTAGTTTGGCCATCCATGTGGATGAATAGAGGTGGATAATAGAAATCTCTATTCTAATTGGCCAAAAATCATGCCCAATGGGCTTCAAGGAGGCTACCCGAGGGTTTATTAGGAATTAGGGTTTATTTTTGGAGGGAGTCAAATATTGGAGGCTAGGATCATAAGGTTTAGGTGCAAATTTTGTGTGATTTGCACTTTTTATGAAGAAGTAATAGGCGCTCAAAGTTAAGGTGTTGATTTTGGACCTATTGTCACTCTTTTGGATATAATTCGCACATACAGAGAGCAATCAAGGATTGGCGACTAGGATTGAAGAGAGCACTTTCATGGCTATACTTTTCACATATAGTTTGATAAAATCCAAGCAAAGGTGAAGGAGATATTGGAAGTTGAAGTTAGTGCTTACAAACTTAAGGGCAGTAAGTGACCCGCTTACATAGTGGTTACATTTTGAGCTATATCTTAAGATATTTCATAGATTTTTGGTTCAAAATTTTTAGATATGTATATGTTTATGTCACAAGAGTATGTGCAAAAATTTTGTGGCATTAGGAATTTGGATCTGTGAGATATAAGGAAAATATTGCTCGGGTGTCTCTGAACTAGGGTTTTAAGCACCTGATAGGGATTTTGAGATATCTGACGATCGAAAACGAATTTACAATCAATTCTTTCTTATGGTGAAACTTAAGAAGATTATCTACACTTTGAACTAAATTTTATAGAAATTGAATGATTTAATCAAGAGTTGTTGGATTCTAAAGTTTGGTGAGAAATAAGTCCTTGCACGTGAATAAAATTTTGAAGGATTTTTGTGGAAATTGGAACCTTTTTTGTACAAACTTACTTGAATACAATATACATATAATTTTTCTTTTGTGAGATTGCTGTATTATTTTTCCTTTTTATTAAGGACAAATCACCTGTTAGATTTTTGCCATCAAGTTTCAAATAAACTCTCCACAGCCAGGTACCCAGTGTATTCTCAGATAAAAGGCCACGTCATACGACAACGTACCCCTTGAAGTTGTTATGGTAGAGAGAATTTACCTTAAGAAAGCATTGGGCTTCTGGCTACCACTAAATACTCAACCAAGATTCAGAATAATAAAATCCTCAAATTTATGTAAAAGATTTCTTCATAGGGCTATAATACCTAATACATAAGTCTTATTTCTTCAAAACATTCAAAATATAATAATTATTTTAAAACCTTCATTCTCTTGTAAGCAAAGAATTTTTTTTAAACTTCAATAATCTATAACTTTTAATCTAACTATCCAAATCCATTCAAAACTTACACAAAGTATTGATGCACTTTTAAAAACTACCATTACAAATTTCAACTATCAATTTATTATTGATCTTTAGATATTGCCAAAATTCTAACAATAGCTTCAAACCCTTGTTTACAAATATTTATGTATTAAATTCTTTATATCTCACAAACTAAAAGTCTAAATTTTATGAAACTTTGATATATAGCTTTTTAATATAATAATACATCTTTTTAAAAAAATTTAGACAAAAATTTATTCGAAAGCTCAAGATATGGCAAAATCCATCACTATCAATAAAATGGTCTACTTACTACCTTGGAATTTTATATGCTATTTTTAATTTTCTATACCTCTTTTTTAAAAAATCTAAATATAATAATTTTTCCATATTAATTATAGATATTAAAATCACCTCTCTAGCCACGTCTTTCAATCTTTAAAATCTTGCATATAACTCATTTAATCCTCAAAAGAGTGACAGTGGGTACAATTTGTATACCTTAACTTCAAGTGCCTACTTCTTTATGATAAAGACTCCAAATCTCTCAATTTTTATGCCAAATTTATAGTAGAAAAAACAAATTTTTTAATCTGAGTCTCTGATTTTCAAATGTTCTTTTTGAAGTTGCCAAAATCCTTGTTCTTTTCATAGGCAACCTCTTCAAAGCCTGTTGGGCATGACCATTAATCAATAGTAATGAAGAACTTCACCCCTTATCTTCATTCATCCATAATTTATCTTCATCTTTTCTAATAAGCCTTTTAGTAGTTTAATTCTTCTTCTTTGGATCCCAATTGCCTCTTAAGGCTTTATACTAAATATTTAGGTCCTATATAATTTAAACACCATAATTAAACTAAATAAAAATCTAAAATAAAGTTTCTTACACCAACTCCCTTTAATTTATTTTTCTAATTATTCTAATATAAATTAGAATCTATGAATATATTATATATTTTAACTAGTTTTTATATACTGTAAAGAATTACAGTACAACAACGTAATACTCGGATCTTAATTGTTGTCCATGAAGCCTTGTCATGTTCTCCAAATGCTTCTGTAAATGCTTCCATGAAAACTTCAAAGTTGCTCAAAATTGGTGATCTTTTTTCAAACAAGGAAACAAACCACGATAGTGTTTGTACCTTAAGCAAGGTACCAACTAATCCAACTCTTGATTCTTTTGTTACATAAGTATCAGGTTGTAGAATTGTTATCAATCAAATTTGATTGACAAACCCTCAGAACTTTGAACGCTATCATGTGGCATGATCTTCTATTTGAGAATATATTAGATACTTGACTGTAGAGAATTTACTTGAAAAATATTGACAAGAGTCTAGAAAGTAATTTATCTTTGGTAAAAAAAAATAATAATACAATGATATTATAAAAGATAATTTTTTATTGATAAACCTTTATGTTTTAAAATAAGTTTGTACAAAAAGGTTCAAATTGCCACAAAAACCCTTTAAAATTTTATTTATCCGCAAGGACTTATTTCTTCTCAATCTTTAGAATCTAATAATTCTTGATCCAAGCATTTAATTTCTATGAAATTTTCTCCAAAGTGTAGATAATACTCTAAAGTTTCACCATTAAGAAGAATCAACTATAAATTTATTTTTGATTGTCCAATATCTCAAAAATCCTAGCATGTGCTTAAAATCCTAGCTCAGAGACACTTAAGCACTATTTTCCTTATATCTCACAAATCCAAAATTCTAATGCCACAAAATTCTTATAAATAATCTTGTGACATAAACATATACATTCTTGAAAATTTTGAGCAAAAAATCTATCAAATTGTCTAAGATATAGCTAAAAATGTAACTACTAATTAATCCTTAGCTTACAAGCACTAACTTCAATTCCTAATATCTCCTTGATCTCAGCTTAGATTTTATTAAGTCACACATAAAAAGTGTAGTAAAAAAAGTGTTCTTTCCAACTCTAGTTGTTAATCCTCTATTCCTCTCTGTATGCACAAGTTATGTCCAAATGAGTGGCAATAGGTACAATTTTAACACCTTAACTTTGAGCGCCTATATGTCTTTCATAAAAAGTCCAAAACATGCAAGATTTGCACCAAAACCATATCCAAAAATCCAAACTTGCTGATCCTAGTCTCTGATATTCAACTCTCTTCCAAAAATAAATCCTAATCCCTAATAAATCCTTAGGTAGCCTCCTTGAAGCCCATTGGGCATGATTTTTGGCCAATAAGAATAGAGACTTCTATCATCTATCTCCATTCATCCACATGGATGGCCTAACTATCTCCTTTCACACTAAAAATCCCCTTCTAATCTTTTTTTTTATAAGATTTACACAATATGTGTTCTAAACACTAAACAAAATAAGTAAATAAGATCTTAAAGATCACAAATGTCTAACAAAGGTGACTTAAGATATATAAGAGTTATTATCAATATAAAATCAACTTCAAAATTACTATTAAAAAAAAGAAATAAGATTATATAAACCTCAATAATAATCCTTTTAATGGATCCCTTCTAAACTAGCAACCTAACCACATCCTATAACCAATAAAACCTACTATTACAGCTTTCACTTAACTGTATAATAAATTGTATATTAAATATATATGTACAATTTTTTCATATGATAGCCGAACCACAATACAACTATGTATACCATCATATTTCTCCAGAAGACTAACTTGACGCTCTTTATATTGTTGAATAGGTAGATTTTTTTAAAGTAGCATAGATAATACTATATCTTCAAGCGCAGAAGTTGGGAATGGATGCAGTCTAGATTGTGATAGTCCAGTTGTTGCATCGTTATAAAGTTTTGCAACAACCCTTTTAATCTCCGCAATCCTAATAGATAAAGTAATAAAAGCACTTATAATTATATTTAGCTTGGACTCAGAAGATTTAGTCATACTAATGTCTTGACCTCTAGCCATTTTAAGAGAAAGAAAAAATGAATCTATAAGAAGGCAATATTAGTTTAGAGGAGGGTAATTCACAACCTCTAAAAATGCTTTAAGATCTTTAAGGAGAGGGGTGATCCACTTTCTCATAAAAAGAACAAAGCTCTAATATTGTGATGAAGAAAATATCACCTTGGAAAAGGGTAATCCACAACTCCTAAAGCATTGATACGCCTTCAAGTAGAAGGATAATCCACAACTCTTAAAGCACTGGTATGCCTTCAAGTAGAGGGGTAATCCACTCTCTAATAAGAAAGGATCCAACTCTGATATTGAAGATGAGATTAGTTTCTACAGACTATCAAGGATATAAGAATACAGAAGAAGAGAGTTGAAACCAAGACAAGGTTTCTAAAAGATACCAAAAAAAATTTAAATTAAATAGATGAGTATACAAATAACACCAAGAAAGGTGAGTTAGAACTCCAAGAGATGCGTGGTTGAGATTGAAGAACTCTTTAGCCTCGATCCTTAAATATATTCATGTCTAGGATGCTTCTTGAGTAGCTTTTATCAAACTAAGAAGCTTCTCAAGCACCTTTTACCAATTGAGAAGCTTCTTGAGCTCCTTCTAGTAACTGGAAAGCTATTTAAACTCCTTCTACTAATTAGGAAACTTTTCAACCGACTTTTACCAATTAGGAAGCTTCTAGAATATTTCAAAAGGTTCTCTGAACCTCCAAAGTGTACGTCTCTAATAGCAATAGTCTTGTATCTTATAACTTATTTTTTCACAATATAAATACAAGTTTTTATGACATCTTTTCTTTTTTTTGATATTAGTCATTTCAATTGAGTTGTATCAATTTTCATAAGTTTTGATCTTGATGAATAAATTTTTGAAAATTTAGAAATTATTGTTATAACTAGATTAGTTCTTTTTCAATAAAATCTTTGTTCTTGGTACCTTTTATAGAGTTGATTATTTTATGCAATGGCTTAAATAATAAATTATTCTTATAAGTCTGATTTTGACTTATTTAATAATAAATCTTTGGTATTATTCTTTAAATCATATCAAAATTGATTGATAAGGGCTTTATCATTCCAATCTATGTTACAAATAAATTATTGGAATTTGGCAACATAGATGGTAGTTAAACATGATTCTTATTGCAAAGACTAGAGTTTTGTTTCTGCTATCCTTTCTCAATCACTCCTTCTAAATGTGATTATAACTATTTTTAAGAATGAATTTAGATTGTATAGAAATTGTAAATTCTTTTCTTTCAAAGATACAAATAAGAAAAAGTATTCTCAAATAGAAGTGTGTATATACATTGAATAATTTTGTCAAGATATCAAGAAGAATATAATCTTAGAAAGAACTTGACTTGTTATAAAAATCTTTAAAATTTTGATCTTGTTCCATTAAACTTCTCCAACATACTAATCTTTGATTCTTACATACTTGTAGTAGCAAGACTTTTTGGATTCACTTGAGAGGTTGATCTACTTGCTTCTCTCAACTATACAACTTCTTGGTATAAATATCCGACCTCATTGTTGACTTCTTCTATAAGCATAAAAATAGTTCTTTTATGATTAATATGGCATATGCGTGAGATATCTGCTTAAAGAATATTGAGATTCTTGTGAAGATTTACAATAGTTACAAATCTATTCTCACTTCCACTAAATGTAGTATCTATAATTTGTTTTTTTTTTTTTTTTTTCATCTCTACAATAGACAATACTAACAAATGTGCTAGTCAAATTAGAGGAAGGTAATCCAAAACCTTTAATATCAAATGAAAATTATCACAATAAAAGATAGCCTATTCTATTTTTAATAAAATAATATTAAAAAATAAAAAAATATTAACTTAAAGATGGATAGTCTGAAATCTTTAAAAATACAATAATATATCTTAAGTAGTGGGATAATCCACCTACTTCTTAAATAAAACAAATATAACAAGTTAAAACTCTTATCAAATTGTTAAGATTATGAATTGTAAGAAAACTTTGAAGAAATAATATACTCTTGTATCACTCAAAGAATAAAATTAAACAAATCAAAGATAGATATAAGATAGAAATTAAAATGACTATTGCCAAATACAAAGAGATTAGAAAGCTTTGAAATAAGACTAAAAATACAAAAAAAGATTTGACAAGAGTGAAGAAGGCTTCATTCTTGCTTCTATATATACTATCTATTAAAGATATATCTTGCAACATCCTATAGGTTATATGATACTTGTCCAATTTATAGTATACATGTCTAACTTGTAGAATAAGTTTTTGATATATGTGCCACATGGCCAATTTGTAATACAAGTAGCTAATATGTATAATAAGTGACTAATTTTTTGACTAAGCTTTCAATCTATCAATCACTTATAAATACAAATAAAGTCTACAAAGCTTTTAAAAGTTTTTTTAATAAGATATCAATAATTTAATTTATTTTTACTTATTTCTATATATTCTACTTATCTAAGTAAATATACTTGTAGATATAGATATCTATTAGAATTGCTTATCATGTCACAGATAGTTTAAGCTATGTAAACAACTTTGATTGCCATAGAAGAATTATCACTTTTTGAATCCTTATGTTTATTTATTATATATTTAAAAATTAAATAAAGAGGATTTAAATATGATATGAATAGAAAGATACTTTTCATATGATATATATACGATTAGCAAGGTTTATGATGGAATTAAGAGGTGTGTTAGTTAAAAGCCAATTAGATTGAATTTTCTTATCTAAAATTATCAACCAGTTGTTAGATTTGGCTATATTTCAAATTATCCTCAACTACAATGGTAAGGCCATGCTATTGCAAGCGTTTGCCAAAGTTAAGAAGTAAAATTAGGCCTTTTGTCAATACAATGTTATTGATATGATCTTGTGGATGATAAAGGTATTGAAGGTTAAGAAGACAACTATTGTTTTAAGTAATTTGGTAGACACACAATTTGAAAAGATCCTATAGTGTTGGACATATGGCAAGGCGGACTATGTCAAGGGTGACTGTAACTGCTCTAAGAAAAAAAGAAGATTAAAATACAAAAAAATCCAAATCAAAAGCAAAAGTAGCTAAAATAAGAAAAAAAAACCAAAGTACAAGCAACTTAAGTGCTCTCATTGTGATAAATTCAACCATAGTGAGGACCATTGTTTCATTTTGTATTCAAAAAAATAATCTTTTTTAGAGAAGAAAAAGACTTTGGAAGCCAAAATTATAAAATTAGAGAAGTGATTCAATGCTTTGGCATCTTTAGAAGCAAGTTGTAAAGATAAAGCCACTTTTGCAATGTAAGTCAATACCTTCTTCAATGAATACATATATGCTTAGTATATTTGGAGAGGTGGTGGTAGTGGTTGTTACTTGTGCCTAAATTACAGCCAAGAGTGAAACCTTCAATAAATGTGCTCAATGATGGTGGATATTATTATGTAGTAAAACGGCCATTAGGTGAAAGAAGAAAGAAATGATTATAATATATAGGAAGCTCAAATGAATTTTTTTTAATAAATTATCTTAAAATTATAGATAATAGACAAGAAAGTAGTAAAAATTAAAAGGTGCTAATGCTGCCTTTTTGTAGAAGAAGCTTCTACTTACTTTGTATGGCTATAAATAAGGCAAAATAAAGTAAATTAAAAAAATATATATAGGCATCATTAGAGAGGAGTTAAAAATAGGTTTTAGCATATTTTATCTCAAAATTTTTAAAGTTGATACTTAGAGAGGACTAATTGTGAACGTGGATCAAAATCAAACCTTGAGATACAAAATTACATGCCTACAATGGTTTGAGGGTTTTTTTTGTAGATTGGAGAATTAGGTTAGTGAACAAACTTAAGAGGCTTTGTTTGAGTATTAATTTGGAGTGATTTGGAGAAAAATTGGCTTTGTAAGAGCTTTGCAAAGTCAAAGTTGTATTGGGTGACTTTGGATTTTGTGAAGTAAAGAGGGATTTACAAATTTGAGCATTCCGTGAGTTTGATTAAAGATCTATAAGTGAAAATTTGAGAATTTGTGATTGTAATTGTGATTAATACATATTGTAAGTTTGAGCTTGATCAAATAATTCAATTAGAAGTTAATAAAGTTCAAGTGGATTGGAATCTTAAAAGTTGGGATTTTAGGGTCAACAAAAGTTTCTTAGATATTTAGCAATCTATTAGTTGGATTGAGGTGATAATTATTTGTATAGATAGTAGACTAGATTTTCTATCTATATATGAATTTTGAGAGTTTGATATCAAGGTTGGAGATGGAAGGTGGCCTACATTCAAGTAGAAATTTGAGCTTGATTTCTATTTGATAAGTTGAATCTCCTTCAATTTATTTGTGCATGTTGTTAATTTAATTAATAAAAAATATGCAAACTTGGACTAAGATCAATAATTAGATTATTAGCTATTATGGTTTTAATTTGCTATAGGATTTAGTTAGGATTTGCTAGGATTTGTTAGAATTTATTTAAGATTTGATTAGGATTTTATTAGGGTTTAAGATTTGATTAGGATTTTATTAGGATTTTATTAGGATTTAAGATTTGATTAGGATTTGATTAGGATTTGACTAGGATTTGATTAGGATTTGATTAGGATTTGATTAGAATTTTATTAGGATTTGATTAAGATTTGATTAAGATTTGAATAGGATTTGATTAGGATTTGATTAAGATTTGATTAGGATTTGATTAGGATTTGATTAGAATTTGATTAGAATTTGACTAGGATTTGATTAGGATTTAATTAGGATTTGATTAGAATTTGAATAAAATTTAAATAGAATTGAATAGGATTTGATTAGGAATTGAATAGGATTTGATTAGGAATTGAATACGATTTGATTAGGATTTGAATAGGATTTGAATAGGATTGATTAGAATTTGACTAGGACTTGATTAATATTTGATTAGGATTTAAATAAGATTTGAATAGAATTGAATAGGATTTGATTAGGAATTGAATACGATTTGATTAGGATTTGAATAGGATTTGAATAGGATTAATTAGGATTTGACTAAGACTTGATTAATATTTGATTAGGATTTAAATAAGATTTGATTAGAATTTGAATAGGATTTGATTAGGATTTGATTAGGATTTGTTTAAAATTTGATTATAATTTTTATTTTTAATATTTTAAAGAATTTTTATTTTAATATTTTTTTTGGATTTATATTAATATTTCTTTATTATTTCTTTATAACTTTTGTAGAAGTTCTTTAGGATTTTTGTGTTCTTCTATAATCAATTAAAAAAAATCTTATTAAAATTTTAATAGTTGGACATACTTATTAGTCTTTAATTGAAAATTTTACATAATTCTATTAGAAGTGTTAGGACTTGTTCTTGTTATTTTCCTTTTATCTTCCACAGCCAATTGCCTAGTATATTTTCAAGGAAGATTTCACGACATATGCCAATATCTTCGTCATACTAGATTATTGGATCAGATTGGTGAGTCTAAGGTAGCTTTATCCTTTGGCATTGTAGATGCTATTACTTTCAATTGTTTTGTTACTCCAACCTCAACACCACCTAGAGAAGCTACTACCTCAGATGCATCACACACTTTGGCATATAAAGTGTTATATTTGTTTGTATTTTTTGATATAGAATATATAACACAAGACTTCAAATTAGTAGGAGTATTTTATTTGGCAGGCAAAATTTTAGAGGACAAGGTATCTTTATTATCTTTGGACATGGCTTAGGCATTGACTACCTTGTCTATAGATGAAGACCTTGTGAAGTTACAAGTTAAGATACAACTAAGACTATTGTGGCATTTGAAAAAAATATCATGCCATAGCCATCAATCAAGCCATTGGGCAATAAGTCTTTGATTATGGAGGTAGTTTATTTATTTGATATTACAACTTATATCTAAAAGTGGTACATTTGGTAATTGATATCAATATATTAGTTGTTAATTGCACTAGCCACAATATTACATGTATTACATTAATATGATATTGTGTAGCATGATTTTTAATTTGAAAATATATTGAATACATGGCTATAGAGAATTTACTTGTAACTTATTGGCAAGACTCCAATAAGTGATTTGTCTTTAATAAAAAAGACAAATAATATGATAATATTATCAAAAAAATATTATATTAGTAAAAATTTCTTATATTTAAATAGATTTGTACATAAAATTTTCTTTGGCATGTAGAAAGTTTCTTAACATCCCTTATTATATAAAATCATAACTATCCAATTGTTGATAAGTTAGATTTTCAATAACTTTTAAAAAAAACCGTAATCTCTTTTCAAAATTCCATCTTCATATTAAAATTTTATTATAGTTTCAAAAATAAATAAAGTATTTAATATAAAATAATTAAAATTAATTTTTTAAATATAAATTTATAATAAAAAAAGTAAAAATCAATAAGAGTTGTTACATACAAAATGCATCTATTACCTTAGTTTTTGCAAATAGATTATAAATTATTTTTTGAATATGAAGATATTTATTTTCAATGTTTGTTCAAATTTTTTGATTGTAGTTTCAAGTAGTATTTTATTTCTAATGTAAGCTTTATATAAAGTGGCTATTCTTAATTTTTATAAAAATTTAAAAATATTATTTTTAGAAACCTTAATTTTTAGGCTCTCTTATCTTGCTATTGGCAAAGTATAGAAATGGAGGGGATCCTTGTACCTAAAAGCCCACTTTGAAAGCACATTATTCAAAAACCTATCTAAGATCCTATGCTTAAGAAAAAAAAAAAATAACCCCCTCATTCAGAAGTCTTGACCTTTGAATATACTATAAACTTTAAAAAAAAAACCACAAAATAGGCCAAATCAATCTTTTTATTATAAGTCTAAATATATCAAGTCATATTTTTATTCTAATATTTATATAAAGTATAAAAATAATAATTTCTTATTTTTTGGTAGTTATTATTAAAAATTGTGATTCCATATTTTAAGTTTTTTAAAAAACCATCTCTTAAAATGGATCCAATGAAAATTTTGGAAACAACACACTATTCATGCCATAGAAAAAAAAATGACATTCTATCTCATCTTTTCTTCTAAGGACCTTTAAGCTGATTTTTTTGAATATAAAGTTAAGTGAGGCTTCTCAATTTTGACCAATCAAGGAGTTTAAAAGTTGTGGCCTCTTACCTTGTTGTCTAAATACTCTAAATATAAAGATCCATTGAAAATGTTTTGTGGGACCTTACTACTAACAATGGTAGTCTATTATACTAGTAACAATACTAGTAACAACCTTTTTATCTTACAAATTTTAGTGTGGGTGAAGTTTGCTTTGGCAAAATTGTGTATACATGCATTAAAAAAATATACAAATACAAGTTATGCTGTCATGACCATGTAATTGAAGAAATTCATTTCTCTTAGATCCTTATTTTTATCAATTTATGATTATCTATTTTCAACATGGAATAAACATGTATCTGTACAAAATCAATATAAGAAAGAAAGTGCAACCACATTTTGACATCCATGAAAGAACCAAAGTTTGTTCAAATGACATATTCAGCCATTTTCTATAAACATCTACAAGACCTAATAAATTCCTGATTTTCCAATGCAATTTTATTTTTAAAAAAAGCCCATTACAACCACCGTAAACCTCAAGTACTGTCCTGTAAGCACGATTAAAAACTCAGCAATGTAATTATCAACCGAATCGGAGAGAAAAGCAACATTTTATTTGTAGATGAATTTTGTCAAAGAAGTGGCCTTCAACCGGCAGCAAGCAAGTGGAAGGCCAGTTCCATGATGACCAAGAGCATTGGAAATGGAGGAGACGGAAGCAAAAGGTAGCATCGCAGCGTTCATCCCACCGTCAGGCAGCGGAGATACCAGATTGCTGAGGAGCAGGGCTTGCACTCGCACCAGATTCTGGAGCAGACGATCTCACTCATTCTGGAATCTGAGACGTGCACGTATCCCGCCGCATCGACCAACATCAAATGTCGGGGAGAGAGAGATAGGCCCGCTTTCTTTGCATAAGAACCTCGAACTCCACCTGGGTGCGCACTGTGTTTGCGTTTGTGGTCGGGGCCCGTAATCCTCTTCGCTGCATCATCTCGACTCATGCGCATCCGCGTGTTGCTCCCCAGGTCAACATCTCTGCCAGTGCAGTCCCAATTATTGGTGGGTCTTTTGGGTCTCACATATATTGAATTGAGATCAGACGTTGTTGCAAGTTGAGGTGTAGGGTGTTACAATAGACGAAGATAGACAGCTTGGAGTGGTCCACTTCTTTGCCTCCCTTCAATTACTAGGTTTGCAATCCGCAATACGTGACATTGTCAGTTGTGTTCAATTTGTGTGTAATGTATGGATAATTGGTGGACGTCACCTTGATGAGATATAGTGTGTTTTTTTTTCGCTACGCACGATAGGCAGGTGTTGCTTTCGTCTGAAATCCTTAATTGTGCTGTGTTTATGGAAAATCCTGGGGATCTGACTACTTGGTGTATTTGCAAAGTGGGGTTATTCTCCTGTAAGCGAAATTTAGGAATGATTTGTGTGCGCGCAGAGAGAGGTGTCTTTGTTTATGGGTTCACCTGACGGTTGTTTCACAATGCAGGTGGAGTGGAAGAGCTTTATGATTTCAAATTGTTGTTCAATCTGAAGGTGGTTTGGAAGTATTGGGTTTTTGCGCCGCTCCGGGATGCAGTGATCAATCAAGTAGTCTCAGGTAGTCAGCATCATAAACCTTAAGTGACAGAGGTGAAACAAAAATGCTAGGGGAGCAAATATCCTAGAGTGTGGAATTTGCAAGATTGATGGTTGCCAAAGCACAAAGTGCTTTATAATAAGTTCCTCAAGTTGCAAATTGAAAGAGATTTTGTTATTGGCGGATGCTGAACTCCCATAGCTGGAACTAGGCCGGAATCCTTGGGCGTTACTAGATTCGACATTTGCCGTCATAACCCGAACTGACAGACTTCAGCTATCCCACTCTCTAGTCTGAAGAAATGTCTCTCTCGGCATCAAGCCTCCTAAGGGATGGATGCACTCAAATATTGCTGAGCACACATGTAGGAAATAATGGCCACAACAGGAGTAAAAACAGAGTGTTCAAGACAGGATGCCGATGTGAAATGAAGAGCGATGTGGAAGTCGATGAGAAGATGTGTAGTGTAAGTGGGCAAAAGAGTGTATTGCCTCAGCCCTCGAAGAAAGAATGTGGTGGACCTGCGGAAGCTGCTCGGCGCGCCGTCAACGATGCTATGTTGATGTGTGCAGCTGCGCAGAGCATTGATGAACGAGCTCGCAATGATTTTCTGTTGCTTTCACGGTGCGTGTTGCTAGGATCATTGACCATGCAATTGTCTTGGTAGTCGACCTTCGTTGCTTGCCACATGTATGAATGTTAGCAGCTGTGAGTCAAGTTATTTTTTATGGCAGTTGATGGGTTGTGGGAGAAATCCCGTAGAAATAATGTCTTCAACAGTGATTGCACTTCTATGAATGTTATACCTGCACCTGGAAATCAGTTGTAAGATACCAGTAGTGCTTTTTCGGAACTCAGTTGTAAAATACCAGTAGTTAAGATGTATCTTAATCAAAAACTTTTGTTGCTTGCAGTCCTTTGTGGATCTCCCGACAGTAAATTTGCGGATTACGATGTTTTTCAGTTTGATAAGGCTCTAATGTAGGTTTCTGAGTCTTTCGGGTTCGCAGCGACCTACATTGATGATGACTAGAGCAAAGGTAGGATGGAAATGGATTATCCTGTAATGAGATTAATTGGTATTCTCTTGTTTCAATCTGTGCAGAGAAATATTGCGACTTGACATGAGAGCTCGTGAGGATGTTGCACTTCTGGGCTCAGGGTTCTTGAAACTTGATGGTAAGACGTGAAGTTCATCTCAGATATGATTACTTTTGGGTCATTGTGCACTTGGATGTTAGGGCACCTACGGTGGAGCACACTGTGTTTGTTTGAAAATAACATTTTTCTTTTAGATACCCTAAGTGAGTGGCTTATACCGGTGAGACTCCAACTGAACCAAATTGGTGATACGACCTTTGCAGCTCGTGCACGAGAAGACGTGCTGAAGCTGGATACTCAAGCACGCAAGGATATGTTGCGTCTGCGTCATATTGCTTTGGTCAGTTTCTGGCTGCTCTTATTTTTCCAAACAGAAGAAAATTTTACAAAAATTGGTATTCTAATTTGGGTGAACCTTGATATTTCTATGCGGATATTGGTATAGAATTAGTTCTCTATGTGATGTGTGGTGTAAGAAGTTATGCAGTTAGTGTTGATTTTTACTGAAGTATGGCTAATCATAATTACCTTTCTTTTGAGCAGGGGTTGACGGAGACTGCTTCTATGGAACTAAGTAGTGCTGCTGAGGAACATTGGAGTGACGGAGCTCTGGATGTAAGCCTTCTTTATTAGGCAATAAAAAAGATGGGATTTCCTTTATATTTCAGTAGATATGGATAGTTAGCGTACAATTTCTGCTACTACGTCTTGATCACTTCTCGCTGCCTCTTCTATTCTTGATATGATGGTATTCTTTTTTTACCGTTACAGGCGGATTTGCGTCTGGCAGACTTACGAGCTCGTCGTCGAGCTATGGAAGACCTCTACGCTGCTGTGCTGGTAGTCAAGAATGTTCACGATGCTCTGGTCAGCACGTTGAAAACTAGGTCAGTTTTGCAATTTGGTGACGATTTTTCTTTGCATGGATTCTTGATTCCTTGAAGAGCTAAGAAAACCATGTTGTATGTACGTAGACATGGTTTTGAAGGTTTCAGTTTGCAGTTATAGAAATAAGTGACGTCATCTTGTCCTTAAGTAAATGTGCAGGTCAAATAAGCTTCCACAGCTAGATGTTAGTAAGGATAGCGCAGAAAGGGGTGCAGTAGAAGATAATCAAGGATTTAGAAGCTACCTGCGAAACACCGATCCGATGGCAGAACGACTAGTAGCATTTCAGGTCAGACAGCTTTTCAGACTAAACATGCCTTAATTAGTCGGTTCACAACAGTTGGTTGCATTCGTGCTTGCTAGGTATATTCGGTGAAGTTAAGGTATGAACCAGCATGCAGATTTAATACAACGGACATAAGTGCAGGGTGATTTGACTTCTTGGTTTCAGGGTTTCTCTTTTCAGAGTCTTGTCTTGTATGTTATTTGCGCCATATTTCCTAAATAAATATACCTCAATACATACTATCTGAGATCTTTTATGGGGAAAAGAAACTGCAGTTTGCACTTGTTGCTCTTTTAAAAATATGTATAAAAATAAATGTATTTTTTTGAGGGAATTCGAGTGGGATTGCTGCAGGATGCATACTGGAAGGTGGCGTCAGCTTTAGTTGAGGCAGAGGGCATGGAGTGTACTGACCCAGATGAGGTGTGTGGCCAACTAGAACGCTCTTCTTCACCATCTTACACTTTTATCAGTCTGAAGCCGCAACACTTTAAATTATTATGTAACTTGTGTGCAAGTTTTGTTTTGAAAAGTACGCCAATGAGTGTGTAGAACAATATGTGAAGTTGTTTGACGTAAATGCAGTTAGAGTTTATCGTGGCTGCTTTGCTAGACATGGAGGAGGTTGACGGTGGAGGTGGTGCGTTGTTAGTGACTGAAATTGCAAGCTCTCCTGATGTAGCTACTCGGTAAGTTCACATTTCCCTATCAAAATGAAACCGCTAGGAAATGAATATCTCATTTCCTTTGCTCTTCGTGGTTCTTAAGAGAATTGTTCAAGTTGTCGTGAACTTGAAAGTGATGTATACAACTGTAACTTATTGGCGGAAGTGATTCATCGCACAGCTTGTACATTTAGAAATACCTTAATGATGGGTTAGATTTTGCACACAGTTAAGAAACTACCCGCTGGATATCGTTCACTGTGCACTTGGTATCTATCTGCTATACGTGTCATGCCCTTTTCTGGTTTTGCATCAGCTAGTTTTGAACAAGAGCTTGTGGGATGTGCAGCCTTGCATTGGCAGATGCACTAGCTGATGCACCATCGTTATGGACGCTTGGGAATGCAGGCATGGGCGCACTTCAGGTAAAATTTTACTTCGATGGTTATGTGCTAGACCTATGGATAACCAAGTGTACAGAG
This sequence comes from Physcomitrellopsis africana, assembly GCA_036785485.1. Classification (NCBI taxonomy): domain Eukaryota; kingdom Viridiplantae; phylum Streptophyta; class Bryopsida; order Funariales; family Funariaceae; genus Physcomitrellopsis; species Physcomitrellopsis africana. The sequence continues at coordinate 219,540 of JAWRVF010000026.1, read as the reverse complement.
CTAAACGGTTCAAGCACAAATAATGAATTGTTGCCTTGAGATACTCTGTGAGCGTCAAATATGAATCGTTAGTTTTCTTTTCTGAGCTCTAAAATTGAATGCATTCCACAGAGGTTATCGATGGACTCCAACCCGACCGTAGCAGCAGCTGCGACCAAGGCTATCAATGAACTTAAGTCGCAGTGGAGACAACAGGACCAATTAATTTTCCCCTACGGGCAGAAAGATGAAGATGAACCAGAAACGGAGTTGTGAATTGGGGTTTCGCAACAACAAATGCGCTGCATCAAGAGGATTCAGTACACATGTTTCCTTTGATTTCTTCGGTAACTCACGCAGTCTGGTCTTAGTAACATATTGTGATATATCGGAGCCAATTGGTTCCACTCATATAGATTTCAGCATGTACATTAGTGGCGAAGGTTTGTTCTACCAGAAATGGCTTTTAAGCATCTGCAAAAGCCTTCAGTGGTGGGTTGCGAATCGTGTGTGTATACGTAGTGGGAGATGCTAAACACATGTTTGTGTTCTGATGCGTTTCAGTAAAGCCATATAATGCCGATTAATTTGGATGTTCCTGGAGTCTAGATCTGAAGCTCTGTGGCTAACGCTTGCCTTGATCTCGAACCCCATCCGGTATTTCTGTGTAGAAATGATTTTGAGGTATTGAAAGAAGACCCTGAGATCCAAGGTACGAGTACTATTGCCAGCTACGAAGCTGATTGCTCTGATAACATCTCACTTGCAGCAAGGACATTCCTTATTAGTATTTCTAAGGGAATTCCTTTCATGCATGGCCAGTATTATGTTATAATATGTGTATCAGTAATACGTTAATAATCATTAGTTTGTACCACTCCCAAGGGGTCGAGGAAGGGCTATAAGAAGTATTCCACTGCAATTTGTGATGGCCTACCCGTGGGTGTAGTGAGAACGTCGTTTCATTTCATTCTTTAACACTGAGATGAGGTGCTTAACAAAAGAGAAGGGGAGAAAAATACACGTCTAAAAAAGTAGTAATAAAAAAATAAATTTAGAGAATCCAAATGATCAAGAAATGCAAAGATTAAATAGAGTAAATAGAGTGGTTGACAAATTACGATTTATAAAAGTTGTATCCAATGAGACTTTTCTTTTCCATTTTGCATGTTCTTACTTTGGCTAATTATTACATATTATATCCTATAAAGTATAAGTGAAAAAATTGAGAGTTTTAAAATAATATATCTTTCTAAACACATATTGCTTATTTTGTGGATAACAAATCTTTACAAAATTATTTCAATTTATAACTAACTCAAAAAGAATTTTGAGTAAAGGTCAAGGCAACAATAATTCTTTCAAATCTTATTTTTGCTTGGTCCTAAACCTAAGGTTGGGCAAAACCATCTCTAAATTTATATTGCAGATGAATACTATATTGCGGGATATCATTCACAAACATCTATGGAAGGTTTTGCCTAGCGTGCCATGGATGTCCATAGATGTCCTCAAGGCAACAAGCTAGCAACTAGTTGGATAATACCTTTCCAAAAAATAAATACTTCTTAATTTTTTAAATATGACATTAATTGGACAATTGATTAATGTGATCTATTATTCTCATAAGGTCTATAGTTTGAACCTTGGCAATGACATGCAAGGTTTGAATCTATTTAAATTTAATATTTGACAACTCTTCTTTTTTTTTCTTCATCTTTTTTTTTTTTTTTTTTTTTTTTTTTAAATACATTTTTCCTTCTCTCTCTTTCTTCTTCTTCTTTTTCTTCTTCTTGCCTCTTGGCTTCTTTTTTTTCATCTTTCTTTAGGCCTTGGAAGTTCTCCTTCCTTTAGAATTTATATATCCAAATTATATACGAGGGCAAAATTATCAAAACAAAATTAAAGTTGTCAAAAATCTCCAATTGGATGAAAATAAAAAAATTTACTTATGATCCCTTTGAGATTATAGTTTGAGGGTAGATTTATACTAGGTCTAAACTTAGGTGTGAAATAGGAATTTAAGATTATAATAACTAAACAAGTAACTGAAAGAAAAAAAATCTTTATTAATATTAAAGAATCTATACTCAAATATCTTATATGTGGTTCTTAAAAAAATATAGAATTTATTTCTAAAATAGATATAGAAATTTCATCTCATTTTATATTTTTATATGAGGACCAAATATTATTAAAGAAAAATCAAAATCAAAATCAAAGGCAAAGTAGAAAAAACTTAGAGGGCCATTGGGCTTAGAAAAGAAGACAAGAAGCCAAAAGTTTTAAAGTTTGTGATTAATCAAAATTAAAAAGTTTCTATTAGTTAGCATTGTATTTAATAAAATTAACAAAGAGGTCATAAGAAGAGTAGGTGAAGTAAAATATATATATTTTTTCCTATATAGCATAAATAGTATATTTCTTAGAATTTGTATTAAATTAAATTAGAAAAAGTTGACAAATAAAAAATAGTGTGCCAAATTAAATTAGAAAAAATTGAAGAATAAAAAAAAGATATAAATATATTTTAAAATAAAAAATAAATTAAAAGAAGATAAATCTTCAAAGATATTCTTCAAAGCTTTAAAAGAAAAAAAATTCTAATCACATTTCTTAGAATTATATGATAACTAAGGAATTATAATTAATAGACTTTAAAACAAGTTTGTAAGGATTTTTATTTATGTCAACATCTAAGTAAGTCATTTGAATATTATATAGATATTGAATTTCTTTAGATAGAGTTTCTTTAAAATTCTGAAAAAAAATTCTAATTTAATTCAAATATTATCTCTGGAAGAACTTAATTAAGCAATAAAAAATTAAAAAAATTAAAAATTCCAAGACTTGATAGAATAGGAGTAGAATTCAGAAAAAATAAATTTTTATTATGTCTAATAAAAATAAATGTACTTACATTAATAAAATAAAAAATAATAATATATAATAATAATATTATTATTAGCTATTTTATACTAAAAATAGATATAAAATAAAAATATGTACTATTTCTATATTTCCAAAGGAAAAAAAAAAGAATATATCCTAATCTAATATGTAAATGATTCTACATTGATCATATACCAAAAAAAAGGTTTTGTATCTAAGATTGTGAAAATAATTTAATAATTCAATCTAAATTTATTATTAAAAATTAATCAGTCAAAATTCTTAATCTATTATTAATATAAAAAAATTTCTAAATTCTATTAAGCATAAAAATTTAGGCAAGCTTGGAATAATAATAATAATAATTCCTCTAAATTTTTAGGTACTTTTTATTTTAACTTTCTAAATTTATAATATTGACCAATTATTTATAGATAAGATACTTAAAAAAAATGCAAACTAGACTACTGGTATTGAACAAAAATTAATATGGCCAAAAGGACTAGTATTGTCAATAATATTATATTCTCTTTTTTATATATTTTTTATTTTAATATAGATTAGATTATAAAAAATAATATAAAAAATATAGACCTTGGTAAAGAATTTTTCATAAAATATTTTTTAAAGTCTAATTAGAGTTAAAATAATAAGTTATATATATTACAAATCTATAGAAAAAAGAAGCCTTTGCATTATCCATCTAAAAAAAGTTTTAATATTAATATTTACAAAGTTGATAAATAAAGCACTTCATCCAAGTAGATTGAATATTTAAACAGTTTTAATACACTACCAGTATTAACAATCTCCATAATTCGTTATAAATGCTAGTTTGAACTTTTTGTAAATAAAAAAAAAAAAAATTAAATTAAATTATATAAGGTGAATGTGGTCTAAAATAGTCTCTTACTTACAAATAAGATTATTTTCTTTATTCTTTGAAATGTAGAATAAATTCTTCTAATAGAATCTTAAATATTTATTTATTAATATGCATAATCTATCTCAATAGACAATTAGGTTATATAAAAAGAGATACAAAGGATTAAAGGCATTTACAATTTAAAAAAAAATATATTTTATAACTTTAAAAAAATAAAATTAACATTCCTACTTTCCATATAAAATTATCAATTGTGGCAATACTTGTTAAGGTTATATTGGCTATTGGAAAAACTTATTAGAAGATAGTATCTAATCATATAAACTTAGAAATTACATTGGTTTGTATAATATATAAGAAGAATTATTTGCCAAAGCATATTTTCTAAGTATATGATTTCAATTTTGAGATTAAAAAATATATTTGATTCCAGATGCACTAATTATCCAATATAAAAGTTTATAGACAATCAAGTCAAATTCCATAGAATCTATCTTTTTTATAGAAACTTTAATCAAATTTGATTATAGAAGCTTTTAATAAAAGATGGGACCTAATGATTAAAAATAATTATTGGTATTAAACTAAAAAGTCTCAATTGCTCTAAAACAAAATCATATTATTTTTATCATCTTTATATTTTATTCTTGTTATTATATTAATTTTGACTATTTTTTAAAACCACTAGTTGTAATTGACATATAGCCTTTGGATTTGTTTTAGTTAATTACAAGAGAATTTAAAAGATTAATACTATTGTAAAAAAGACTTGATTATCTTTCAATAAGCACTTTCAAGTATATTTGCAATAAGCACTCTTTTAAGATTTAAGAAATTTAAAACAATTTGATCATTGTTTTGTGGCTCATGGCTATAGATAATTTGAATGCAATAGAATGTAAATTCTTTGAATAAAAAAGTATGGAATTATTATCATATTTAAATATGTCTATTTATCTATATATCAATTAATCTAATTTAACCTTCTTTAATATGTCCAAATGATGTAAAAAATCACTTATGAAAAAATAAAAATCAACTTAATAATTACAAAATATTTTTTTTATAGCTAAATTAGGTTATAGATAGCTAGATGTTATAAGCATAAGATTTATTTCAATAATTATATAATTAATAAAATAAATCTTATTAAATATAATTAATGAAATAAATCTAATTATATAGGAAACTTGTTTAGCAAGTTTGACATGTGTCTTGCAAATTGGACATGTATTGGAGGTCCTATCAAACATTGCTACATAGTTCTTAGGTAGATAGTATATATAGAGACTAAAGTGAAGCCTTCTTTACTCTTATCAATTTCTTTTTGCTTCTAATCTAGTTCAACAGTCTTTATATTTTCTAATCTTTTGCAATAGCCATTTTAGTTTATTTTTAAATATATATATTTTCTTATTTCTATTTTTTCATTTTTTTTTGACGTAAATTTTATTGATTTATACATCTTCTTTTAGTTTGTATTCTTGACAGATTGACAAGAGTATACATACAATATCAAAGCTTTATCTTTTCTTGATAAGACATAAGCATATTAGAAATTGTGGATTATTCACTTTTAAATTGATATTGTTTTTAGAATTTTTTTCTTTATTCTTGAATATTTTATTTTGTATTGAGAATAGACATTTTTTTTTTCTATTGTATTATCATGGTAAAGCTTACTAAAATGAAGAGTGTAATAGCAAAAATATAAGAGCAAATAAAAGAATTAATGCTTGTAATGCATCAACTCAACGTACCACCATAATGAACAGGAAGATTAGTAGAAAGTAAAGATATAGAAATAATTGGAGCTGCTTCAATATCTATACGAAGCCATACTACTTCACTTACAATGAAACACTGTTTAACTATCAAAGAATCAAAAATTAATTTGTTTGAGAAATTTGATGGCACAAGATATCAATTTCGAGGATTCACCAATTAAGTATAACTGGTGATTGAACTTCAACCTCATAGTTATCCAATTCAAGGATTATAAGTTAAGTTTATTACAATACTACTTTTAGGTTCTACTTTATTATAATTTTTATCTTTCTTTGAACAACATGATCTAATATTGGATAATTTATAAATAATTTTAGTGAAATTTTGATCTATGTATGGAGAACATGATACAATTTGTATTGCAACCAATAAGATCTATATATTATGACAAGGCAACTGATCAATGTCATTATATACTTTATAATTTTGATAAGTAACAACTAATACTAAATAGAATGATGTTGTACTCATCAATCAATTTTTCTATAGATTACAATATGAGATAAAAAAAATTGATGCTTAACTTACATGATCCTTAGATATTGAGTCAAGTAATTGACTTTGCTATAAAATGTGACAATTGGCTTTTTGACTTTCAATCTAAGAATCGTACAAAGAAGCTTCAATGTTATTATAATATAATAGGAATATTGATGTCTTTTCAATATGTATATTTGAAAGTAGAGGATATGGAAATTGACACTGTTGTGAAGTAAATATATCCATATATAAAAACCTAACTTAACTATCTTTTCTTCAAAATTTTATTAAGTTCTTTCTTTCTTCTTACCAATCTAAATTTTTATATAGTTTAGGAAAAATTTCTCACTTTCTTTCTTTTTCTTTGGTTAAAATTTTACCTTATCTTTAATCTTAACTTTAACTTTGATCTAGCCTTGAAACTTTCTTTTATTTCTTTTATCTTTTTTCCAATCTTAGATTTTAGTAGATTCAGGGTTATATTTATAGATATAAGGAGTTTTAACTTTGAGGTTGAATTTAGGATTTTATCAAGGATAAATAGTAGATTTGGATGTCAATAGTCGGCTACCATTAATAGTGCTGACTTGGAGGATTAGATTTGGGGTTTTTATAACTTTAAACTATTAATTGTTGACTTGGACTTTGAAGACCTTGGCTGCGACTTCTTTGATGAGCTTGGAAGAGAAGAAGAGGGGGTTTTTTGGCAAATTCAAAGAGGTATTCAGAGAGAGCGTCTTCTTGGCATGAGTTTAGGTGGTAGAAACGCATGATTTGGAGCTTAGATGAGTGAGATATGCTTGTTTGAACTTAGACTCTTAATATGACACCTACTGTCACTTTTTAGGGTATATTAGAAGTTTCAAGATAATAACAAGAAATCAGGAAAATGGATTAGAAACTAGACTTCAAGCTATACATTTTACATCCAAGAATTGATAGAAATGAATTCAGAATGAGTGAGATATGGCTAGTTAAACCCAGCAAACTAAACTGGGTTTTTGAAGAAGTTAGATAAATAGAAGGCTTTGCTTTAAGCTAGAACTTAAGTTTTAAGAAGAATTTGAAGCTCGTTTTTTGTGTACATATTACTTATACTATAAAGAGTCTATGTATAAAATCTCATATCAATTGAGACTTTGATTAGGGAGTAATGGCAAATTTGTTCTCAGGTATCTAGGGTTTTGACTTTTAAAAGTACCTGCCAAGGATTTGGTGATATCTAACGATCAGCAATGAATTCATAGCTCAAAATTTATATGATGAAGATCAAAGGTATAAGTTATGTTTTCCCAAATTTTGAGCTTATTTTAACGGCTTGATCTTAAATTATGAATTTTTAAGTTTCAGATTGAGATTTGACTTCTAAAAGTATCTGCCAAGGATTTGGTGATATCTAATGATCGGCAATGAATTCATGGCTCAAAATTTATGTGACAAAGATCAAAAGTATGAATTATATTTTCCCAAATTTTGAGCTTATTTGAACGGTTGGATCTTAAATTATGAATTTTCAAGTTTCTGGTTTGGTTTTTACTTATATAATTACTTGCTAATATTTTGATGATATCTGGTGATTGGTAATGAATTCACGGTTGAGAATTGTTATAAAGATGACTAAAGAAGTGAACTCTATGCTTCCAAAATTTGATCTTATATAAATGGCTGGATTTTGATTTATAAATTTTCAAGCTTCTAGTTTGTTGATTTATTATACGCATGGTTTTGTGACTATAAAAGAAAAATTTAAGAAAGTTTGTGCATATTGGATCCAACTTGATTGTAAAGAGGGACCTTGCGTCTACCTGAAGCGGACTTTTACCATGACAACGCATCACATTTTAAATTTCTTATTAATGAAGAAATGACTCATTGTCATTAAGAAGAATTGTGCTTATATTATAAAAAACCTAAATACACTGCTCAACATTGTCTAAAGAAACAACACAACTATAAAATGAGGAGTATGGTTGTCAGTGTCAAGGATATAAATTATAAAAGAACAAAATATCAATACACTCTCATATCACTAAAAAGAACAAAAAATCACTTAAAAATAGAATAATATTAAAATTAAAATAGCTATTATTAAAAATAAAAAGATTGGAGACTCTTGAAATAAGACTAAAAATAAAAAAAGCATTGATAAGAGTGAAGAAGGCTTCACTCTTGTCTCTATATATACTATCTATTTAAGAGCTACATGGTGATGTATTATAAGACCTCCAACACGTGTCCAATTTGTAAGACACATGTCAAATTTGTAAGACAAGTTTCTTATATGCATGCTACATATTTAGCTTATTCTACAAGCTATCAGCATGTGTAATGCGTGGCTAGCTTGTTGGCCAAGTTTTTAACCTATCAATCACCTATAAATATATATAAAGATGAAACTGCATCTATAAAGCTTCTAAAAAGCTTTTCTATAAGATATTATAAAATTAATCTATTTTTATTTATTTCTATCTATCTATATTAATTAGATAATTATTAGAATAATTCTTATGTATGTGATAATATCCTCCCTTCTAAAAACGAGTTCTATGAGAAGTAATGATTACATGTTGAGGAAGTCCAAGATGTGTTGAATTGCGCTTGCAACATATTCTAATCTTTGAAAGGTTTTTTTGACTCTTTATCTTGATTGTAATGGATGTTATTAATAAAATATATTGACTTTTGTTGATATATTTATTAGATTCTTAAATGGCTCTTATGTACATTCACTAATATCATATCTACGCCAATATATAAGATATTCTAGCTGATTTTGACGTCGCCTTAAATATAAGATCTCTTTCATCTCAAATTCTTTATTGTTGTCCACTTTTATAAGAGGCGATGGCATTTGTCTTCTTTTTTGTATATCCACTGTCTTCTATAGCTTATGCAATAATATGTAGAATACAGAATGGATCTTTATAGATTTTGATAGGTGTAATTGATAAGCAATTAGATTGATCTGTTCAAAAATCAAAAATAGTCAAAACTTACAATAATCCAGCTTGTTACAAAGATGAATAGTCTTGATATTATAATAAAGCAACCATACTTTATTGCCCATGTAGAATTGAAATTTTTTCTTGCAATAGACATCTGCATTGATCTTTTGTCATTCTTGAGCTTTCTTTTATTGTACCTTTATTGTTACATATAGTTCTAATAATAGATTTCTTAAATCTTTTGTCAAAAGATTATAAACTTTTAAAAAATCAAAAATATCAAGTTATGGATTATAACCATAATTGGCAAAAAATATAATTTATTGAATAGAAGAATATATCAAATTATTGTAAGTAAACTGTGCCAATGGTAAAAAAATTGTCCAATCATCTTGATAATAATTGATGATACATCTTAAATATTAAAATTTAATTTATCTATTTTGTTTACCCATCAATTTAAAGGTAGAAAACTGAAGATAGTTTTATATCCACCTTTAATATTTTGAAAAGAATTCTCCAAAATATTGATATAAATTATGTCTTTCTATTTGATATAATATACCTTGATAATCCATGATAGCAAATAGATATTGTCAAAGAAGAGTTTAATTATTTTTTTACTTGTGATAGATTTTATATACAATACAAAATGTGCTATTTTAGTAAAATAATCTACAATCACAAATATATAATTATGTGAACTTGAGTTTAGAAGATCCATGATAAAATCCATTGAAATATAAGATTAAGGTTTTAGTATAAGTATTAGTTGAAGAAGTCCGTAAGATTGATAATGAAGAATTTTTAATCTTGAAGAAATGTCATATAACTACACAAACTCTTTAACAGCCTTCTACATTTGAAGCCATCAAAAATCTTTTGATATTAGCTCCAAAATCTTATTATATTCAAAATACCGTACTATAAGAAAGTTATGACGAACTTCAAAAGTATATACTTGTGTTTCCCCTTTTAGAATATATAAGCATCCTTCAAAATAGAATAGATTGTTTTTGAATTAAAACTTGGAAGTATCATAAGACTTAAATGAATTATCCTTAATATTATGAACAAGAAGGTCTGAAGACATATTTAATTGGACATCCTTGAAAAAAGTTGAATCAATAGTTAATGTTGATTTCATTGCTTAAAGATGAAATTGCTTTGGCTTTAAGAGGATCATTTTTTATTGATCAAAAGATAAATCTCTTTCTTTTGGTACAAGATAAGAATATCTAAAAATGGCATCAAATAGACCTTATTATTTTTTTGGCCGATAGGTGATAATGAACTTGAATTTAAACAAAGACATGCTTTAATGAACTTGATAACGATTCAACACACATGTTGATATAAAGTACTCGAGGTTCTTGTGATTTGTGTATATGGTGACTGGACTAGAAGTGCTTTTAGATAATGATGCCATTTTTAAAAATAATCCATAATGGTAAAAAAATTCTTTATTATGGATTTTATAATTAATTTCTATTATTGAAAATTTCTTAAAATAAAAAGCTACTTAGTGGAGTTTATCATCTATTCCTATTTATTACAATACTATGTTCAAAGTAAAGTTTGATGCATTTTTTTGCATAAAAAATTCTTTAAAAAAGTCGACATCATATAATATTGGAACAGAAGTAAAAGCTGTCTTAAAAGCTTTAAAAAATATTTTTGCTTCTTTACTCCACTTAAGTTTGTCCTTATAAGTTAAGTGTATAAATAGAGCTACAACTTGAAAAAAATTCTTGATGAAGATTTTATAATAATTGGAAAATTTCAAAAAATATTGCACATCTTTTATTGTTCTTAGAATCTTCTAGTCCATGATTGTCTAGACTTTCTTAGGATTCATTTTGAGGCCATCATTCAAAATGGTGTATCCTAAAAAATCAACTTAAGTAGTATAAAATACACACTTTTTTATCTTAGTATATAATCTTGCATCTCTAAGTTTTTATAACACATAATGAATATAAAATTTATATTCTTTTATATTCTTAGAGTAGATTAAAATGGCATCTAAATAATAGACAATAAAATCATTAAGAAACTCACAAAAAACGTTATTCATTACATGTTGAAAAGCAACTGGTGCATTTGTAAATCCAAAAAGCATGACATTATATTCGAAATGTCTATATCTAGTTCAAAATATAGTCTTCTATTCATCACTTTTTTTGATGCAAATTAAATTGTATGTTCCTCACAAATCTATTTTTGTATGGATTTTTATTTGACTGAGTTGATCAAGAAGTCCTAAAATCAAAAATAAAAGATATCTATTTTTTATGATAATCTTATTAAATCTTTGAAAATCTACGCACATCTGCAATGATTTATCTTTTTTCTTCATAAATAAGATAGGAGCTCCCTATTGAAAACTTTGAATGGTATATAAAATTTTTAGCCAAATTTTTATCAATATATTCTTTCAATACAACCTGTTTTGTGATAAAATATAGATTGATCCAAATGGTGGTTGAGCTCCTTGTTAAAGATCAATTGAACAATCATAAGGTTGATATTCTAAAAAAATATTTGCATTTTTTTTTTTTAAAAACGTCTTAAAAATCTTGATACTAATTAAGAATACTACTTGTAGTCTTTTTAGCATTAGAAATGGATGTGGCATATATAACAAGAGATGATCTTTTTTTTTGCCGCATATTTGAAAGCTTTTACATTTGTTAATAAAGATTTGGATATACTAGAATTATATATGTCTATTTGACTAACAAATTTTTGAATCAAACTATGAGAAAAGTCAAGATTATGAGAAGTGTAATTTATTAAAGGATTATATTTTTTTAACCACAATAATCCTAAAATAACTAGATTAAAAGAAGATCTAATCAAATTAAATATTATTACGCTATTATATCCTTTAATTATTACATTTAAAGGAATAATATCATGCGTAATATTTTCAAAAGATAACAAATGACTATTTATAATTTCTACATGTATGGATTTAATTTTCTTAATTAAAAATATTTCTTCTTTTTAAAAAAAATCTTTATCTATGAAATAAGTTGAGGCTTCTAAATCTAATTAGACAAAGACTTTGTGATTTTTAGATCCTAAAAATATATCTATTATAAAAAAAGGTGAGGGATTTGGTGAAAGTATATAACCTTTATAAAGTGTTGTATATGATTCCAACTACATGGTTCCTATTGTAGCTAAAAAAACTCTTTTTCTGACATATTATCTTCTTTAGCAACCATACTCATCATTTTATGATTGCATTGTTTCTTTGAACAGTGTTGAGCAGTGTATTTATCTTCTCTAGAATATAAGCACAAATTCTCTTAACAATGTGTTGTTGTCTTCCGTCTCACTTACTCTACCAATACTGCCCAGAGTAAATCTGTAAAAGGGGATTTGAACATAAGGAAAGACTATTTGTATTGAGTTAACTTGTTAGGATCACATAACTAACTGCCTACTGAACATTAGAGTCCAATGCACACGTACACGCTTTTCTCTAAAATATTGCTGTCCACTCTACTGATTCTGCTATTCCGCAATTAAAGATACTTTGTGTCACAATCATCCACCAATACTCCTACTGTAATCTTCTATCTTCTTCTGAATTCATAACAATAATTGGCAACGTCACACCATTTCCACAGACTGCATACACCCGCTTCTTTCTCCGATCAGTGGAAATAATTCCTCACCTACAACATCTCTCGAAACAAATTGTTACTCCAATATTTTCCACCGCTCAACTCTCACAATCAATACGGCATGACACTCACATCCACAACCGAATTTCATTGACATAACCGATCTTCAACCTCCAATTCACCGCAAAGAATTTCACGTAACAAACAATCATAATTTCTTATTCATCCATATATATATAAATTTTCTATTTTATTACTGTACTTCATCGTTGACATGGTATAACCCTTTGGAATAGAATCCGGATCCTCCGCTACAGTCTAACAAAAGAAAAGAGAGAGAGGTAGCACCAAGCTTACTCCGGCTTAGGACTATCACAGTCTGGCCCTTACTGCTACTGTCCGAATCAATTTATATTTTTCCCAATCGGTATTAACCGCTACACAACCGACAATAACCACTTATTCTAACTCCCTTACCCATGCTGCCTTCTAAACTGGCCATTTATCGGCTTCCTACCTACTCTTAATCCTACAAACTATGTATTGTAAATCCTAAAATTCCTACCCATTCCACATAGCCCCGCTCCTAACTGTGCAATGTCCTCGCAAACACAAAATCGGTAAAACTTGTTATGAGGCTGGTTCCTGAGATTGGGATACTCCTGGATTCGTAGGAGATTCCTCTGCGTCTGGCTCTAACGGCACGTCTTCATCCTCCTCCGATAAATCCATATGATTAATCTTCAACTGCGCCGATAAATCTTCATTATCCGCTCCCAATTCCCAAACTTGAGCCTCCAATTATAGAATTCTGGCATCCTTCATCTCCTTCCGGCTAGACTCCAATTATTGTCTTAAATTCCCTTCTAGTTGACTCACGATAAGCTGCAATTGGGAAATTTGTCCCAGTATTACTTCCGTGAGGTTCCCTTCTACCAGTACCCCGGTGTTCAAAACTGGAGCCTCAACCACCCTCTCTAACATTGCATGAATTGAAGGCCGCCCTAATATAGTCTCCGGGATAACTTCCCGCTCCCGCGATCTACTAGATTCTCCAATTTCGTGCACCACTATCCCTGGGCTAATTGATAAATTCCGCATACCCTGTTGCGGCATTGAGGAAGGCATGCTCTTCTCCCCTACTGGTTGACTTAACGTGTGCACAATCACGGAGTGCACATAGTTAGAGCATAGCAACAAAGTGAATTTACCCGTTTTTCGCTTGGCTCCCATTTCTGCATGGATACCGGTTGCTACAAAGGCTGCCCAATTAAAGACCATGCCTTGCAATGTTCTAATCGCAGCAAACAACAAGCGCTTGGACATATACGTGGTATGCCGGTTTAAGCCTAGCCACTTCTGAACGAACCGCATCCACTCCGCAAGCTCTGGAGTAAGTGCCTTTGCCACTTTCCAGCCTTGATTTTTCTCAAAGGATGCCATGTCCCCTTTGAAGTAACTTCTCGGTCTGAAGTCACTAGACACTTCGACGCCTACCGCTAACTCACCTATCGGCAAATATAATACCTTTTGTAAGATACTCTCATCGATCCCAATTATTCTCCCTTTTACTACACTTGAACCATCCTCTGGGTCATAATTTCTTATGTACTTTGCAACTAATTCTACATCAATTGGAGGCAAATTATCCGATCCTCGCAAAAACATGTACATCTGTGCATTTCTGAAATCTCTCTGTCTTTGTAAGAACCAACAGATTTCCAACTTAATGGGCTCCATGTTGGTGACCACTATTAAGGACGGCGATTATAAATTATTCTTCCTTCGCACGTTTCGGACATTCTCCTCTCTATCTACAGCTCTCTTCGACCTCTCCATCGACATTATATAATGCTCACTACGTACTCCTCGCTCGGAGTAATCGTTACTCTCTGACTGCAGAGAACTCTATACTCCAATAAGCATATACTTGGATAACCAAATTCAAAACAGAATGCTACTCAAAACTCCCATTAAGTGCCCCACTCCTAACCTTTTACTCGGGGTCTAAAGCAACAATCCTTAATCTAGTGTACTAAAACGTCACTTTTGATTTGCATGACTAGTCCATATAAGGATCCAAAACTAACCATCAGCCGTCTTTCTAGCCATCATGCACCTTCATTAAAGGTAAGCTATCATGAACAGGTATACCCTCTTCCCTCCAATTTTGAAAATCCGTCCCGGATTTACGTAAAATAAAGACGTAAACGGTTGCCGTTAACTCGGGTGGTAAATTGAGTACCCATAAAATCTTCTAATTGAATTGAACCATTAGGAAAGGCTTCAATTACTCGATAAGGTCCATGCCAACGGACTTGGAATTTCTCCGGAAAATGGTGAAAGCGACTATCATAAAGAAGCACTAGATCATTGGACATAAAAGATTTAGGACGTAATTTACTATCATAATAACTCTTACGGTGGCGCTGTGTAGCTTCCATAGTGAAAAGGACCATAGCCCTAACTTCATCCAATTTGTCCAATTGTGCTAACCAATGTTGGAGGGATTCCTTGTCACCAAAACGTTCATCCAATATAATTCATAAATTCAGAACTTCCAATTCAATTGGTAATATTGCCTCTTGCCCATACATCAATTGGTTATTAGTCACTTTATACGATCTGATATGCCTTAAAATTGCGGTGGGTCGGATTGGAACCTTTGTTTTCATTAAAATTTTATATAAAATACTATTGGTCTTTTCAGTCTGCCCATTGGCCTGAGGATGATATGGGGTTGTCTTCCGATGCTTGATCTCGTATTTATCTGTCAAAGCCGCAATTGTAGAATTAATAAAATGGGTTCCACAATCACTAATCAACTCTTTGGGACATCCAAATTGAGTGATAATGTTCTCATATAAAAATGTGACTACAGTATTGACATTATTAGTTTTTGTTGCCATCGCCTCCGCCCATTTTGTCACGTAATCCGTCGCTACCAAAATATATCTTTTCTGTCCATTATGCGAGGCTGGTGCGATTGATCCTACAAAATCAATACTCCATTTCTCAAATGGTGCTTGTGCTAAAATTGGTACCAACGGCATGGCAGAAGTTTCTATAGGTCTACCAATACGTTGAGAAGGATCACAACGTCAGACGTGTTGATGTGCATCTAAGAACATTGTTGGCCACTAATATCCAGCCATTAAAGCTTTGCGGGCAGTGCTATCACCAGTAAAATGCCCTCCACAACTATCCAAATGACAACCTTCTAATATAGTACGTACTTCACTTTGAAAAATACAACGGCGTAGAATTCCGTCTCTCCCCTGCTTATACAAAGCGTCTCCAATCATCGTATACGGAGCACTTTTTAAAATCAAGCGTTTCTTAAGTTTCTCACTATATGTAGGTGGAAATGTCTGAAATGTCAGATACTGGATCAATTCACTATATTCTGGGGTGATCACGTCGACGGCAAATAATTTCGCATCAGAAAGTGCATCATTGATAGGTTCGTTATCGAATATATTGGACAATCAAGATAAATGATCTTCATTGGCATGTTTCTTTCCTGGTCAAACATTAATAGTAAAATTAAATTCTTGAAGGAGTAACATCCACCGAGCGATGCGTCCACTCAATTGAGGTTTATTAATCATATACTTAAGAGCATCATGATCGACATGAAATACAAATGGATAACCAAGCAAATAATGCCGAAATTTTTGGACAGAATAGATCATGTCCAAGGCTTCCCGTTCAATCGTAGTATAATTTCGTTCTACAGCTACGAATTGTCGACTAGCATAATAGATGGGATGATCCAAATCCTTTTCATCTTTTTGGCTCAACATGGATCTAATAGCAACATTTGAGGCATCAACATAAATATGAAAGGGTTTTATCCAACAAGGTGCAACAAGTATTGGTGCTAACACCAATTTTCGTTTTAACTCCTTAAACGCAATTGTACATTCTTCAGTCCAAATTGGACTAGATCCATCCGGTGGCGGTTTCTTTAAGAGATTCGTTAACAGTTGACATATTTCTGCAAATAAATGAATGAATCGCCTATAATAACTGACATGGCCGACGAAACCCCGAACACCAGACACTATTTCTGGCTTTGATAAAGCCAATATACGAGTAACTTTATCTGGATCAATAGCGATACCGGCCACGAAAATGATATGTCCCAAAAGCTTTCCCGATGGTATGCCAAATTGACACTTCTCAAAATTCAAAGATATTCCATATTTATCACATTGGTCCAAACAGTTACCAAGACGTTCCAAATGATTCGCTGTTGTGCTGAATGTGCAAAAATCATCCAAAAATATTTCCATCGACAATCGTAAATAATCCTAAAACGCTTGCATCATTACCCTTTGAAATGTGGCCGGGGCATTACATAACCCAAATGGCATCACTTTATAAGCAAATGTGCCCCAATCTGTAGTAAAAGTAATTTTCAACTGGTCCTCTTCTGCAATTTTTATTTGATTATAACCCGAGAATCCGTCCAAAAAGGAATAATATTCATGCCTAGCTACTGCGTCCAGTATACTATCTGTAAAAGGTAAAGGAAAGTAATCTTTCTTGGTAGCCGCGTTTAATTTATGGAAGTCCTGACAAATACGGATTTTTCTATTTTTCTTTGATACTATCACAATTGGTGAAACCCATTCACTATACGGGACTGGATATATGAAGCCCACATCTAATAGTTTATCTATTTCCTCCTTGACCATGAGAGAATATTTTGGATTAAGACGGTGTTGTCTTTGACAAGCTGGTATAGCATCTTCCTCTAAGGTAATTCGATGCTCACAAACTTCGGCAGGAATACCTTTTAAATCCGCATACGATCAAGCAAAAGCAGATTTATGATTTAGAAAGAATTCTTTCCAATTTCTTAGCTCTATACCCGTAATACCAATATATACTTTAATAATCTGGGATGTTTCATTGGAACCCAAGTTAATGGATTGGCACACAGGTTCCTCATTAATCCCTGGATTGATTTGCCTCTCTTGCTTTGAACCCTTCATATGGGCCGGCAAATTGGACTTACCCAATTCTGATTCCAATGTACCAACTTCATTTATCGCACAATTATTCATTCAGTCCACGATGACATCGTCGAAATTTACTGCATCCTCCTGATCTAAAAAATATTCCCTTGGACCTCCATACTAGTGTAACATGCCTTATTTCTGCATGTGAACGGGATCCTTATCAACTTGCATCGCATTATTAACTTCATCATACTCTGCCTCAAATTGGCCCTCATCTTCAGATGTTGCTTCTGTGCCCCTAATTTGCGACTCCCCATGATATTGAACTGGGTACATCTGTAAAACAATCTTGTCATTATCCTCCCCAATAGTTAACATTCCACGGCCCCAATCATTCCTAGCTTTGGCCTGATATAGCCACGACCGACCCAATAATATTGGATATGATAGAGTGGAACTCTGTGATCAGAAAATAATATAATCGATTTCATATGTAATTCCTGCAATTACAATATTAATACTGCGTAAGATACCCATTGGTTTTACCCTACTACGATCTGCCATTCTCAATACCAATGTCGTGGGTACTGATTGTTTTAAATCCAACTCCTCCATTGTATTGGCGTTCATTAAGTTCACACTAGAGCCACCATCCATTTGAACTCCAGGAATGAGAACACCATCAATTGATACATCGATAGTTGGTGCTCCCGGATCGGGATTCAAACTAACCTCATGAATTTCTTTATTATGAACTCTACGTCGTATTAACGAGGAATTCAATGTAGAACGACATTCAGGTGCAATTGCTAACAATTGCTTCATGATAATAGAAGGTTTAATTTCATCCAAATCTTTCATAATATCATATGGTTTCATATTGGCAATGATTCCCAGTGGCCTCTTCTTTTTCATGGGTTTTAATTTGACCCCTTGAGATAATTTTCTTACGGAGTTTGGAACTAGAACTGTTGCATGGACTTTGTCGTAATTCTTGTCCATAAGAGGATCTTTTAATGGATAAGATGGCTCTTGGATCTTCGCAGATATTGGTACTGGTTTTGGTTGAATCATTATCTCAGGGCTAAGATTATTCTCAAGTTGCACAAACGAATTGGATTCCCGAATTGATAATTCGTTTGATACTGGGGTTAGATTTGAAGCATCATTCAATGATTGACATTGGTCCGCTGCAACTGGTACTTCCAATTGTTGAATTGGATCTTTTTCCTTTTGCTGGGCTCGAGTAAGTACTGCACGGACGCATTCCACCTAATTTATCAAAGAATCTTGTGGTACTCGAATATTGTCCTCCATCTTACTTTGCAACTGAATACGCTGATCTCGGTTATTAACATTAAACGGAGCGTTGTACTGCTGGTAAGTATATCCAGATTGCTTACAATTTCCACATACTAGAGCATAATCATCACTGGCTCTAGGATTGGGACATTCACTAGCATAATGTCCTAGCTGCCTGTAACGATAGCATCGAAGCAGTCTTCTTTCTCCTCCATCTAGTATATAGGGCGTCTCAACTAGTATATACCGGCTAGGCTTGTTCCAGGTTTGATGAGTAAAGGATGCCGGTCGACCAATTGGTATTGTAGGATCTAAAATTGGGTTCCGAATAGGGGGATATTGGAGTTGTCCCTGCTGATTTTGTCCAAAACCTTGGGAATTGGAGTCACCTTCTTGGTTATACTTAGAATTTTGAAAATTATAGAAATTTCTATTTTATTTAATAGGACAATTTCCGTTCCAGCCAAACCTATTTCCACTCTGAATTTGATTAATATCCCACGAAGTTGGTTGAATCATAGTTTGATTGCCTAATTGATGTTGCCTTCTTAAATTCTAGCAATTTGTAGTTACATGCTTACCTCCACAAAAGGTACATTGCACCGTCATTTGAGGTGGCGAAGGGCACTCCGTTACTAAATGACCTTGCCCCTTACAATTATTACACCAAATATTGGGACGTATATTAGTCGGTTTATGCCTCTTTTCCTTATCCTTTGCCAGATTAACAGCCAACTCGTCCATCTTTTTTGTCAAAGTTAACAACAAAGTCTCATTTGGATCCTTTGATACTAGTTCATTAGAGAATTCTTTTATAGATATTGGTTTTTGATATGGGGAGTATGGAACTGCAATTGTTGGTGGTATAGCCTACAATGGAACAGCATTCACTATCCCTTGCGAATTAACACTAAGATTTACACTGTAGTCAATTGTCTTTAGGTAACTGTTTACTGTTTTATTCCAGGTTGGTATTTGATACCCTCCTTGAGATGGAATCAGTGTTGCTCCTGTGGTTAAGAATTGATCATAATGACATTCCTCCCATACCTTAGTTCGGTCAAGTGAGGCAGCCACAATCGCGGGTTGGGCCTCTTTTACAAACAACTTCAATTCTGATGGGTATAGTCCGTTAATCAATATGGACATAACAAATGAGTCCGGCATTTGGTTATTTGGCCATTTTCAAAGGATATCTGCTACTCGGCCATAATATGACTGCACCGCTTCTTTCGGTACCATTTTGCTATTCATTAATCTTTTTCTAAGATGTTCTTCAAATCCTATTGGTCAAAAATGAGTCAAAAATATATTTTTCAATGCCTCCCAATTAGGAAATTGTTCCACGGGTTGGCGATTATACCATTCAAATGCCGTATCTTTCAAGGTTGTTGGCAGCCATCTTAACCAAAAATCTTCAGTTCAACCATTATTGGCTACACATGCGGTCAAGAATTGAGACAAGTGTTGTTTTGGGTCGGCTCCCAGCAGATCCCTAAAGGTAGGTAATGGGGCTACGCTAGTTGTGCGATCACCCACTGCACCCATTTGTACTGCAATTGGTACTGCTGGACCCCGCGCTGCCATTGAAGGTGACAATGTTCTACTTTCTTCCTGATTAAAATAAATGCTGCCTCCCTCAATTGTCTTTTCTGGAATTCTAGGCCTCCGCTCTTTAGTATTATTATCTGCGAATAACTTTATCAGTTGAAGTTGAGGTAAAAACGACGGATTTTGGAATACATTGAATTGGCCCTTATTTACAAGCGATACATTCCCTATTGAAGAATTAGCCTTGCCAGAATCGGCTATATCCACTATTGAAAAAGTACCCAATAGAGTACCAAATTCTTCTATGCTCCGTTCTCTTTCCGCTAATGGACTCAAGAGATACATTGGGCTATTCGCGGAGTTATCCACAAGTGCTTCTGGCAACTTCTTTAATGGTATATATGTCTGAAATATTAAAGATCTTTCATGTTCTTAGTATGCTCGGATATGCCGACAGGCGTGCAACCACGGTTTAATCCAACTCTGTCGACGCTTCTTTTTTAGCTTCCGTTCTTGCTCATCCCGCAACAAATTTCTTACTTGTACTCTCTCTTGTCTTCCTTTTGACTGACGTATTTTTCTCAGAGCAATGTTCTCATTTTTATTAATCATAATCTTTCATCATCTATTATTGACATTGCTTTCCATCACTATTGTAACTACTTATTCAGCCATTAATTCCTAACACTCAATACTATTGTCAATCCCCGATAGCGGCGCCAAAATGTTGTTGTCTTCCGTCTCACTTACTCTACCAATACTGTCCAAAGTAAATCTGTAAAGGGAGATTCAAATACAGGGAAAGACTATTTGTATTGAGTTAACTTGTTAGGATCACATAACTAACTGCCTTCTGAACATTAGAGTCCAATGCACACGTACACGCTTTTCTCTAAAATATTGCTGTCCACTCTACTGATTCTGCTATTCCGCAATTAAAGATACTTCGTGACACAATCGTCCACCAATACTCCTACTGTAATCTTCTGTCTTCTTCTGAATTCATAACAATAATTGGCAACATCACACCATTTCCACAGACTGCATACACCCGCTTCTTTCTCCGATCAGTGGAAATAATTCCTCACCTACAACATCTCTCGAAACAAATTGTTACTCCAATATTTTCCACCGCTCAACTCTCACAATCAATACGGCATGACACTCACATCCACAACCGAATTTCATTGACATAACCGATCTTCAACCTCCAATTCACCGCAAAGAATTTCACGTAACAAACAATCATAATTTCTTATTCATCCATATATATATAAATTTTCTATTTTATTACTGTACTTCATCGTTGACATGGTATAACCCTTTGGAATAGAATCCGGATCCTCCACTATAGTCTAACAAAAGAAAAGAGAGAGAGGTAGCACCAAGCTTACTCCGACTTAGGACTATCACAGTCTGGCCCTTACTGCTACTGTCCAAATCAATTTATATTTTTCCCAATCGGTATTAACCGCTACACAACCGACGATAACCACTTATTCTAACTCCCTTACCCATGCTGCCTTCTAAATTGGCCATTTATCGGCTTCCTACCTACTCTTAATCCTACAAACTATGTATTGTAAATCCTAAAATTCCTACCCATTCTACACAATGTTAAGTCTTTTTTTATTTGATGTGAGGTTTAAAATGTACTGCATCAATTTGCATTAGTTCTAGCTTAATCAAATAAGTTTCTAAAAACTTATGAATTGTTGTCATTAATTAACTTATTTTTTTCCAACCAAATCTATGATCTTGACGGCTTTTGAATAATTAATATTACATGCAATAGTTGAAGTAATAAATTATTCCAAAGAGTTTTCTTTTGGCATTGCTAGTAATAAATTTTGGATATTATTCTTTAATCCATAACAAAATTGATTGATAAGGATTTTATCATTCCATTCCATATTACAAGCAAGGTTTTGTAATTCTATAGCATATGTTGTGGCTGACTATGATCCTTGTCATAAAAATAAGAGCTTAGTCTGTGCTACCTTCTTTCAATTGTTTTCTCTAAATGTGATCATAAACACTTCAAGGAATGAATTCAAATCATAAAGAAGTCATGAATCTCTTTCTATCAAAGATACAAATTAAGAAAGAAAGCTTCCAGATAGAAGTAAGCATATGAATTCAACTTGAGTAAATCCATTAGGATATTAGAAAGGATACAATCTTAGATATAGTTTGACTTGTTGGAGAAATCTTCAAAATTTTGATCTTGTTCCATCAAACTTTTTAGGCATATTAATCTTTGTTTCCTTCACGCTTGTAGAAGCAAGTCTTCTTAGATTTGATTGTGAGGCCGATTTACTTACTTCTTTCAACTATATAACTTCTTGGTATAGGTTTTAGACTTCTTTGATAGACATAGGAATAGTGCTTCCATAATTGGCATTAATAATTTGTAAAGTTTCTACTCTAAAAGTATTGACAAATTCTTGAAGATCTATAATAGTTATAAATCTATTCTTACTTCCGCTAAGTATATGATCCATGATCTTTTCTTCTATCTTAGATAATTTAATAACTCCATAATTCAAATTAAAGGAGGGTAGTCTATAACCTCTAATATCAAATAAAAATTTCTATAAAGAAGAATGATTTACTTTCTTTCAAATAAAAAATCAAGATTAAAAAGCAAAGATTGTTAGTTTAAAGGTAGGTAGTCCGCAACCTTCAAATGCAACAATAGAAGTGAAGTAATCCATTCACTTTTTAAACACAAAATAAGAATATTGAATCTTCATTCTTGTCAAACAGTCAAGGACATAAATCATAAAAGAATAAAATATCAATACATTCTTGTATCATTCAAAAGAATAGAAAATCACTCAAAGATAGAATAATATTAAAGTTAGAATGATTATTGCCAAAGACAAGAAAACTAGATACTCTTAAAATAAGATTAAAGTTAGAATGATTATTGCCAAAGACAAGAAAATTAGATACTCTTAAAATAAGATTAAAAATAAAAAAGACATTAATAAGAATAAAAAAGGCTTCACTCTTGTCTCTATATATATTATCTATCTAAGAGCTATGTTGCAACGTTCTATAGGACCTCCAACATATATCCAATTTGTAAGACACGTGTCAAACTTACAAGATAAGTTTCCTATATGTGTGTCATATACTTAGCTTGTTCCACAAGCTACTAATATGTGTGACACGTGGCTAACTTATTGGCCAAGTTTTTAATCTACCAATCACTTATAAACATGTATAAAGATGAAATCGCATCTATCAAGCTTTTAAGAAGCTTATCTATAAGATATTTTTAAATTAATCTATTTTTATCTACTTCTATCTATCTATATTAACTAAATAATTATTAAAATAAATCTTATGTCTGTGACAATCAAAAAAGATAATATATTAGAAAACAAGTTTGTTTAGCTACAATAGGAACTATGCAATTAAAATTTTATATAATTTCTATTAAAAGTCTTATTTTCTCTTTAAAATTTTATCTTTATTTTATAATAGATGTGTGTTTGGGATCTAAAAATCACAAAGCCTCTGTCTTGTTAGATTCAAGAGTTTCAATGTGTTTTTTAGATGAAGAATTTGTTAAAAGTTATAAAATATCTTTAGTACAGAAAATTAAACCTGTATATATAAAAATCATAGATGATCATCTATTGTCTTTTGGAGATATTACTTATGAAATTCTTCCTATAAATATAATAATAAATGGTCATAATAGTTATGTTATTGTATTTTGTGAAGTCTTGTTTGAGAATGCACTGAATACCTTGATATGGAAGATAAAAGAGAAATAGCAATAATAAGTTCTAACACCACTAATAGAATTATATAAAAATTATAATTAAAGAATAGCAAGTATACTCAATTATTAAAAAAATTCAATTAAATTTTAATTAATTATAAAAAAAATACAAAAAAAAAAATCCTAAAGACTTTTTAAAGAAGTCATAAAGAAATAATAAAGAAATCTTAAAGAAAAATTAATATAAATATAAAAAAATATTAAAATAGAAATTCTTTTAAAATATTAAAAAATAGAAATTATAATCAAATTCTAATCAACTCGTAATTAAATCCTAATCAAATCTTAATCAAATCCTAGTAAATTTTTAATCAAATCCTAGTAAAATCCTAATCAAATCCTAATCAAATCCTAATCAAATCCTAATCAAATTCTAGTCAAATTCTAGTTCTTAAATAAATTCTAGTTAAATCTTAGTCAAATCCTAATGAAATCCTAGTCAAATCCTAATGAAATCCTAGTCAAATCCTATTCAAATCCCAATCAAATCCTAATAAAATCCTATCTAAATCCTAATAAAATTCTAATCAAATCCTAAATTAATCTTAATAAATCCTAATAAAATCCTAATTAAATCTTATAAAAAATTAAAATTACAATAGCTGATGATTTAATCATTGATCTTAGTCCAAATTTTCCATACCTTTCAACAATTAAGTTGATAATGTGTACAAAAAAATTAAAGGAGATCCAACTTACCAAATAGAAGTTAAGTTCAAAATTTTATTCAAGTGTAGGCCATCCTACTTCTCCAACCTTGATGCTAATTTTCTAGTACAAATATATTTCATTTGTATTATTTAATTGCTTTTATAATTCATATATAAATAGAAAATCAAGTCTACTATCTACACAAATAATTTTCACCTCAATCCAACTAGTAGATTGCTAAATATCTTAGAAACCTTCACTAACCCTCAAATCCTAACTTTCAAGACCTTGACCCACTTAAACTTCAATAACCTTCAATTAATCTATTTGATCAAGCTTAAATTTATAATATGTATTAATCACAACTACAATCACAAGCCCACAAATTTTCACTTGTAGATCTATAATCAAACTCACAAAATATTCAAAAATATAAATACCTTTTTATTTCATAAAAATTAGAGTCATCCAAATCAACCCTGATTTTGCAAAGCTCTTACAAAGCCAATTTCTATCTAAATCATTCAAAATTAATGCTTAAACAAACCTTCTTAAGTTTGTTCTCTAATTTAATTCTTTGATCTATCAAAAGAACTCCCACCTACCATAGGCATGTGATTTTGTACCTCAGGGTCTGATTTTGATATAGGTTCATAACTAGTCTTCTCTAGATATCAACTCTTAGAAGTTTGAAATAAATTTTGCTAAAATCTATTTTTTACTCCTTCCTAAAGATGCCTATGTTATTTATTTTTCTAATCTACTTTCTTTTGCCTTATTTATAGTTATACAAAGTAAGTAGAAGCCTCTTCTATAAAAAGGTAGTATTAGTATTTTTTTAATTTTTATTACTTTCTTATCTATTATCTATATTTCTAAGATAACTTACTAAAATATTTTCATTTGAGCTCCTCTATAATATAATTATTCCTTTTTTTCTTCACCTAATGGTCATATTATTGCATAATAATATAATCTTTAATATAATTAAATCTCCTTCTAATCCAAATATTTTAAATTTATCATGGTTGAAAAAAAATAATCCTCAAACAGATTGGATTTTTTATAGACTTGACTTTTGTCAAAGCATTAATAAGAGCCTTATTAATCAAGTGAAAAGTCATAAGTCTAGTATAGTAAAACTTATATTTATAGGTACAAAAGTTTTTATGAATGTAGCAAAATAAAGATCATCTTTTGCTATTTATGCTACATCTATTTTTTATGGTGGAAAAATTTCAAGTGGCATTCTAAGCCAATACCAAGATTATCAAGATGTTTTTGAAAAGAAGAATGTAGATATTCTTCTAAAGCATTGTCCATATAATTGTTTTATCAATCTAAAAGAAGGAACTTAATCTCCATTTGGACCAATCTACAGTTTATCAGAAAATGAATTGACTAAACTCAAGAAATACATTGATGAAAATTTAGCTAAGAATTTTATATATCATTTAATATCTCTACTAAGAGCTCTTATCTTGTCTATAAAGAAAAAAGATGGATTATTACGGATGTATATAGATTATCGAAGGTTCAATAAGATTACCATTAAGAATATATATCCTCTATTTTTGATATATGGAGTTCTTGATCAATTAAATCAAGCTAAGATCTATACAAAAATAGATCTATGAGGAACATACAACCTAGTCCACATCAAAGAAGGAGATGAATAGAAGACTACATTTTGAACAAGGTATAGGTACTTTGAATATAACATTATGTCTTTTAGACTCACAAATGCACTAGCTACTTTTTAACATCTCATGAATGATATTTTTTGTGAGTTCCTAGATAATTTTGTTGTTTGTTATTTAGACGACATTTTAATCTATTCAAAAAATATAAAAGAGTATAAATTATATATTTTTCATATGTTTCAAAAATTTAAAGATACAAGATTGTATATCAAGATAGAAAAGTGTATATTTTATACTATTCAAGTTGACTTCTCAAAGTACATCATTTTGAATGATGGTTTTAAGATAGATCCTAAAAAAGTCCAGATAATCATGGATTAGAAGATTCTAAGAATAATAAAAGATATACAATATTTTTTTGAAATTACCAATTACTATTGAATCTTAATCAAGAATTTTTTTGAAGTTGCAGCTCTACTTATACGTTTAACTTGTAAGGACAAATTTAAATGGAATAAAGAAGCAAAAATATTTTTTAAAGCTTTAAAGATTATTTTTATTTTTGCACTAATCTTATATTGTGTTGATTTTTTTAAAGCATTTTTTATACAAACAAATGCATTAAACTTTGCTTTAGGTGTAGTATTGTCACAAATGGGAGCAGATGACAAACTCCACCGAGTAGCTTTCCATTTCAAAAAAAATTTAGTGATAGAAATCAACTACAAAATCCATCATAAAGAACTTCTTGTAATTATGGATTCTTTTTAAGAATGGCATCACTATCTAAAATGCACTTCTAATTAAGTCATCATATATATAAATCACAAGAACCTCCAGTACTTCATATCAACACGTGTGTTGAATCATTATGAAGCTTATTGGAGCATATCTTTGTCCAAATTCAAGTTCATTATCACCTATCAGCCAGGGAAATAATAGTATCTGTTTGATGCCATTTCTAGACATTCTTATCTTGTACCAAAAGAAAAAAATTTATCTTTTGATCAAGAAAAAATGATCTTCTTGAAACCAAAGCAATTTCATCTTTAAGCAATGAAATCAATATTAATTATTGATTCAACTTTTTTCAAGGAAGTCCAATTAAACATGTCTTCAGATCCTCTTGTTCATGATATTAAAAATAATTCATCTAAGTTTCATAATACTTCCAAGTTTTTGTTCAAAAACAATCTGCTCTATTTTGAATGATGCTTATATGTTCCAAAAAGTGAAGCACAACTACATACTTTTGAAGCTCGTTATAATTTTCCTATAATAGGATTTTTTGGATATAATAAGATTTTGGAACTAATATCAAGAAATTTTTTATGGCTTCAAATATAGAAGGCTATTAAAGAATTTGTATAGTTGTGTGACATTTCTTTAAGATCAAAAATTCCTCATTATCAATCTTATAGACTTCTCCAACCATTACTTATACCAAAACAACCTTAATCTTCTATTTCTATGGATTTTATAACGGATTTTTTAAATTCAAATTCATATAATTATATATTTTTAATTGTAGATCATTTTACCAAAATGGCACATTTTATATTGTATATAAAATCTATCATTGATTATTATCTATAATTTGATACTTTTGACTTTTCAAAAGTTCATAATCTCATAGTAGAAGATTTAACAAATGAGTTGTTAGAGCTATATATAACAATGAAGACACAATTAAAAGAAGCTCAAGAACAACAAAAGATTAATGCAGATGTCTATTACAAGAAATAACCTCAATTCCACGTAGGTGATAAGATATGATTACTTTGTCGTAATATCAAGACTATTCATCTTTATGACAAGCTAGATTATTATAAGCTTGGACTAGTTTTGATTTGTAAATAGATTAATCTAGTTGCTTATTGATTACATCTGCTAGAATCTATGAAGATTCATCTTGTATTCCATAAGTCATTACTCAAGTCATACAAGATAGCAGATATATAAGGAAGAAGACAAATGTTACTAGATGGAAAATCAACAACCAATAAATTCAACTCAAGAGCTATCATTTATTGACTTATCGGACAAGATATTATGACCTTCAAGATGACAAAATAAAGATGAAGATCCTCAAAAATAGCATGTTCTTCTTGAGATAGATGGCAAGATACAATGTGTTTGATATCATGACCTTAAAAGAGACTCCAAGTATTTGATAATACTTTTAGAGGTAAGAACTATTATTAATAGTATTCTAAATATTTTCTTTGAAGGAAGCTATGAAGGCCTCAACAATGATTATAATATATAGGAGCTCAAATAGAAATATTTTAGCAAATCATCTTAGAATTAAAGATAATAGACAAGAAAGTAAAAAAAAGTTAAAAGGGCTAATACTACCTTTTATAGAAGAGGCTTCTATTTACTTTATATAGCCATAAATAAGGCAAAATAAAATATATTAGAAAAATAAATAATACAAGCATCTTTAGAAAAGAGTTAAGAATAGATTTTAAAAAATTTTACCTCAAAATTTTTAGAGTTGATACTCAGAGAGGACCAGTTGTGAGCCTGGATCGAAATCAGACCCTAAGATATAAAATTATGTGCCTATGGCAGGTTGAAGGGTCTTTTGCAAATTAAAGAGTTGGATTAAAGAAAAAACTTAAAAAGGTATATTTCAATATTAATTTTGAATGATCTAAAAAGAAATTGGCTTTGTAAGAGCTTTACAAAGTCAAGATTGTATTGAGTGGCTTTAAATTTTGTGAAGTAAAGAGAGATTTACAAATTTGAGTATTCTATGAATTTGATCACAGATCTATAAGTGAAAATTTGAGAATTTGTGATTGTAGTTGTAATTAATATATATTATAAGTTTATATTTGAGCAAATAGTTTAATTAGGAGTTATTGAAGTTCAAGTGGGTTGAGGTCTCGAAAGTTAGATTTTGAGGATTAGTGAGGGATTCTGAGATATTTAGCAATCTAGTAATTGGATTGAAGTGAGATTTTTTTATATATAGATAGTAGATAAGATTTTCTATTTATATATGAATTTTAAAAGCAATTTAATGGTGAAAAAAGAAGATATTTGTACTAGAAGTTTGACATTAGGGTTGGAGAAGGAGGGCGGCCTACACCCAAGTAGAAATTCAAGCATAACTTCTATTTGGTATGTTGGATCTCCTTCAAACTTTTTTTGTATATTGTCAACTTAATTATTGAAAAGTGTGAAAAATTTGGACTAAGATCAATGATTAAATCATCAGCCATTGTAATTATAATCTACTATAAGGTTTGATTGGGATTTGTAAGGATTTGGTTAGAGTTTGTTAGAGTTGTTAGGATTTGTTAGAGTTTAGTTAGGATTTGTTAGGATTTGATTAGGATTTGTTAAGATTTGTTAGGATTATTTAAGATTTATTAGGATTTGTTAGAATTCATTTAGAATTTGATTAGAATTTAACTAGGATTTATTTAAGATTTGACTAGGATTTGATTAAGGATAGGTTAGGATTTGATTAGAATTTATTTAGGATTTGATTAGAATTTGTTTAAGATTTGATTAAAGTTGTTAGGGCTTGACTAGGATTTGATTAGGATTTATTTAGGAATTGACCAAGATATAATGAGGATTTATTTAGGAATTGGCCAGGATTTAATGAGGATTTTTTTAGGACTTGATCAGGATTTAATTAGGATTTAATTAGGATTTTTTTAGAATTTGACTACGATTTATTTAGGATTTGACTAGAATTATTAAAATTTGATCAAGATTTTATTAAGATTTGACTAGGGTTTGATTAAGATTTGGATAGGATTTGATTAGAGTTGTTAGGATTCAATTAAGATTTGATTAGGATTTGATTAGGATTTTTTTAGGATTTAACTAAGATTTGATTAGAATTTGACGAGGATTGTTAGGATTTGGTTAGGATTTAGTTAGGATTTGATTAGGATTTTTTTAGGATTTGACTAAGATTTGATTAAAATTTGACGAGGGTTGTTAGGATTTGGTTAGGATTTGATCAAGGTTTGATCACAATTTGACTAAGGTTTGATTAAGATTTGATTAAAATTTGATTATAATTTTTATTTTTAATATTTAAATGGAATTTCTATTTTAATATTTTTTTGAGATTTTATTATTATTTTATTATATCTTCTTTAGGATTTTTTGTGTATTCTACTATAACTAATTAAAAAATCTAATTAAATTTTTTAACGATTGAAGCATATTTATTAGTCTTAATTGCAAGTTTACATAATTCTATTAGAGGTATTAGGACTTATTATTGTTATTTTTTTTTTTTTTTTTATCTTCTATAGTCAAATATCCAATATATTTTCAAGCAAGACTTCATAAAATACGACAACAGTTTCATCTTTATACATGTCTATAGGTGATTGGTAGATTAGAAATTTGGCCAACAAGTTAGTCATGTATCACACATGTTGATAGCTTGTGGAACAAGCTAAATATATGGCGCACATATAGAAAACTTGTCTTGCAAGTTTGACACATGTTTTGCAAATTGGACATGTGTTGGAGGTCCTATAGAACGTCGCTACAGAGTTCTTAGGTAGATAGTATATATAGAAACAAAAGTAAAGCCTTCTTCACTCTTGTCAATTCTTGTTAACTCTTTTCTTACTTCTAGTCTAATTTGAGAGTCTTTGTGTTTTTTAGTCTCGTAATAGCCATTTCAATTTTTTCTTGAATATATATACTTTCTTATTTCTATTTTGTCATTTTCTTTTGATATAGATTACTCTTATTTATGCATCTACTTTTAGTTCGTATCCTTGAGACTAGATTCATGATAAGAATAAGAATAGAAATAAAAATTTATTTTATCATAAATTTCTACAAAGTGAATTGATAATTTGTGAGATATAAAAGAAAGACATAAAAATAGATCCTAAATATTTAGATTGATATAATTTAAAATCTATCTTATAAGAGAATATTAAGATTTTGAATGCCTTTTAGTTACTACCAAAACTAATGAATGCATTGGATATACACAACTACTTACTCATTTCTCAAATAAAGTTTGTAATATTAAAAAAAGAAAAAAAAGATGGATCAATTAATCTTCATGTGACTATCAATTAATCAACTATTTGCTAGTTTGAAGAAAGCAACATGATAATAGAAGAACAAATAATCAGATGTAATTATTTCATGCAAGATGTGAATTCTTCAAATTGGTATGTGCCGACCAAATCACAAAACGTTGCGAAGATACGGTTCCGGAATAGGGACTTTAGGTTTTGGAGTGCGGTCGGATGTGAGCTGCAAAAGTGGCGAAGGCGTGCAGGACATCTCTAGTTTGACTCTCGTGATCACGATCGAGGGGCGCACACTGCAGACACGCAGATCGGACAAAGCTTCAGGAGAGTTCATACCAATCTTTCCATTGTTGGGTGGTACCTGAAGTGCATCATCACCTTGCGTCGGCATCTTTCGTAGCTTTAGCCTTGACCTTCACCGAAAAATTCAGACCTTGATCCTGTCGTTTACTCAACTGGTTTTCCACAACTTATTTTCTGACAAAAACAGAAAGGTTGTATAATGCTAAAGGAGCACGCGTACAGGAAGTATCTAATGTATAAATGACGCTATGCTAGTCGGCAAACTGGGGTTGAAATGCTCCTGGAGACTGCACCTTTTGCGACATGGCGTAAAGGGTGAAGTGGGGGATTCTTCCTCCTTCACTAGTGCATTAAACAATTCAATATCATCACTGTAGAAAAGATTCGTACATCTATGGGTGGTTGAAGATAGTTCCTTCCCGTTCATATGTGTCAGCAATCAGTTCGTTGTGTGATCTTAAGCAAGTATACCGCAAACCTTACTGCTAAAATATCGCATACCATACAGATAGGTGTACGAGTATTGTGTTACTGTGTCCGTAAAGTAGGCCGGCTGGATTGTTTTCCTTTTGTATCACGCGCACCTCGCTGCTGTCTTTGATTAATTTATGTCCCTTAAATTGCATGGGGGTTGAATATGGAAGCTCCTTTATACTACGAAGGTAGTCGGTTGGCCAGCAGAGCTATATCATCACCCATTCCTAAGTGAAATGGGCAAGATTCTATTCCGTTTGCTTCAACAATCGCGGTGTAATGGAAATGGTTGAGGTTTGACCGACCCTCGTAATCCGAATCTTATGGTACCGACTAAGTTGGTTGTTTAGTATGTATGACCAGTGACTGAGCTTTTTTGAAGCAGCATCTTCATCTTTGCTCAAAGTGCACTAAATTTGTTTATTGTGGGACCTGCAGGTGATGATCAGTTGTTGCTGCCGACTTATCAAAGGGAATGTTGGAGTTGATGTAGCGTCGAGTTCTTTTTGCGGTTAGTGGGACAGATCGAAGCTTTCTATCGACAATACTGTTGCTCATATTGAGCATATCAAAGCAGATTAAGTTCGTTGCATAATCTCAAGACAGATCAACCTAGTGAAGTTACCACTACTCAAACCCAATGATGTTCAGTGCTCCAAGTGATTCGTGGCTCGCCTCGGGAAAATGGAAGGTTGGATTCGGGTGAAGTTTCGACGTGCACTCACAAGCTGGAAACTCAGTAGACAAGGTTTAGCATTGTTTTGTTATTGCTGACAGAGAAAGTAGCCTCAGTAAAAGCTCTCACTCTGAACCAATTTTAACCACCAACTGAATTGTAACCACGAGGGTTCTACGAATAATGGGCTTAGTTCTGTGTACTTGTGGTACATGCACTGTAGGGAGTCGTTCACAGGAGGAGCACAGTTCAGTCAAGGTTTTGATAACGGCTCCCAGAATCCGTGTTCAGTTGCATACTCCAAAATCACACGTACCAATGTCAGGGAATAGTCAGGATTTCTGCAACCGTCAGAAACGATATAGAGGATTACACTGATTTAGTTCGAGTAACTTATAAGGACATTAACTACTGCACATTACTAATATGCATAGAAGCTGATGCAAATGAGAGGCAGAGCGTAAGCTACGTAGCTTCCAGATGAATGGCAGACGACGTAGGGGTGTAAAATCCCTGATGGCAAGGGTTTGTTAACTAAACGGTCGAAGGAATCAAGATCTCTAGCGTGAGGGATCATTGGAAATGAAGGTTCGAGAGACAGTCACATCGTCAACGTGTCTGCCTCCCCAAGAGCTTACGTGCCTTAGCAGGGAGATTTTTGTCTTGGGGTTGCCGAGTCTTAGCAAGTCAGTACAGCGCATGAGCCTCACTCCCAAGAGCTAAATTAAATAAAATGAGGGTGTCAGTGATGGATCAAGTATTGGCGTTGCATAAACCTCTGCTTGGCTGTTCTTTGTCGTCCTTCCTGTCTCACAACAACTACCTGTATCCCGAGCTCGGGCCTTGCAGCCCTCAGAGTGAAGGATGTGCACATTGACAGGTTCCACGGATTTCTATTTCATGCAACAAGATTTAAAAACTTATGTCAGTGTAGCCATGCCATGACAATTGATGTCCGCAAAGCTTAAAAGAATTACAAGCAGACAGGGTTTCAGGATTGGAGATCTGGTCGATGGTTGAACTGACTGTGTAAGGGCTAGGCATGGCTCCAGACCCTGTGGTGACCGCTATTATCTGCGAAGCAACGGACAAGTGCCAGAAATATCTCCTAAAAGAACCATCGTATCTTGAAGAGGAGCTGAGGTGCGCTCGGACGATAGAAATCTCGGTGGATCTCGTGTTTGCAGCCAAGCGTCTGCTGGGCTTTCTCCGCACGATTGACAGCATCACAAGCCTGCACAGCTACACCCCTACGGTTGTGCGAGCAATTCAGAGGTGAGCACTTTGCAGACCACTTTGACCACGAAACGGCAAAATGGACTTGCTGTAGAGGAAATTTAAGATTAGGGCAGCTTTCTCAGCAAAGTACTACATGCATACTTGATCTCTTTCTGAAGGTAGAAATACATCTGTGAAGTTCAATTCTAGAATTTTTTGCTGTCACCTAATTATGTAGGTACCAAAATTGCTGGATGCCGTTGGCGGCAGAAGCGGAAAATTCTGAATGCAAGCTTGGAGAAAAGACAGAAACCGCTCTTCTTCCTTCAGTGGACGTGCAATGGGTGTGGCATCGTCACTGCTTGAGCCCGGTACACCAACATTTCAGCATTTCTGAAAATTGGTTGCCACTCTCAGTTTCTAGTCTACTTTGCACAATGACATGTCTAATCTAAACTCGCTTGCTGCACAAAACTTATGTTTCCTCACCTTGTGCATGCACTCCGCAGATGGCCTACAGAGATTTCTGCAAATCCAAGTACAGTCGCGTCATTGATTGTCCTCTTCTGCCTGATACTGCAAGTGAAGACGCTGCCCGCTATAGATGCAGAAAGCTATGGAATGAGCGTTACAAAGATGAACCCTTTGACATCGTTCTGAATCTATGGGGTAATACCGAGGACACTACTTCAGCCTTTCCAGCTGAGGAACCTCCTGTACCGGAGATTTCAGAACTGGTGGCCGTCATTACCAGACAAAGCTCTTTCTACTACCACGTAAGTGTCTCTGCAGCAAAATCCCAAAAGCAAGCAAAACCTGACATTGGAAATTATTCCTTCAAATATTATTTTTTCCAACAAGATTTCGCTGAAATGTGTCCCTGATTTCCACTTGCCGCAGATTTCACAGCCCTACATGTGGGAGGAAACGTTCCTGCAAGCCTCATTGGAGAGATACAAGTGCTTCCTCCACATTGTGAATAAGTCACGAGGTTCGATAATGTGTGTTCCAACTTACGACATTGATCTCATCTGGCATGCCCATCAGGTGATTGACCTTCAATCCTTCTGCTACTGATACAATACTTGGACAGTAGTTGCAATAATCTGAATGTAACTTCCCCAATACATGCAACGATGCTCACATTTGGCTCGTGATTTACAGGTGTCTCCTGTTGCCTACGCCAGAGACACGAAAGCTTTGCTCGGATGCGTAGTGGACCACGACGATAGCATGGAGAGAGGACCTTACACAAAACTTGGCGATAGCTTTGAAGATACAACCCAGCTATGGGAGAGTACGTTTGGCCATCCTTACGAAAGAGCCGGTTCCATGTACAAGGGGTCGAAGCCGGTGAATCTCCCTGCCCCTCACGACGGAAGTGACGGACAGCAGATTCTTGAGTGGGTACCTGTGACTCTTCCCTCCGAGTTCCGTCTCCCTGACGTAAATCTCAAGTTTCCTTGTCTTGTTCCAAGACGCATCGTGCAAGTAAGCATTCATCCATTTCTGTCCTCTTGGATGATTCACTAAGGAGACGATTTCACGCTGAATATTACCTTGACAATTGATGGTGATGAGCAGGTATGTATATTTATCAAAAGTGAGACCAACGTCATCTATGAAACAAAGCAGAAGATTGTCCTTTCTGTGCGCTTACGAGCATTGCAAGCTCACAAGCTCCTGAAGTTGGATGCGGCGGTGGTTCCTTTCGTCTCAAATCCACAATGGCAGAAGCTATGGCTACTCCACTGTGAAATGTCAACAAGGGGCGTCGTGCTCGAGGTACGGTGCCAAGTGGAAGGCTGCCTTGGGACTCTAAATCAGTCGAAAGTGATCGGGTCGAAGGTGCTCACGTGGGAGGCTCTGCAGAACGCGCCCATGCTCTCCACTAACACTCCAATTGAGCTCACGGAGAAGCGGTGGGTGATGGAAAGGAAAAAGTATCCTCTCCAGCTTCGCCTTGGAGCGTCCATTGCTCCGCCCGTGCAGGCAAGATTCTGGTGACCTGCAAGTTGAAAGTTGCAACCACAGAATCAGTTTTCCGTTTTCCAAGATACCGAACTTAACGTACTTGATCATTGAAATAGTGTCGCTTGCTCGTCATTGCAGGGTCCTTACCTTCTCAAGTCAGTGCCCGATCGAGTGACAGATGATGCTGGGGCGATGCTGTCAAATTTGATTCTGCGGATGAATAAGTATGAGCCTCAACGTGGACGCTGGATCTCACGGACTGTGTTGAATCACATGGGAAAGGAATGCTTTGTGATCCGCATCAGAGTGGCGAAGGGGATTTGGCGAAAGAATGGAGATCGACCTGAAGGCGTCGAGTGGAACGAGCGAGTCATCGATGTCTGCGAAGGAGGCTGGACTTACGTGGGGGGCTCAATTGGCTATGCCCCACGTATGTGATTCTCTCATCGAATTGATAAATTCCTTGAAAGCAATCATTTCTGTGCATTGATCACCATAGGTAACTAATCTGTGCCTGTTCCCAAAACAGATAAAATCGTGGGTACCGCAACGCCATGTGCGGATGACCTAGAGCATTACAGATTAAGCTGGCATCTATCTACCGGCACCTCTCTAGTCATCTCTAGGCCCTTGGAAGTCGAAAACGACTGGGAGCACAACCTCGAATTCCGTCTGACGGGCTCCTCCACAAACTTGGTATGGTTACTTCCACTTTAAACCTTGTCTCATCTTTGTGAAATTTTTTCAGATTCATGAGTCCTGTCTTTAATATGCAGTATTACTCTCAGTCGATCATCGATAGCAATGGGATGAATTCAGGTACGTTTGATAAACGGCAGGGTGCTCCAATACGAGGTTCCAAACGCAACGCTCCAGGAAGAAGAGGGCTTCGTCACGCTTATCCGCTACAACGCCCAAGCGCCGCAAGGCAAAGCCACCGCATTGTTCAACTGGCGAGTGTCGGCTATGGAGATTCACCCCGAGGAAGACGTGGTCCTTGTGCTGCTATTGTGCACGGCCACAATGAGATCGGTGGCCGACTTCGGAGGCAAACACCACGGTAATCTGTTTGCTCAGAGACGACACAAGGAGTCCAAGCCGGGGCAGAAAGACTGGGGGTCCGTGGTAGTGGAAAACGCGGCCTCGCAGTCCAATCTAGCAACATGGTATCTCAATACGCCGCGGCTCACTGACACCGACGAGGGTCCTCAGTCGACGCGGCTCCATCATACAGGGCCCATGGGTGGCGCTTGTGGATCAAGCTGCCAGGCAGGGGAGGGGATCTGGCCGAATGCAGAGTGGGCATCCGTCAAACATCAAGGCTGGAAACAAGTAGCGAACCACTCGTCTGAGGGCACCATCGGTGTTTGGGGCAGGCGCACGGGAAGCGGAATTCAAATGGATCTGTCACGGATTACCAGACAAGTATGAGCAACTGGGTTAGTTCTTTCGCACTATAGTCGCGTTCCGGAGATCTGTTGCGTGGCATTGAACGCGAGCCCCTAATGACACAATCTATCAGTATGAATTCCAACATGGGCAGTTGGTTTGGTGCTTTAAACTCAGAGGTTTGAGTGTGGAAAAAATCTCTAGTTTGGAGCAGTGAACGCTGCTGTTTTGCATGATCATGATGTTTACGAGGCAAGGCTGCGATTTGATCCAGCGGGAGCTCCATTTTGTGGTGACAGCGGCGGTGCGCGGCAGTTCGCGCCAGTGGGCGTCTCGTGTGCCGTCATCAGATCGCTTGGTTATGAGCGGACTCTGTGGCTATACTTTCACTTTTTCAAAAGACAGCATCAAATGTTCACAAGTCACAATTATCGTTAAAAATCTCAAAAATATCGTAACCACATTACTTTGCTTTTTTCTTTTCTCTCTTTTCAAATGAAGATGAATGTGCAATTGAGCTGATAATAAGCAATAAAATATTCTATTTTATTTTTAAAGCTAATTTTTGAACCAAAAGATTTAATTTTTTTCTACTTGGTTTATATATTCTTAATTTAATCCTAATCTTTGATGATACAATACTTATTGCCAAATAAATTCTTATTCTATTACCATTTTTCTACAGTAAACAATCAACATACTAAATAAACTATATATATTTAAATATGTTGTAATTGTCTTAAACTCATTCACATTTTGTCCTAATAAATTAAATTTATATAAATTTAATATGTGTAATTATTATAAAAAGTAGAATTTTTATCTTTTAAAAATTTACAAAAACTTTATTGAAAAAAAACTAATTAAAATCTCAACTATTTAAAAATTACAAAGTCACAAAGTTAAAACATTCTTGATCAAGATGCAACAAAGAAAGTTGAGATCTAGTCTAAGGGCAAATATAGCCCTTGTAGATGATTCTACCACTATTAAAGATGTACTTAAGTTTAAAGATGTAATATAATAGAAGTTAGTCATAGATAGGCTATTAAATAGGAGATCTATATAATAATTCTGCTAATTCTCCTAAATAAAAGTTGGCCACAAATCCTAAATAAGACAAGCCATCTTGGTACAATGTTGTTGTCATTTCTACATGGATTGAGTTTGTTTAAGAAAAATAAGCTTGAGCTTGAAGCTTCTTCCAATAAGTTTAATTTCATACCTTACAACAAATATGACATTGAAATAAATACTTCCAAAAGGTTCTCTCTCTCTATTGGTTGTATTATTTTGAAGACATTATTTTGTATGGCATTTCAAAAGATTCAATTGATTTGCAATGAAAATAACCTCAACTTTTAAGGCAGATGCAATAAATTGATTATTGTGAATTATATTTGTATTGCATGTGTCATTGGTCTTCAGATCATTGTTAAGTCTTTCAACAAGGTTATTGGTTTTTTTATTGCTCTTGATTCACATACCTTATATGGTATGTCATATCTAAACATATGCACATGTTCCATAAATAAGGACTATATTTATAATTTCTACTTATTGATAATATGCCTCTTTGAATGTCATATTAGAGAGATCATGTTTGAAATATTAGTTTTTGAATGCTCTTTATTCTTCTTGGTGTGATATCTTGATTAGTTATTCAATAGATGGTGCTCGTTCAATGATTGGAAGAATTTGTAGATTGGCTACTAGATTTGAAGAGTGTATATTGTCGTATTACATGAAGTCTTGCTTGAAAATGCATTGGGTACTTAGTTGTGGAAGGTAAAAAGAAAATTACAACAATAAGTCCTAACAACTCTAATTAAATCATATATAAATTTTAATTAAAGCTAAACAAATATAATCAAATATTGATTAAATCTAATTAAATTTTTATAGAAATTATCAAAAAAATA
Source organism: Physcomitrellopsis africana (assembly GCA_036785485.1). Lineage (NCBI taxonomy): Eukaryota > Viridiplantae > Streptophyta > Bryopsida > Funariales > Funariaceae > Physcomitrellopsis > Physcomitrellopsis africana. The sequence continues at coordinate 180,024 of JAWRVF010000026.1, read as the reverse complement.
TAAAGAAAACCTAAATAACTTATAAGTTCTAAAAAAATCTATAAAAATCTATTAAAAAATCCAAAAAAAATCTCAAAGAAATTTTTTTAATTTTTTAAAGAAATCTTAAATAATTTTTTAAGAAAATCCTAAAGAAATCTAGAAGAAATAAAAAAGAAATTTAAAAGAAACCTTAAAAAAATTAAAATCCTAAAGAAATTTTTTAAAAATTTTTAAAAATTTTTAAAGAAAATATTAAAAAATCCTAGTCAAATCCTGATAAAATCTTAGTCAAATCATAAATCTTAAATTAATCCTAATTATATCCTAAATCAATCCTAATTAAATCCTAAATCTTAAATCAATCCTATTTAGATCCTAAATTCTAAACAAATCCTAATCAAATTCTAAATAATCTCTATAGCAGATTGAATTCTCAATAACTAATAATTAAACCATCAATTTTGACTCAAAATTTATACATCTCTCAAAAACTAAGTTAGAAATAAGCATAAAGATTTAAAAGAATATCCAACTTACCAAATAGAAGATAAATCCAAAAATCTGCTCAGGTATAGGCCAACCTCCTTTTTTAATCTTGATATTGATTTTCTAACACCATTATCTCCGTCTTGCACCATTCAATTGCTTCTAAAATTTATAAATATATAGGAATCAAGTCTACCACCCACATACATAATTTTCACTTTGATCCAATAAATAGATTATTAGATATCTTAAAAACCCTCATTAATCCTCAAAATCCAATTTCTGAGATCTTATTCCACTTGAACTTTAATAACCTTTAATCTAACTATTTGATCAAATTTATATTTATAGCATATATTTATCACAAATATAATTACAAATCCACATATTTTTATTTGTAGATCTACTATCAAACTTATAGAATTTTTAAAAATATAAATCCTATTTTATTTTATAAAAATTATAGTCATCCAAAACAATCCTAATTTTGCAAAGCTCTTATAAAGTCAATATCTATCCAAATCACTTAAAACTAATACTTAAAAAAATCTTCTAAAGTTTTTTTCAAATCTTCTTTTTTGATCAACCAAAGAACTTTCTATCTAACATTATCGCATTGCAAATTAGAACATAGTATAAAAGACATAAAAGAATGTGTTAAAATAAAAAGATTAAGATTAAAAAAGAAAAGGAAGGTTCTTTCCTTTTTATCTCTAATCTAATTTAAATTGTTTCTTTCTACTTATTAGGTTTTTTTTTATTTATCTTAAATCTACTTTACCTTTATTTTCTTTTTTCTTAGATCTGAACTTATATGTTGTGGGCTGAAATTAGAAAAAAAGTTAGTAGAAAATTACTAGTAAGAAGGTAGAATGGAAATTCACCTTGGAAAGTGAAATTTCTTCAAGTTAGTCTAAGGGAAAAGGTTGAAGAGATGGAAAGACATGGGCTGAGAGGTCTTTTTGACCAAGAGGATAAGGAAGACTAGGCGGAGATGACAAGGGAAGAGTGAAGATGTAAAAGGAAAGAAAAGCAGAATAAGAGGAGAAGAGTATAGGAGAGCAAAGAGAGTATTTTTATATATAGACAGAGTTAAAAGACGAATTTGAGTGTAAAATTTGGTAGACATAATCTATGTAAGTTAAGGAAGAGATGAGTGTAAGTTTGACATTCATTTGTTTTAAAAATAAAACGTTATACTCTTTCAAAAAGACAAGGGTCTATTTCCAAATTAGTGAAATTCGAAGGAGTGTATCTTTGTGATTAGAGTAGTGTTTTGAGCAAAATTTGTTGAGATTTTCAGATATTTAAGTCTATTAGGTTGTATAAAAAATTGATTGCCATTTGAGTTATATTCAAGGAGTTATGAGGAAAATTGTGGTTGGATCTAGAATTGTTAGAAGGCAAAATTAAAGAAAAGGATGGAACCTATAATTCAAGTTTGGAGAGAACTTTTGGAGCAATAATTGGAGGGTGTTTAAAACATGAGACAAGCTATAAGCCTACCAAATTTCAGCACTTAGGTCTTCTTTAATGAAGAGCAATGAAGGTGTGAAGCTAAGGGGGTCTAGAATTGAAGGCTGCAAGGAGGGATAATTTTGACAACGTGGTTCTCCCAAACCACAATAGATATGATCAAAATGTTTTTGGGATTTGCTTCCTTACTTTCTTAAGTATCTTGTTTCTAAATTTCGCTTCAATTGATGTGATATCCTAGGATTTATGAGCAAAATTGAGAGCAGGTCTCTAAAGGCAGAATAGGTTAGGGTTCATAAAGTATAATTTTTTTAATGTAAATTGTTCAATTTTATGAACTTTTATGGATCTCATCTTGCACTTGATTAACTAGAGGCACAAAAGATTCAGTGTTTCTTAGGGCTAAGACTCTCACCACGACACTGTAGGTATGTGGTTTTGTGCCTTAGGATTTGATATCAACTCAGGTTCACAACCAATCTTCTTCAAGTATCAATTCTTGGAAATTTGAGGTAAATTTTACTAAAATCTATTCTTAATTCCTTTTCAAAGATGCATATATCAATTATTTATCTCATTTATTTTGATTTGGCTTATTTATGCTCCTACAAAATAAGTAGAAGTCTCTTCTACAAGAAGGCAACATTAGTAATATTTAATTTTTATTACCTCCTTATCTATTATTTATATTTTTTTACTATAACTTTTTAATTAGACTTTTCTATGATAGAATCCATATTCTTATTTTTCACCATATAGTCATGTTACAATACAAGAATATTAGCTAGAGTGATTTGTATTTTGTGTAGACTACATCAACTTGATATAGTGATGTAGCATATTTTTAAGGATATACTTGACAATGAATTCTACTCAAAACTGATGGTAATAATTAGATACTTATAGTGCAAACAAAATTTAATCTTGAATATCATTTGACTTGCCTCAAAGTTTCTGATGTTTGTGGAATTTTAATAGATTTGTCTTGTACTTGGTTGATCAATAATATCATACCTCTACAAGATCACTTCAATGTAAAAAAACCTTCTTGCACTTCAAACAATGATTGGTAGATATTTCTTTTTGTAATTCATGTCTTAACTTGTAGGTCCAAGATGGTGTTTGACTTGCTTCAATTAATTATATTACTTTCTCAATAATATACAAAAAATTTAGGTCTTATTAATACATATTGTAGAATGACCGAGATGGTAGGACCATTATCAAATGCAAATATTGCTGAAATTAACATATCAAACACCAAAGTTTGTGGCATGTTTGCTCTAACATATACTAATGCTTTCTTGTGTATAGATGGCTTCAATATTTGGATTATTCAAACAATGTCATATTTAAAAGAAGATATTGCTAAATCTTTGATTGTTGCTATTGCTAAGATATTTATACAGGTAGCAAATGGTATATATGAGATTATTGTAGCAAGATTCAAACAACAATTCTAATAATGAACTTCCGCCAATATTGTTATACTAGCTTGATAAGATGGATCTATCCACTTTCAATAATATTCTAACTATTTATATATCTTGACTACAAAAGAGGCTATTGACAATACATATTCATTAAATTGGCAAAGATTTCATTGGTCTTTTTTGTATTTTTTAAGAAGAATCTCAATTCAAGAGAGGAATTTATGCATGTAATAATAGTAAAACTGATTTCTTTGGAGATTGGCAAGTGACTAGTATTCACTTCAATGATCTTTGTCAATTCTATGATGACTTGGTGTCAATATTTTCAAATATTGTTATAGTTGAATCTGATTTCTTTATCATTCGATGGGAAAAGAATAAATATTATATAAGCTTCATAAATTTTTCTATAGAAGAAATTCTTTATTACAAATAGTTTGATATTTTAAACATTCTTAACATAAGCCTTTGCTACAATTCTTAATAGCGTTGTCGTATGTTGTGAAGTCTTGCTCAAGAATGTTCCAGGCACCTAGCTGTAGAAGATAAAAGGAAATAACAATAACTAGTCCTAACCTCTCTAATCAATCTCTAAAAAAATCTCAACCAAATCCTAATTAAATTGTAACCTAACCCTAAACAAATCCTAACTAAATCTTTATCAATCTTGGTCAAATCTTAATTAAATCCTAAACAAATCCTAATCAAATTTTAAATCAAATCCTAAATCAAATCTTAGATAAATCCTGATCAAATCCTAAATCAAATCCTATTGAAATCCTAACCAAACCCTAACCAACCCTACACAAAATCCTAACTGAAACCTAACCAACTTACTTCAATCCTTGGGCGATTTAGAATCTGAATATCTATTGACTAAACTGTTGATCTTACTTAAAAATTTACATATCTCTTAAAAATTAAATTAACAGCAAGCACATGAAAATTGAAGAAGATCGAACTTACCAACAAGAAAATCAATCCTAAAGTTCAATTAAGTATTGGCCGGCCTCCTTCTCCAATCTTAATACCGATTATTCAGTGCCAATATCTCTTTTTTGTACTATTCAATTGCTTTCAAATTTCACATGCATGTAGAAAATTAAGTCTTCTACACACATACACAAATTTCACTCCAATCCAACTAGCAAATTGCTAGAAATCTTAGAAAACTTGAATGACCTTCAATTCCCAATTTTCGAGACCCCAACCCATATAAACTTCAATAATCTTTGATTGAATTGTCAAATTCACAACACCCTACAAGCACAACCATATGCACCAACTCACAAAATTTCACTTGTAGATCTATAATCAATCTCACAAAATGCTCAAAAATATAAATCCCAATATATTTACAAAAATCAGAGTCACCAAAATCAACCGTGACTTTGCAAAGCCCTTATAAAGTTGTTACAAACTCAAATCACTCCAAATCAATGCTCAAACAAGCCCTCTCAAGTCTCTTCTTTCACCTAACTCTCTGATCTACAAAAGATCGCCCGACCCGCCGTAGTCACGCCGTTTAGTACCTCAGGGTCTGATTCCAACCCAGGCACATAACCGGTCCTCTCCGAGTATCAATTCTAATATTCTTAAGATAAAATTTTCTTAAATCTCACCTTAACTCTTCCCTAAAGATGCCTATATTATTTATTTTTCTAATATATTTTTTTTTTGCCTTATTTATGGCCATACAAAGTAAATAGAAGTCTCTCCTATAAAAAGGCAACATTAGCCTTTTAACTTTTTTTTTACTTTCTTCTCTATTATCTATAATTCTTAGATAATTTGCTCAAATATTTCCATTTGAGCTCCTATATATTATAGTTATTCCCTTTCTCTTTCACCTAATGGCCGTGTCACTACACGACACCATCCCTCATGTCTCTTAAATAAATCTCAGCTTTGACCTTTAAATAGTCTATTTAAGATATTTAAGAAAAACTTCTTATTTTAAGAAGGTTGATCATGGATGATAAGTATAATTTCTTTCTAGCAAATGGAATTTAAAAATTAAGTTTCTTTCTAAATGGTTGTAATATTATAAGATATAAGTAGATATTCAAGATCAAAAACTATTTAACATGAGAAACTATGAACCACGAGATAATTTTTTTGGCAAAAAAATTCATACAAATACATAAAGTGAATTTTAATAAAAAGTTTGAAGTTCTTGCCAAGTTTACCACTATTAGATGCATTCTAATTATTGGATCAATATTAGACTTAGAAATTTGCCAAATGGATGAAAAGATATCATTTTTTTAATAAAAACTTTAAAAAATTTTAAAATAATATTTACATGAAGAAACCTAAGGGATTTTTGTAACAAGGCCAAAAACATCTTGTTTGAAAACTCAACAAGTCATTGTATGGGCTGAAATAATCATCAAAGAAGTAAAAATAAAAATCCAAACAAGAAATTTGACTTGTAATTTCAAAAAAAATTAACTTTGCAAAGTAAGATAAGTTGTGATACTATGCTGAGTGGAAGAAAAAATAATTATATCATAGAAATATTACAACACATTAGATTTATACAATCTGGAGATGAGTGTCTTTAAATCTCTAAAATCACACCCATACTCTAATGATTAGGAGGTGTGACCCTACCTGGTAGTGTGATGCAAATCCAGGATTGATTAAGATTGCTTACTTTAGATTCTTCCACATACAACAATCTTACAAAAATAATAAATTTTAGAATGCAGTATGTTGAATGGAACCCAGTTCTGCAAGTTTCAATTGGATATCATACACTGACCTTGAAGAATAGTCACTTGTATGTAAATAATGTACATATTTTACACGATGAAAATATTTTATGCTGTTACAATTGCCTCCAAAGTCTACTATGTATCAATTACGTACATCCGATACTCGTCTCATGTGCTCATTGTCAACCTTATCTGAGATCCTCACGGCACTCAGTTGGGGACCAGATTTCCTTGCACCTTATGGGATGACCTTGGAGTCTAGACTCCACCTTACTTCACTCTCCTTGGGATTAGTGTCAATTGTGCTGCAAGTCGATGATCTTCTGCAGCCGGTTGAGCTTTTTCACCCTTTCTCTGACAAGCCGTTCCCAACAACGTTTCTGGCAGATACTTTAACTCCGTAGATTACAATCGCCACAATTGGTGCCATCTCATACTTCAAAATACCTTCGAAACTAGGTCCTCTGAATCCACAACGTTGCAGATGTTACTCGAAGTAGATTACCATGATCAGGTGCAGATCGTTTAGCTCATGACAACACTTGGCATAGTTGGTTATCCTGTGGAAGCCACTCACAAAAATTACAAGTAGAATCAAGCGCGGTCGAATCTGAAGACATATGATTATCCAACAAATCACTGCTACCAATGTTGTTGCCTTCGCTCAAAGCAGCTTCCATTGCATGTCTCACAATGTCCTCGTCCTGTAATTGAATCAGCTCAGAAAGAGGATAAAACGACTCCCTTCCTTTAATCCTCGTCAAATCCTCGAAATCTTGTAGTGGTCCCTGCAAAAACAACCGAACTCTCTCAGTGCCTAGTTTCCAAACATTCACACCGCACACCTATAACCTCTAGGGAACACCCCAAACATGCAACGAAGCAGCTTGTTTAACGCCGACCTTTGCCTCTAATAGAGTGTTGCAGAGGAGCAGAAAGACAAAGATAAGAATGGTAAAGAGCAATGATTGAGATCAGTCGATAGGAAACATCAGCGAACCTTGCAGCACTCCAGGTAGTGTCGGTTGGCTTCGCTTTCGTTTACAGTACCAGGAAGGATCCTGGTTCCATACCACGAATCATCTTCATTGATTCCCATACTTGAAATATACCTGCATATATTTAAAAAAACTAAGTTAAATTAAATAATACAACAAGAATTATACACCAGCAGCTGCAACTGGACTAAGATAGCGACTGGCTACTGACTTTGTCTTAGAAATTTGGTATGCCACTTACACACATACGGAGTGAAGTATTCAGAAGATTATGCCTTTATAAGATTCAAACAAGTTTAACTACTATGATTATCGTCCTTTTTTGTACACACCTAAAAGCACGATAAGATACTCTCAAAGGAGAAAATCGTCTACCTTGTAAAAAGCTCTTCCTCCGCACAAGGAATTTGTGCTGTTAACCAGTTCATATCCTCAAGTTCTTTATTGTTTTCTTTTTCCTTCGTTGCCTGGGCCTGTAAGCTTATTTCAGCATCTGATTTTGCTAGATCATTATCACCTGACCTTTTTTGACCATACAGCCAGTTCGGAGTTTTTAACTGCACTTCCCTGAATGCACAATCAGATGTGACTATGTCAACAAGAGGGCATGAATCTAAAATCGCAAATGTGCGTGTTTTGAGCCATACCTCCTACTTTCTGTAAATTACATAGGAAAGCACATTTTCCGCATGTGCTATGAAGTCTCATACTAGATACAGAAATGACATAATAAAAAGCAATTATCTTACGCGGCATCACTTGCAACTCCTGTGGCGGCGCTCCTCTTAAATCCAGAATCTCCATACATGCGCACACTCTTGGCAGATCCACAAGTTGCCTACAAAACACAATAAGATGCACTAATTTGGTAGGCAGGCCAAATTTAATCTACACAATAATCCCAGAAGGTCATGTATGTTGCAGTCCTTAAGTGTTTCAGAACAATATTAACAACGAGTTAAGAAGAAAAACAATTTTTCTAATATTACGTTTCTTTCTTATCTAGAACATAGATTTAGAACCAAGACAGTGATTAATTTATTGTCAATACATTGCTATCACCTATCACAACTGATGAGCTTCTGGGATAAGGAGATCCAAAGAAAACAAAAAAAGTTCTAATGTAACCTGAAGCTTATCAAATGATGTCAGCTTTTGGCGGTGAAAATCTTCTTCATATGGAGATGCAGAAAACAGCTTGCTGTTTCGTGATTTTTGGAAGCTAAGTGATGGCTTCTTACTGTCTTTTCCTGGCTTTCTACAATTTCATTCACGCGTTAAGTTTAGGAGATTTCACCAAAAGCGTCTAGTGAAACCAAACATGCCCTATGCAAATCAAGTGGGTTATTACTATGAGAACGTCGATCGTCTACATCTTAGCAACATGCGTTTTATGTACACCCATCGCAGCACTCATCAGAGAAAATCAGGAGAAACTCGTGGAGTTACCCAAGTTATTGACATAGTTATGACATTTATACCTGACCTTAGCATTGATGGAAGAATGCTAATAAAATTTCTGTAACTTGTAGTACCTTACCAATGACGAATTCAACAATGCTTATACGAAGCTCACTAAGGCATTTAGTGGGTACACACGATTTCCTCTTATAAGTCTAAAACTCTTCACAATTAAGCTAAACATTAATGTGCCAAACCAATCCACTATCAACCAGAGCTAACAGCCACAATAAGGTTTAAAAAGGCCTTGGATTACTTGTGTTCAAGAAATGCTTCTTCTTCTTGACCGCCAGCATGTAAATAATAATCAGTCTCCAACTCCCAGAGAGCAGGCTTTCCTTTTTGAGGCTGAAAGTGGCCTAAGAACCTGTATACGAGCTAGCATGTTAGATCCGGGCAATCTATTAAGTCCCTAGAAAAGACTTTCAAATAATGCTTTCACCGAAATGAAGTAGCAGGTTAAGCCACTCACTCTAGGTATCTGAAAGTTACTAAGGTATAAACTTAATCACTAAACCAGAAACTTGACATTCACAGCACTGTAATTATAAATACTTATGAAATGATCATACAAATTCATGGCATCCTGCTTCTCGCCATCCGTGATAGTATTGCTATAATATCGTCTGATGGACTTGAGAAACTCTTGCGACTGAGTGGTGGCTTTCCATTTGCCTTGCCTCTCCGGAAAAACCTGTCAGCACCTCTATCTGAATTACTCCACGCAATCCACAATCCTGCTGATAATATATTCATTCATCCTTCATCTCTACAAATCTATTATTTTGAAAGAATGCATATATCACCAAATTGAAGAAAAGGAAATGACGAAGAAAGATTTCCATCCAAAAGAGAAGGAAGTTCGTACATAATTGTGAGCCTCAGATCCCCCGTACTGAAGCGCTAGAGAGTCCCCCATGTTTTGATACATATCCATCAAAGCAGCTGCAACCCCACTGTCAGGGTCTATCTTGGGACTGTCTGTGAGACCAACAGCTTGAAGCTGACGTCCCAAAGCTTCAAGGCCATAAGCATATTGTGCAACATTAGTGCGATCAAGGCAGTCGATGCAGTTCGTCCTCAAGACACCACTTTGGTATTGAGGTTCTCGTACCTTGTCTACCTTAGAATTTATTTTCTCAACTTCTTGTACACTTACAAGTCTACTATTCACACTACTTCCGGTGGTAGTATACAAACTGCCCAAGTCCATACATAACTGCCGGTTTCCCAGGTCTAAAGCCAAGCGACGATCCAATGACAAATCTAGTAATGAGGTTCGGTCTCTCGATGGGGATTTTCTGCCTGCTGGTAATCTGCCAAAGAGTAGTAATAAAAGCAGATTTTATATTGCATGTGAACACATGTCATGAATCAGCGCCGCAAGAGCTAAGAATGAATTTCAAGTTTTGGAAATAGAGAAATATACGAAGTGAGATCTCTACACACAGCAAACAATAAACGCTGTGGCTCTTCCATGAGGATATCTAAAACCGAAAATGATCCTCCTCATATATGAATTTCTCTGGTGAGTAACTTACGCTGGAGTAGTGGATATGAAACTCTGTTGCAATTTCCTTTTAGGAAGGAGTGCTTTGCCACCGTAGTAGAAGCCAGTGAGGTCCAGGACATCGGCTGCTACACTTCCAAGCACTGCCAGTACGTTGGCCGATTTACTGCCACTGAGAGAAGCAAACCGGATTAGTCAGCGCTATCATGATTTTCATCTGTATCAACGATACCATACACCGACTCATACAAACAATGCACATCGCCAAAATATTTGATTTGCTTCAGCAGCTATTCCCTCATAATATTTTAACCACCTTTTAGCAAACTTGTGAAAATCCCAGTGAATAAATTTTAGCTGTTTCTCTTCGGGATATGTTTGATTCAGGTACCCAACAGCATTCGCGAACTCTCGTCGCAACATCATTTCTCGTGGTCGTTTCTCAACTGTCTAAACCCAAACACGGTATCCAAAAAATTAGCTGACTTTTATACACGAAGAATAGAACTCAATAGAGTAAAGGTCGTAATTTGCTGGAAGTCGTTTGGAGAAAACCACTTGATACAAGTGACATGTTCGGAACAGAATTGAACACGCGGAACTATATTTAAATAAAACATCTTGGAATGACTAGATTGATCGTGAAATTCATGATGGAGTATGCTACAATTAATCTAGTCTGGATTATGAAGGTAGTACATACCTTGATAAGACTTAAGATTATAATTGGATCGCCGTATCTCCTTGACAGATCTTCAAAGTGGAGCTTTGTAGTGTGATATGTTGGATCAAATCTTTGCACTAAGATTTTACAGAAAGATAACAAACCACGCTTTAGATGATCGTCGATTACAGCCTTAAACAATAAACGACAAATCCACCTTTTCCACTTGAAACGACATTCGCAAAAGCATAACAACTGCACGCATATACGGTGCCTCACTGTGACAGGCATCTACAATATTAGTATGAGACTAAACAGTGATTAAAATTACGTTAACGACCAAACTAAGTAAATCAAACTTCTAGAAGAAGAGAAGGCAGTGATTTTTTTCTTGTGCTACATAGTTGCTCTTTGACTTGCATGTTTTGTAGTACCAGTACTTACATACAATATCAGGCTTGGGACTAAGTCGCGACATTTCCTGGGACCAAAAGAGAGGAATAGAGCCCCGATGTTGCACAACCGAACTAATTTGTACAGTACTTCGGCCAATTCCCGTCTCCTCGTTCATAACTAGCTGCTCTGTCTCTACATCGTTTGCCACCCGGCCTTTGTCGTTCACACCTCTCTTCAAGTACCTGGAGTGAATGAGAAGATGAAGCACTCCATTTCATGTCCTAGTTTGCTGATTGAATTCCTGAAGTTATCACCACAGCGTGCAGCATGGTAAATACGAAGGTATTAGACAACCACTCACCTTGTCCCAGCAAAGTGTCGAGACCGTCTTCCAACAAGAGTAATGACAAATATACGACCAAAAACGGAAAGCTTTTCCTGCATTCAACAAAAGGAATCCGTTTAGAAACTTAAGAAATGTACGAAATATTAATTGCCTACATTAAGTCTTTCTTGCTAAAGTAAGTATGACAATCTAAGCTATCAGGATTACTGCAAACAAATATCACAAAAGAATTCCCAACAGTGCGGAAGTAGAATCTCAAAGCCAACAACTCACAGTGCCATATAAGATTGAGGTATCGTAACTTGATTCTGCTAGAATTCTATGCAACCTGGAAAAAAGACGGGAAGTCTAACAAGTGCTTCTAGTATATGCAAACAACAGTCACCTGCTGAAAAAAGCCATGAACCAGGGCCACAGTCCACCGAGTATTTCCTAACGATTGTCGGATGCCGCTTGTGAGAAACGCATTCCACACAAACATATTATCATATGGCATTTGGCCGTCGTCTAGTGACTTGACATTTGTTTGCACGGTTTGCATAATGCGGTAAGTATAACTGAAGTAGAAGTCTTTGGTGAGGTCCACTCCTATTAGCAACTTCTTGTACCTGAATCAAAAAATCCCAGAATGGTTTGAACGAGGCAAAAATAAATAAATAAATAAATAAAAATGAGTCCATTATATCTCACATGTCTCATCTTGGCAACTTGCAGAAAGAAGGATGCAAATTACTTCAAACTTGAACAGGCAATAAGGAGATTTATGATCATTCTAAAGTGCATCAAAACGGCATCAACATGAAATGGCAAGAAAACCAAGATGTTTTAACAAATGATAAAAACTGCAGAAAAAGGTGCAAGAGAGAAAGGACCAACCTGAGTTCCACCTTTGAATGAGAGACTTCAGTCTGCACAGTCGGGTGTGGCACAGTTATGAGCTGGCTCTCCTCAATGCTATATATCTTATGGCCACATACTATTCCAATCTGCCGTCGCTTGGTGACCAAAATCATGTAATAAGACTCTGTAAACTTGATAAACCCTATGAACAGATAAATAAAACGTGCAAAAGTTACCAATTGTCGCTGTAAAAACATAACACATTCATAACACGAACTGGCTCCAGACCAATGCAGTCTTCAAAATAAAGTAAAATCAAATCAAACATAAGACCTCTCTGTTTCTACCAACTCCTGTTAAAATGGGGATGGGTGAAGGAACTAGAATGTAGAAACTTATTCAAAACCACTGCACAATTTTGATATGCTTGGATCTTCATTAATTTCAGATTGCATATAGACCAATCAATATCAACATAGAAATGGCCACATACTTTTAGACTTGTCCAACTCTTCACAAATATAAGAGGAGAGCAGTCATTGTTATGAAGAGGATTAGAAACTTTACCGACGATGCCATAACATTTCGTAACAAATTGAAGCCCACCAGTTGGTTTATTACCCTCTGCAATACACGATAGGAGCGTCTTGCACTCAGCTTCCGTGTATATCAAGGGATCTTCTACCATGTTAAGCTCCGCGGCTTCAGTGCGATCAATCTTTAGCACCTGCCAGTGTTGTTTCTTTTTGTCCCTTCCGACAAGATAGTATTTCTGATAGCACAACAAATTCACACTCAGATGAGTCATGTGCATGGAATCATTTTAAAGATAAAAAGTAATCAATTGACCGAGACTCCACACTAGCCTCCCATATGAATGCTTCCTGATAATTAATTTTATAAAATATAGAATACTGCAATTGAACTCTAGCGTTCTCCACTTTCTCATTCTCATGCCAGTTTTCGTAAAAGAAATTACACTGTACATATCCGTACCGAAGCCTAGGCCACGAATGTTTCTACGAAGCTATTGTTTCTCTCTGCCGAACATTACATGCCTTACTCGAAACTTTAAACTCAAGGACATATTAGTGGTTCAATTTTTGCAGAGAAAGTTCATGGTAGGCAAAAATGGTAAAAGGCAATAAATAGACGTAAATCCGCTAGACCATTTTAGGAACCTGCCAAATGTTGAGCAGCATTTCCCAAAGCCACCACGGTATAAGTCCTCAGAAGAAATCAGCTTCTCTTAATAATGCCAAAGATTTTTTTTAAAAAGAGCCCTTGCAAATGCAAAAACTGTAAGTGAGAACTGGAGTTGCGATGGCTGCGTCACTACGTACCGATCGTGTCTCGTACAGCGTGAAATTCTCAAGAGGATAGCTTGTAGGATCCAGATCCTTGTTGCCCTCCACCAATGGTTTGTAACTAATGGTCGCAGGAGGAGTCATCGCAAATAACCGCGCTGTGTCCTCCCTTTGTTTCCTGTCTGACTCCTGAACTAGCTTTCGTTTCTCCACAAGCCCCCCATCCACTAAACCTCCCTCGTTCCCCACCACGGTGCGACAATGACAGTGGAGACCAGGAAACAGCCTCACGACCCCACCTAAGCACCCACGATACTCTCTCAGGAGGTGTTCACTGAGGAGGAAGCCCGCGCCAAAGCAGAAAAGATGCTTGGCACAAAGAAGTGATACAGTTGCCAGCACACTCAAACTTGCACTTAGCAGTTTGTTAGTCCCCACCATGAACCCACACCGCAATTTATCTTTACTTTGATCAGATATTCTACCCCTTCGGATTACGCAAAGAAAATCACTTCAATTGATGTGATTAGGAATGCAATTAACCCCAACATCACATTGTCCTTTCAACAAACTTGCTGTAAACAAAGACCTGCCATTGGGTACATGTATCAATCCCAAACAGTGGACACGCGACGCATACTCATAGAGCGGAGATGAGTCACTCGCAGCTAACACAGACATCCCAGTTTTGAAATCACTCCTTGTTGAGCGAGGCCCACATTGAAACTAGTGCCAACCACTTAGACACTTTTTGCAAGCGCTTCATTTCGTAAAATGTTCGTTCAAGAATCACACAATTGTGTTGCCAACTCTGTGTTTCGTCTGCCACCTCTGTATTTCGTCTGCAGAAATTATGAACAAATTTGATGCTACTATGAAGCCAAAATGTATCATAAACGTGCACCGACCATCATAATCAAAAGCTCAATCGCTTCCTTAACACGCTAGCCTTGTGCTACGTTTTATATTTCTAGTACAAATACTGAATTATCAGCAGTAGCTTCAAAGTTCAAAGTAAAGTAATCACTATCCAGGTGTTTCAACGCAATACACATGATTCATCTGGCATAGAATCACAGCACGACCCAGTTTGTGAGGTACCAAATGTCGGATTCAAGGCAGGACTGACAAAACAATAAATGAAAAAGACAGTGCTGTGCTCCTTCATGTTGGTGGAAATTGTTACGTCCAGGTGGAGACACAGTGACTGGTTCAGACTCGCTGGCCAATCTTCCGCAGAGTATCCTTTGAATGGCGGGCGAAGAGGATATTTCTGGGCTTGTTATAACACTTGGCGAGGTGCCTCAGCTCGACGTCACTCAAGCTATATATGGAACTCCACCAATTCTCGGAAGAAGCGCAAGCCCTTCGCAGATGTCCTTGTCCAATTGCTTCCATGGGTATTGGACTTGATTCCAATGTTGGGTAGACTTGATTGTGCTCCATGATTGTTCCACACGAACAAGGAAACCCACACTGTGTTGTTGACGTGGGAACACTTCCGTGAGAAGTGTGGAATATTTTTATATATGGCTATGGGGATGGCGGAGTGGGTCACCCATGACCAAGACCATTGAGGGAATTCGGGGCTAAGTATTGACGAAGTAACGCACGAGACTGCGATTATGAATCCACCGCGAATAGGCTGATGGGTACATCTGATTACACTGATGTCTAACGGTAAAACCTGCCATAGCACTGGACAACCGACTGCTTTAACGTTGAATCAGCAGGCTAGAGCATCTGTGTCAACATGTCGATCGAAGAATCCCTAATCTTGCATTTTACGGGCAGTTCGAGGGATGCAACACCATTGTTATGTCAGCCTGGAAATTGCTTCTACACAATTTGTGCGCGATTAGAAATAGGTCAGGGATGTCCATTTTTAGAGCACCGTAATCATCTCGTGGTAATTTTCTCCCTAGGATTTCATGAACACACGCTTCGAAGTTAAGTTGGACGACTTGCCAACTCCAGGAACATTTAGATGTAGACGTTGTCACGCTTGTCAGTTAGTCTTAGGGCTTTTGAGAAGTTTTTTGGATATCAGTTTGTGATAACACCCGAGGTCTTCCAAGTTGGAATTAAGATGATTCGTATGTGTTGGTCAGAACTGGGAATTCAAACACGGAAACTGTAGCATTATTCAAAATCTGAAATTTTAATAGTTTGGTGTAATGCAGTTGAGTTGATAAGCTGAAAGAAACAGACCTGTGCTTTGCAGTTTTATTTCGTTGTCGCGTATCAATCGTAAGTTCCGGCCATGGCGGAGCCGCCTAAAAAAGATGACAAAGTTAAGGACAAACCACAGCAGGTATAATTGAACCTTGCTGACCCTATAATAAAATGCCTCTGTCTGACCTTGATTTCTTGCATAAACCCTTAGGAGGCTAAAATGTGCTCTTAGACACACTGGACTACCCCTGCTGTTTTTGGGTGGAAGAAGGCACAAGTGTCGGCTTCTTAACACAAACAGCGTAGTAGTATTGCTTGAAGAAGCGTCATTCAATACTTTGAAGCGGTTGACATTCTTATAGAGGACGCCATCGAGAAGCACATGTAGGTTATGGGTCGTGAATCATGGTGCAACATCTTTGTGAGGAGTTTCAGTTTGAACGTAACATTCTTCCTGTGAAGAAAATGTGCAGGAAGGTCCAGAAGAGGTGGCGCGTAGAAAGGCGGAGCAGAAGAGGTTGGAAGAAGAGCAACAGCAGAAAAAAGAAGCGGAGCAGAAGAGGTTGGAAGAAGAGCAGCAGCAGAGAAAAGAAGAGCAGAGGAGAAGAGAGGATGCGGAGGCAAGGCGGTTAGAAGAGAAAAGGAAAAAGGAAGAACAAGACGAGGTGAAGAGAGTCGAAGCAGCTCGTTTGCGCTTTATCATTGAGGTAAAAAGCACTTGGACTGCCCCTTAAAGAATATATTCCAGGACTACTAGCACTGGTAAAACTTACTTTTGTCTGTGTGCACGATCATATCTTTATATCTTTCTTTTCTGCCGTGCACTTTGTTACAGACAACACAAGAGGAGGTAAATGGACTGAAGCAGGAGAATGTGGAGCTTCAAAAGCGCGTGTGCAGTTTGCAAAAGAAGCGGCGGTCTGTCAATGCGGAGGGATTCATACTCGAGGGCCAAGAGGCTTATTACCAATCTGTAAATTATTAATCCAAGATCTCTAAGCATTCTCTCATAAAATTAATAGATTGCCCTCACAACTTCTCATTTCGGTTGAGATTGACACATGTAGGATAAAATACATATGCATGGATAACTTATAACATATCATATCCTTTTTGGATTTTAATTAACGTGAATTTCTTGCTGCAACAGAGCATGCGGGACTGGACAGAAATGAAACTTGGATTTAAGACGCTCAAAGAAGACTACGACAGCAAGATTGAGGAACTGCGCGACAGTCTCCAAAAAAAGAAGGCTGAAGCAGATGCCCGGCAGGAGAGGTTGATTCATTTTATTTGGAAGGTTTGTTTTCGTAAATCTGCTGCTTTAGATGCATCAAGTGTGACCTGCAACCTCACTCTAGTAACTTAATCGTTTAATATCTCCATGCTTCGTTTGTTAACTTTTTGAAAGTTTTTCTCAATTCATTGCACTCCTATGCTTGATTTTTGGGCTTGTCACAAGAACCAAGTTTATGACATTCCTTTTTAGGTTCGCAGATTGCCAGACACTCACGGGACGTGCTATCCAATCAGAGAATACCAAGATCTACGCTCCTAGCGGTACGCTGATAGTGTGTGAACTGGCACTCGTCCTATCTACATGGTCGGTTTCTAAATCTTTTATATCTGCTGATTCATGTTACAGAAAATATTTTAGAGGTCATTTGACGTGTAACTTGTTCTGTTCGGTGAACAGTTGGAGCAGGAGGAGCGGGACTCGATTTTAGAGAAGCAAACAGTGCGCATCCGGGGACGTCAGCTGAAAAATCAACTTGCGAAGCTCGAGCATAAACTGGAACTCAAGGACCAACTTCAGTCGGAAAATGGACCTCTTCATTTGGTGAACTATGAGCAACTGAAGATGGAAAATGAATCTTTCAATGCTAAGGTTAGTGCACTATCGATCCTCCATCCACGTATGTTTAACACCGCAAGCGGAATTAGCTTTACTAAAGAGCATAGACTTGGACAAGGTTAAGAACTTGCCAAACATCTTCCCAGGCTGGAGACACTAGGAAACTCTTCATTCACGCTCTGTATTTCTTGCACTAAGAACTCTGTCTTCTGGAAAATCTCAAGCTTATGGGCTGAGAGGGGGCTTTGATTCGTGATGCAGATTTCCTTAAAAAATGAAGCCTTGACGAACTTGAGGAAGAAGACACAGTTCTTGGTGCACTTACTCACACACGTGAGAGAGAAGCTGCAGTTCCTCTTTGAAGAGTGTAAGGTACTAAATCCAGCTCCACAGTGCTAATTACTACGGTAGACAATCTCAACCCTTCGATTTTTTAAATCAGAGAAACCTGCCACTTTTGGTTATGAGATCTGAGGTGAGAGGCACCACGTGGTCAATTTAATTTACATGTATGGTGTAATAGAAGATTAGCTTGGTGCACTTAAGTTCAGAGGTGATAGTGTATCTTGCACAGGCATGATAAACATTGACATTTATTCTTGGAGGATGTTTCCACAATCCTTGTCCAACTGCCAAGTTATCTAAGTGGGTGGTGGAGAGGAGCTACCAGTCTAGTGATTGGGTGAGCATTATGAAACAACCTCCAGCTGTGAGCTTGATCTTGGAAACAGCTGTTACATGTCGAGGGTTTGTTAAAAACGCTAGGAAAAAGAATCATTTGACGTGGAAGAGAACTGAACAATCATTTCATTGCAGATATTTTAATATGTTCTTGCAATGCTTTGACTTTTCAGGAGAAACGAGATCTCTTATCAGCTGATGACCAGACTTTGTATGGATCAAGAGTAAAGTTGTCAAAAATCAAGGCTTCTATCGTAGCTATGAAATGCAAAATTGAAGTTTCCCAGGTACCTAAGCCGGAAATGCCAAGATTACCTCATATC
This sequence comes from Physcomitrellopsis africana, assembly GCA_036785485.1. Lineage (NCBI taxonomy): Eukaryota > Viridiplantae > Streptophyta > Bryopsida > Funariales > Funariaceae > Physcomitrellopsis > Physcomitrellopsis africana. Next base: position 161,371 of record JAWRVF010000026.1, on the reverse strand, counting down.
AAGCATTTTGTTGGTCGTTTAATTATTTCTTATTTCAAAGTGGCGCTTGATTGCCTCTTGTTAATAACAGATTTGCAACTTCGCAGAAAAAAATCGTGATTGTTACTATTCCTAAGCTCCTTGACGATATGGACTTCCTGAGAGAGGACATTGATGCTGAAGAGAATGTTGTAAACAATTTGAAGAAACAATACCAAGACTTGAATGCTCAAATTGAAGAAAGGAAGAAGAAACTCTTCTCTCTAGGAGAAACACCTGTGCCAGCCAAGAAATTTTCCAAAAACTCAATCGAGCGCGGCGCGTTAAGATGGGGCGTGAGTCGTGTAGTTTTTGGCCAAAATCTGGATACAGACATGGAGGAAATGATGGCGGACCAAATGACATTAATGCCACCTCTCTGCATTCCTTGACACGCTGACTGTGTTGGACTCTGTACTTCACTTGCAGTATTTGTACCAAAAAGTACTGGGTGTAAAGTAACTGCGCAACAATAGCTTTTTGTTGTGTAGACGAAATAAGAAAGAAATTTTAAAGATGCTGTTTCGGTTGTGTTTCGTTGTGTAGATAATTGTTGGAAGCGATTGAATGATGTAAAGCTTATGGAATCTCTCAGCACCTGAGCTTGTGAGGATTTTATTTGCATCCACTGACTTAGGTATATCGACATACTTGAAATTGCTTAAGGTAGTTGAGAATGGAGGAAGTTTTCTTAACCTTAGGCAGCACTAGAATGATAATCCTGACTGGTCTGTGCTAGAGTTGGTTTCTTCAAAGTTGCTTCTAATTGCAGCTTGGAGTATAATTTCAAGCATGAAGGTTATGATCTTTAATAGAGATGAAAACAGATTGCATCATACTTTCTCAAGTCCCTTCCTCTTCAAATACAAGGAGCATCACTTTAGGGAGAACCCAATTTTTATGTTCCGAATTTTTATGCTCTCAGGGGGTAGAACCTCATGGAGCAATCCTCACAGACAGCCTAAGAATACAAATTAGATAATCATTCCGTTCATTTTGGGCAATTTTTTTTCAGATCATCTTAATCCTACATTTCATACTTGGAAAATATTATATCAATTCATTATATTCTATTAAATTTAAAAAAATTTAAAGTGCATTATCAAAATTAACATCACGAAAGTAGGTGTTTTAATCAAACCAATGGAAATAAAAGTAATAAAATATCACAAGCCATAAATAAATAAATAAATAAAATGAATTAAAAGAGAATAAAATAAAATAAACAAAAAAACAAACAACATTACTTCAAAAGTCAATGTACTCAATGTAATTTAATTGATCAAATGTATTGAAGCAAGAGGTATTGAAAGTAGATTGCCCAAATGATCTACAAAAGAATTGTCAATGTCAATTCCACTGAATAAAAGATAAATCAGACAACAAATCAAGCAACTATAACTATAAATAAAATTTTAAAAAGAAAAGAAATATATATATATATATATATATATATATACATACATACATACTAAGTGAATGATGCTATTAATGAAAAAAATATTTTTTGTGTCTTTTGAAAAATTTCATTCTTGGATACTTATTTTTAAGTTGAAAAAAAAAATACAATAATACTGTCAAAAATCACAACATAATATTAACAACAAAAAAAAAAAATTTATCAATTGAATTCTCATAATTTGATATTTCAATTTTATCACATGTATATCCTTAAAGTTATTGTTTTAATACATTGTTTTCAAACTTTAAAGAATATTTGACTCTTTGATAAATTTTCCAGACAAAACTCAAATATGCATATATGTATACATATGTTTATAATAAATTTATAAATAAATATATAAATTTGTATTCCAAATCTTTAAGCAAAGCTTCTTGTAATGACATGATGTAATATTCAACAAATCAAATTATCAATTTTTATTTTTTAAAATATATATACATGTAACTTACTATAAAAAATGTTATAATAAAATATTTCAAAATTTCAACAATTCTTTTAAACAAAAAGATAAAAAAATAAATAAAAACAAAAACCAAAAAAATCTTTTATTTTTTTATTTTTTTATTTTTTAAGATATTGATATTTCAAGTGATTTTTGTGAAAATATATAAACAAACATATATACATACATTATTATGTTCTTTCCTAAAATAATTAATTTTAAGTTAAAGATATATAATTTTTACACATACAAGATATTAAAAAATTTATTAAATATTCTTTTAAAACACATATAAATTAATTGATCTTATATATCTATAATATTGTTCTAATATATCTATTAATAATCAATCTAATATTTGATTAATATTTAGATATATAATTTAAGCCATTACTATACATATTTTTCCAAAAGTTGATTCAATTGATGTCAAGAAGTATTAACTTCTATTTATTGTACATTTCCTTCAAAGAATAACATGCCATCTAAAATAAAATAAAATTAAATAAAATTAAAAAAAAAAAAAATCATTAAAACTTTGTAAAGTCTTTGTAATGTAAAATGCAAGATATAACAATTTAAAAAATATATTTGATTGATTTCTTAAAAATTGTATATATCTTAAGTGAAGGTAGAATTAAGAAGTTATAAGTCACCAAAGAAGGGAATGATTAATATATATATATATATATATATATATATATATATAATAAAAATAAAAAGTCTATTTATATAATTTTTTTTACTTAGATGATCACAAATTAATTATATTTTAATATATCTATAAAAACTTATTTAAAAAAAAAGGTTAAATATATCTTATAAGATTAGTTGACTAATCAATGATATATATTTCAATATTTTAGATTGTAAAAGAAGAAACATATTAGTTTAATAAAAGATAAAAGATATTTTAGAAAATAATAATCCATCTTTCATTTCTTGTAGCAATCTTAAAAAAATATTACAAAGAACCCTATAATACCAATCCACATAAAGATGTGTTATTATCACGGACACAAGATTTGTTGTAATAGTTATTTAGATAACATGGATAAGTAGAAGTAGGTAAAAATAGATTAATTTGATAACATCTTATAGAGAAGCTTCATAGAAGCTTTATAGATGCGGTTTCATCTTTATTCATGTTTATAAGTGATTGATAGATTAGAAATTTATCCAACAAGTTAGCCATATATTGCACATATTGGTAGCTTGTGGAACAAATTAATTATGTAGCATACATATAGAAAACTCATCTTATAAGTTTGACATTTGTTTTGCAAATTAGACATGTGTTGGAGGTCCTATAGAATGTTGCCACATAGCTCTTGGTAGATAGTATATATAGAGATAAGAATAAAGCATTCTTCAGTCTTATCAATGCCTTTCTTGTTCTTAGTCTTATTTCAATAGTCTCTACTTTTCTTGTCTTTAGTAATAGTCATTCTAGTTTAATATTATACCATCTTTGAGTGATTTTTTATTCCTTTCAAGTAACATAAGAGTATTTTCATACTTTGATTGTTTGTGTTTCATGCCCTTAATAATTTGATAAAAGTGCTAATTCATTGTTCTTGTTTTGTCTTTTAGAAGTGAGTAGATTATCCTACTTCTGTATTTTATATTTGAAGGTTGTGGACTACTTACTTTTAAATTAACATTCTTTGCTTTTTAACCTTGATTTTTTTTTTTTAAAAGTAGATCATTTTTTTTAATAAAAAATTTTATTTAATATTAGAGGTTGCAATGTTATATGTCGTGAAGTCTTGCTTGAGAATGCTTCGGGCAATTGGCTGTAGAAGATAAAAGAAAATAACAATAACTAGTCCTAACACCTTCAGTCAAACTCTAAACAAACCTTAACCAAATCCTAACTAAATCTTAACTAAATCCTAACTAAATCCTAGTCAACCTTGATCAAATCCTAATTATACTCTAACCAAACCTTAAATAATCCTAGTCAAATTCTAACTAAATCCTAGTCAATCCTAGTCAAATCCTAATTAAATCTTAATCAAATCCTAAACAAATCTTAAATAATTTTAGTCACTTTAATTAAATTCTAATCAATCCTAATTAAATCCTAATTAAATCCTAGTCAACCTTGGTCAAATATTAACTAAATCCTAACCAAATCCTAAATAAATCCTAAATAATCCTAATCACACTAATTAAATCCTATCTAAATCTTGGTCAAATTTTAACTAAATACTAATCAATTCTAATCAAATCCCAGCCAAATCATAAACAAAATCTTAACCAAATCCTAACCAATTTGTTTCAACCTTAGAGCACTTTAGAATCTTAATATCTATTGACTAAACCGTTGATCTTGCTTAAAAATTTACATATCTCTTAAAAACTAAATTAGCAGCAAGCACATGAAAATTAAAGAAGATTGAACTTATCAATAAGAAAATCAATCCTAAAATTCAATCAAGTATCGAGCGACCTCCTTCTCTAACCTTAATGTTGATTGTTCAGTGCCAATATCTCTTTTTTACACTATTCAATTGTTTTCAAATTTCACATGCATGTAGAAAATTAAGTCTTCTACACATATACACAAATTTCACTCCAATCCAACTAGTAGATTGCTAGAAATCTTACAAAACCTAAATGATCTTCAATTCCTAATTTCCGAGACTCCAACCCACATAAACTTCAATAATCTTTGATTGAACTATCAAATTCACAACATCCTACAAGCACAACCATATGCACCAACCCACAAAATTTCACTTGTAGATCTATAACCAATCTCACAAAATACTCAAAAATATAAATCCCAATATAATTCACAAAAATTAGAGTCACCAAAATCAACCTTGATTTTGCAAAGTCATTACAAAGTTGTTACAAACTCAAATCACTCTAAATCAATGCTCAAAGAAAGATCTCCTAGTCTGCTCTCTAATCCCACTTTTTGATCTACCGAAACAAAAATTAATCTATTGTAGGCATGTGGTTTTGTACCTGAGGGACTGATTTCGATCTAGGCTCATAATTGGTCCTCTCTAGGTATCAATTCTGAAATTTTTGAGATAAAATTTTCTCAAATCTATTCTTAATTCCTCCCTAAAGATGCCTATATTATTTATTTTTCTAATATACTTTGTTGTGCCTTATTTATGGCCATACAAAGTAAGTAGAAGTCTCTCCTATAAAAAGGCAATATTAGTCTTTTAATTTTTTTTTACTTTCTTCTCTATTATTTATAATTCTTAGATAATTTGCTCAAATATTTCCATTTGAGCTCCTATTATTATAGTTATTCCCTTTCTCTTTCATATAATGGCTATATTATTATACGACATCTACCCCCCTTGAACTTGTGCATCCTCCAGCATGCGCCAAAATTTCTTTAATATACCAATATGTGACATTCACTACCTTAGTCTAATTTTTGATCTTCAATTTGTTCTTCTTCTTCTGTTTCAATACCCTTCAATAGATTTTATTCTTTATTAAAATGTATATAAATTTTTATGTGTTACAAAAACTTAAAGATGCAAGATTATATGCCAAGATGGAAAAGTATATATTTCATACTACTTAAGTTGATTTTTTAGGATACATTATTTTTAATGACTGCCTAATGATGGACTCTAAGAAAGTTTATACAATTATAAACTAAAATTTTTTAAAAACAATAAAAGATGTATAATATTTTTTAAAATTTTTCAATTACTATCAAATCTTCATGAAGAATTTTTTCTTAAATTGCAATTCTATTGACATGCTTAATTTATAAAGAAAAATTCAAGTCGAGTAAGAAAGCGGAAGCATCATTTGAAACTTTGAAAATAATTTTTACTTTTGCACTAATCTTATATTACGTCAACTTCTCTAAAGTATTTTTTATGAAAACAAATGCATTGGACTTTGCTTTATATACAATATTGTCACAAATAGGAGTAGATAATAAAATTCATCTAATAGCTTTTTATACAAAAAAAATTTCAGCAACCAAGATTAACTACAAGATCTACAATAAAGAACTTCTTATGATTGTAGATTCTTTTCAAAAATAGCATTATTATCTAAAAGGCGCTTTTAATCTAGTCACTGTGTATACAAATTATAAGAACTTCAAATATTTCATATCACCACATGTTTTGAATTATTGACAAGCTTGTTAAAGCATGTGTTTATAAAGATTTGAATTCATTGTTACTTATTAGCTAAAAAAATAGCAAAATTTTTTTGATGCTCTTTCTAAATGTTCTTATTTTACACCAAAAAAAAGATATAACTTTTGATCAATAAAAGATAATTTTGTTAAAGCTAGAATAATTTCATCTTTGAATAATGAAATCAACATTAACTGTTGATTCAACTTTTTTCAAGCAAGTCTAATCAACTATGTCTTTAAATCCTTTTGTTCATGATATTCACAATAATTCATCTAAGTCTCATGATACTTCCAAATTTGAGTTTAAGAACAATCTATTCTATTTTGAGGGATGTCTGTATATTTCAGAAGGTGAAGTATAACTATATGCTCTTAATGCTTGTTACAACTTTCTTAGAGTAGGACATTTTAAATATGATAAGACTTTGAAACTACTATAAAGAGATTTTTGGTGGCCTTAAATGTGTAAGACAATTAAAAAATTTGTATTATCATATGATGTTTGTTGAAGATCAAAAACTCTTCATCATTAATCTTACGGGCTTTTTCAATCATTATCTATATCGAAATAGCCATAGTCTTTTGTCTTTATAGATTTTATCACAAATCTATTAATTTTAAGTTTATATGATTTTATATTTGTGATTGTACATTGTTTCATGAAGATGGTATATTTTATACCATGTATAAAATCTATCATAGATTAAAAAAAATAGCTAAACTCTTCTTTAACAATATCTATTATTATTATGGATTGCCAAGGGATATTATATCAGATAGATAGATACAATTTGTATCAAAAGTTTGGAGAATCTTTTTTAAGATATTAAAAGTAGACATAAAATTATTTTTAGCCTTCCACCTTCAAATTGATAGATAAATGAAATAAATAAATTAAATTTTAGAATAGAATTTGAAGTGTACCATCAATTATCATTGAAATAATTGAATAACTCTTTTACCAATGGCAGAGTTTCTTTATAATAATTTGGCACATTCTTCTACTCAATAAACACCTTTCTTTGCCAATTATAATTATCATCTACAATTTTATATTTTTGACTTTTCAAAAGTTGATAATCTTATGATAAAAGATTTGGTAAATTAATTGTCAAAGCTACATGCAATAATAAAGGCATAATTAAAAAAAAATTAAAAATAACAAAAGACCAATATAAATATCTATTATAAAAAATAATCTTAATTCTATATTGGTGACAAGGCATGGCTATTTTGTCATAATATCAAGACTATTTGTCTTTGTGACAAACTAGATTATCATAGGCTTGGACTATTTTTTATTTGTAAATATGTCAATCCAATTACTTATTGATTACATCTACCAAAGCCTATGAAGATCCATCTTATATTTCATGCATCTTTGTTTGAGCCATATAAAATAGTGTATATATAAAGAAGAAGACAAATGCCACCACCTCTTATAGAAATAGATAATAATGAAGAATTTGAAATGGAAGAGATCTTAGATTAGAAGCGGCACCAAAATAGGTTGCAATATCTTGCATATTAGCATAGATATGATATTAGTGAATATACATGGCAGCCATCTAAGAATCTAACAAATACATCAATCAAAATCAATGCATTTCATTGATAACATCTATTAAAATCAATATAAAAAAAATCTTTATTATAAAATAAAGTAGATTCAATAAAGATATCTTATATCATTATTTTATTTTTTTTAGATTTTTAATGCTAAAAAGATCAAGAATCAGCAATCAAAAAATTTAATTTAAGATCTATTGTTTATTGACTTACCGAATAAGACATTATAATTGTTACAACCTTCAAAACAACAAAATAGAAATGAAGATCTCCAAGAATGACATATATTTTTTGAATTGATGGCAAGATGTAATGTATTTGGTATCACGACCTTGGAAGAGACTCCCGATGTTTGGTAATATTTTTAAAGGTAGGATCTATTTTTGATGGTATTCCAAATATTTTCTTTGTAAAAATTATGAAGGTCTTAACAATGACTAAATATCAGAGTCATCCTCCTACTTTGGTATAAGATACTATCAATAGCTAAGAAGATCTATCAACTATCTTCAAAGGAAAAAAAGATCAGAGTATGTGACAAATATCTTATAAAGAAGCTTCATAGAAGTTTTATAGATGTGATTTCATCTTTATTGATATCTATAGGTAATTAACAAGTTAGAAACTTGCCCAACAAATTAGCCATATGTTGCACATGTTGGTAGCTTATGGAATAAGCTAATTACATGGTGCACATATAAGAAACTTGTCTTGTAAGTTTGACATTTGTCTTGCAAATTAGACAGATGTTAGAGGTCCTATAGAATATCACCATGTAGCTCTTAGATAGATAGTATATATGGAGATAAGAGTCAAGCCTTCTTCATTCTTATCAATGCCTTTCTTGTTTCAAATCTTGCTTCAAGAATCCCTACTCTTTTTGTCTTTGACAATAGCCATTCTAGTTTAATATTATACCATCTTCAAGTGATTCTTTACTCCTTTCAAGTGACACAAGAGTATTTTGATACTATATCCTTGACAGCTACCAAAAGCATTAAAATATTTAAAGAATTTTATTTTATTTTAAATAAGAATAATTAAATTATTAAATTTACAATATCAAAGAAATAATTAAAAAACTATAATTTTATATAAAAAATAAATTATAGTAGTGATGTCATTTAGGTAGTTTTTATATATGATTAGTTTGATGAATTATATCTTTTTTAAAAGATAAATATTAATATTTTAATTACTTATATTAATTAGATTTATAAGATAATTTAGTTATTATTACAAAGAATTTAATTTGGCACTTAATAAACCAAAGAAAAATTAAATTCAAAAAAGTAAAATAAAATATTTTAAATTAATTTAAATTACAATTAGAAAAGTTTAAAAAATTAAAACGAAATTCTTGGAATAATATATCATTTATAATGGCATTAATAAAATTTAGAGAAAATAAAGATAATTGATTATAAAATATTATAAAAATACTTTATATATATATATATATATATATATATATATATTTCCAAAATGATTATCAAGTTTAAGTCCAAGTAATATATTTTATTATGAATTTAGTGCAAAAAAATTGATTCTCAAATCTTAAAAGAACTTAAGTTCCAATCACTATTTTTGTGCACCAAAGTTTTACATTTAAAGAATTATTTTAGTTGTATATATATGCTACTTAAAATTTTGAGGGTTTAAATGACATATATATATCCACAAGGAGCGGTGATTACATGTTTTTAAAATGTCCTTATAAAATGACTTTTATTTATTTATTTATTTAAAGAAATATTTTTTTCTAAAATAAAAATAATATTATTAAGAAAATTATAAAAAAAACTTTTTATTATATATATATATATATATATATATATAGTTATTTAAATATATTTTTAAATGAATAGAAATAATATATAAATATACATATAACTTAAGTATCTATTAAAAAAAATTCTTAAATCAATTCTATTTTATATATAATAAGTAAAAAAGAATTAAATTAGAATATTAGTATATTTTTTAAAATAATCTTATTATAGTTCATAAGATATAGTTATATACTTACCAAGACTAGTTGCTACAAAACTATATGTGGAGTTTAATTAGGTATTATTTTAAAAAATCATCTATAAGTAAGAGCAAAATTTTATCTATGCAAAAAAAATGTTAAACATGTTCAATTCTAAAATTTTGGACAGCATATAAAACTTTTAGCCTAAAAAAAATAAGAATTAAAAAATATGAAATGAATTAAGTAAATGATATTACTGTCTGCAATTCATAAACAGACAGTGATGGCTCATATCTCTAAATATACATTTTTTTTCTAAATTTCAAATTTCAAATCTCAAATAATTTACAATAGCACCCATAAAATAAAAGTAAAAATAAAAGTAAAAATAAAAAAAATAAAATGAAAATTAGCGAATCATGTTTTAGAAAAAAACATTCCGTGGATTCTGAACGAGCCTGGATGAGAAACTGGAGACGTTCGTTCGTCGAGGAGAGGATGAAGTCTGTTCGGGGCGACATCCATTTCACGTTGCAGAGTTGTGGGCCAGATGGGTCAACCCCCATCGCCGCATCAAGCCAGATGGGTTGAGCACCCCATCACCGCGTCGAGCACGCCCACACACGCACACACTCTCACTCACTTACACAGAGCCAGAGTCCATTGCCATCAATTCGCAGACGTTGTGCCGCATTCGAGTCAAGCTCGCGTGGAGGATTCGCAATGGCAGGCGTTGCAGCGCAAGCGTCGTCACGGGGCTCATCACTCATCGCCATCATCGCGGACGAGGTATGCCGCGGATTCTCTCTCTCTCTCTCTCTCTCTCTCGCTTGGTTGCTTGTTGCTTTGTACCTATTTCCTTTCCTATCCTCCGATTTTCTACTGTTTGGCCGATTGTGTTGGGATTGTGGCGTGGGACTAGGGTTTTTTTGAGTTGGGTCCGCGTCGTGGAGGGGATTGTCGATGTGCAGTTGTAATAGGTGAAGGGTTCCAGTTTCGAGGGTCGTTTACTTTGGTTGTGAAGAGGATTTTGCATGTTGGGGAATTTCTGTAGTTGAGAGGGGTGGGGGGGACACAGGGTTTTGTGGATCTGGGGTTACTTGCATTCCGAGCATGTTGGGATTTTTCCCCCGATTCAGCTTTGACGTTTAATGATGTTTCTCTTTATTTAAGACGGATAAGTTTGTGATCTTGTGTGATTCAATAACTGTCGGAATGGAACGGGAATGATTTAGTATGGTGGAATTGGTGGGAGGTGTTAGCGACTGCTTCTTTGACTTTTGAGGTTTACTGAGAATGATTTTGAGATGTTGAGTACGAGAATGTGAGACGTTGCTTCTATTTGATGTATTGGTTTTTGGGGTGGTACCTGGCAATATCCTTTAAGCAGTGTTTAGGTTTATGAATTTTCTAGCAATTGTTGTTTTTTACCAAACCCGCCGGTGTCAATGTTCGAGGTCTAATGTCGAGGAAACTGTGGGCGCTTTGAATGTCAAGCTGATGGGATCCTTCGGGATGTACTACAAACTGGAAGTGTAGGTTTTGAGGTGTATTGGGGTGTTGTTTTGGCAGGATACAGTAACTGGATTTTTGCTAGCAGGAGTGGGCAATGTAGACCTACGCCGAAAAACCAACTACCTAGTTGTGGACAACAGTAAGTGCTACCTCCCACACACACGCAAGATATATATATATATATACATATATATATATATATATATATATATATATACATATATATATATATATATATAGATAGAGAGAGAGAGAGAGAGAGAGAGAGAGAGAGAGAGAAGGCGCACATTTTCCCGCTAATCATAGTGCCAGCTTCTTGAAATTATAAAACAGTTCGGTTGAGATGTCTATGGGGGACGTACAGGGTAATAGACTGTTGTAAATGTTCTTTAAATATTGTAAATACGCCTGCAGAGACCACTGTGAAGCAAATCGAGGATTCATTCAAGGAATTCACCAACCGTGAGGACATAGCGATCGTTCTCATAAGTCAATATGTATGTTTCCTCTCTCCCTGCATATAATTAGAGTTGAATATTGCCAATCATTTGCTGGTTATTTTTCTCTTAAACTTATCAATCGTCTGCACTGATGATTAGTTGTTCCCGCCAGGTGATTTTTTTATTAGCTGAGTAAATATGGTATCAATCATGTCACATATTTCTCGTAATTTCAGCATGAATGCTCAGGACTTCCGTTGTCAACCATTGTGCAGATTGCCAACATGATTCGCTTCATGATTGATAGTTACTCTAAACCACTTCCAGCGATACTCGAGATACCATCAAAGGACCATCCTTATGACCCAAGTCAAGATTCAATCTTGTCACGAGTGAAGCACATGTTTTCAAGTGATCCTTCTGGGGGTTTTGACCGCAAATGAGTTTTTTTCCAGAGAATTTCGCATGTTTTGTTGAATTGTATAGAAGCCCGTCCTCTTATAAGCAGGTGGTAATTTAGTGTAATAAGAAGACCTCATGTTGGGAGTGCATTGGGTCATCGTCTTAATTGTTTACTTGTGCTGAGGCATTTGTTCCACGCTACCCATGTCCTTGCTATTGTGCCCTTATCAAGCTAAAAAACTGTACTATAATCTAGTTGGCATACCACGTTGGCAAAGCCTCTGGATTTGTGATAGATCTTGGAATTAGAAACTGCCTCGCTGAAAGTTTTCTTACATTTGCCGTTCTCAATTCTTTAACCCTTCCAGGAAGATCCTTTCGTGTGCATCGTGAGAGCATGTTACCGTAACATGATAAGTCTCATCACGGCGAAGACACTCAAGTGCCTCGATCACACTCGTAAGAGAATGTGTTAAATGGAATGATCTTTCAAGCCAGCACGAAAATAATGCGAAAGCATGACCAGATTATAGGCGATGGCTGAGCCTATCTAAGGGTAACAAGTGGCTGGTTGCTAAAAGGTGATGAATATCTCAAAAGGTTTTCCTAATTAGGCGTTCATGCTATGCTTAAAAGTAGCATCTTGGCAACCTTCTGTTCTGTGTTGTGTGTCCCTAGAACTGGCAACTGCGTTCACTCTTTCCTACACTCTTCATGCTTTTATTCAATGTCACGTGGCTACCAATATTCTTGTGAAAGTCCTGACTGTACGTTGTCATTTACACCAAGGTTTGAGTCGACTCCCATTTCGTTGTCTCCACCAAGTTTTGGCAGTATTCTCAATTGACTAGCAACAAACAAGAACCATTTGTCTTCGTTTTGTGAATGTGATGATTTAAATTCTTGTTTCCAATCAAACAAGAAATTCACAATTACTTTATCAGTTTTATCCTTATCAAAGGATTTTGATTTATAGAATCACATATGAATGTTTATAGAAAAATTCTTAATTGATCAGTCACTTGAGTTTGTTATTAAGGTCATACTTCGTAAAATAGAATAAAATGTTCCATATTTCGTTTCACGGTTTCAAAACTCGAATAATATATGCTTATTAAATACATTAATCAAATAATAATAACAATAATAAAACAATAATAAAAGTGTGTTAAGATCTACATTGCATATATTTACATTGGTTAGTAAGAGCAAGTAAACAAATAAATGCTCTATATGACAAAACTAGAATATATAAATAACTTTATCAAATCAAGACATAATAAATTATTTAATATGGAATTTTGATTTTTTTTAAAAATAGATTTGAAAATTTTAATCTTTTGGCAATACACATTAAGAATTTTATTCACTTTATTTTGTGCTCTAGTATCAATTTTAAAGATTCATATGTGATTAAAATAAATTACTAAAGAATCATTTTTATTTTATTTTATTTTGGTAGTAATCACTTCTTTTACAACATAAAGTTGGCCAATGTTGCTTAAGATTGAAGTGGTTGCATGTAGTTTTTAATGATTGTCTTTGATGTGTATTTATTTTTTGTTGAGTAGTTGTAGATATTGAAGAGTTTGATACAATATGGTAGAAAAATTAGGTACACCAACTAAGCCACATTCCTAAGTAATAGAAAAGTAGAAATTATTTTTTATTTTATTACTATATATAAATTTAATTTAAAATTCAAATGATAAATTCTTATTAAATATATTATTTAAATAATAATAATAATAATAATAATAATAAAAGTATATTAAGATTTACATTGCATATATTTACATTGGTTAATATGAGCAAGTAAACAAATAAATATATATTTATGAAATTTGTTGATATCTTATATTCTACCAATTACTTTCAAATGTGGTAAAAGTTTTTACATTGGTTGTTATTTGTTATAGTTGTTACAAATACTAATAATATTAATGTTGCATTAGTTGCCAAGACTTGTATTACAAATTTATTGTTCTAGTAGTAAACATATAAGTCTTTATTGATTTTAATATTATGTTAGAGCTATGAGCTTTTAAAATCCAAATATAATTACTTTTGTAGTCCTTCTTTATACTAAATGTGTATTGTTAACATAACATATATCAAAATTTAGAAATATATGGTTGTTTGTGATCTTTTTTAATATTCACTTAATTCCTATAAAATCATTGTTCTAATAGACTATGTTTTATCTTATGATTTTTTTAATAAAGCTTTGTATTCTTACATGTATTAAAATTTTGATGACTTTTTAATGCAATAGAATTATTTAATTATCTTAATTATTTTTATATTAATTGTAATAAGTTTCTAATAGAATGACTTTTTATATATGTCATTATATCACATGCAACTTTTGATACAAATGTATAAGGAATGGTAAGACCAATAGATGATCATTTTGGTTTTAAGAAGATTTATCAAAAATAGATTAATATAAAAATAAATTAGATCTATTAATTGAAAGATTAAGAAAAGAAGTTACAAATATTATTGTATATAATACACTACATATATCTTAAACTTACGCAAATAAATTCAAAGCTAAGACAATTCAAGCATCCAATAAGTACTAGCAAAGAAACCAACTCAATAATTATTAACACAAAACTAGATGCAAGAGCTCATAGCTCCACTAGCACCTTTAACATATATTAACTCTACTATATCAATGTAAGGAAATATGTTGGTTTTTCTTTAACAGATTTAAAGTAAGAACATAGTTTATTTTGTCTAAAATTCTCTTCTAAATAGATTGTCTACATGGTTGCAGGAAGCTCTAGCACAATCTACTACAAGAACAACTCTTGTTTGTTAAGAATCACAATACCTTCAAAAAAATTACACAACTTGTGAGGTGCCAAAGAACCAATATACTACTAAATATAAATATATTATTCATAAAGCAATAGATAGCTAGTAAGTAAGCAATTTCCTACTTTATTATAGAATAAATAGAAATCACTCAATTCATTAGAAAAAATATGGAATTATACCTTGTCTTTTAAACTAATCAAACACATGGCCTTAAACACAAAGATCAATGTATGTTAAAGCTATTATAGGTAGAAAAACATTATCCATGCCAAATGTCATCTAAATAGATTAGGCACCTATTTGAAAATAAAGAGCAAATTATTATCTATTAATCAAGCTACACCATCTATAACCTACATAAGTATCTTTTAATAAAGCATGTTGTAACACCAACATCTTAAAATTCTATCTAAATTTTATGAAAATAGACAATAGTTGCGGTATATATATATATATATATATATATATTTAAAAATAAATAAAAATAAAAATAAAAATAAAAAAATTACATCCAATTTCCATTCAACTACATATATATAAAAGTTTGAATGATTATTTACTATCTAATATATAAAAATAATAAGTAATTTATCTTAGATTCTTTTTTTAATAAATAAGAAATAAAAATAAAAAATAACAAATTATAACAATAAATCACAATGATATCAATATGTTGTAAAAGAAAGATTATTCTAAAATCTCCTAGAATACAAATAATAAAATCTCTTTAACATTTAATTAGGCCAGATTAATAAATCTTTTCAATCTAACTAATAGCACTACCAATACAAATTTTGTATAAGATAAAAAAATCAAAGGGCAATCCAAGTCTTTCTAAAAAATCTAATTACTATTTTAATATGGACCTAAAGTACCTAAAATAGAAAGCAAGGAGACTTGAATATGGCTCCATAAATATCCAACTTCCATCTCATAACCAACCTCACATACCTTATACTTAGTATGGAATTATTGATAGATAATTGGATCTTATAAATGGTTTTAAAATACATCGTGAGAAGAAAAAAACATGAAAATAGCTATAATTAATGCTTCTAACAACTATCATGAATAATATCAAAATAAGAAAATATAATAGATCTCTTTCCAAAAGGTATCTTGTAGATTTTTAGAGGTAACAAAAATATGACTAAAACACAAATTGAGATTTTTTTTATTTTACAAAAATAATCTTAATAAAAGATGAAGAAAATATATGATGATTTTTTAATTACATCTAAATTTATAGGTTTATATAGAAATTTTTAAAATTATATTTAAATCTATAAATTTATATGCAATGTTTGTAGAATAACTATTAAAAAGAAATCAAAATTTTAGCTATACCACATAGATTTTATATTAACAAATACTTCTTTTGATTAAAAAATATTCAAAGATATCAAATTAAGAGTGATGTATCATTATCAAATTATGTTTTATTGAAAGCTACTATTTCTCTACAATACAACCCAAAAAGATATTCTACATACAAAATAAATGCACATTATTTCAAATCTAATCCATCACCTTTAGGATTAGAATTTAAGAATATAGAATTTAAAAACTGATTTTTTTTGGTACATAAACAATTTCAATTGATACCTAAAATATGGAATCTCAAAGTTTATTTAAAAGAATCAAAGAAAATTTAATAAATTTAAAATTTATAAAAACATAGAAAAATATTATTAGAAAAAAAATCTCTTAGAAGAAAAAGAGAGGCAAAAGAAAAGTAAAGAAAAAAAAAAAAAAAAAAAAAAAAAAAAAAAAAACACACACACACACACAAAAAAATATAAAAAAAATAAAAAAATAAACAAATAAATAAATAAAAAATACTTTTATATTATATAATATTATGTAAGATCAAAAAATCTTCAAAGAGATTTATAAAAAATATTAATGATTTCTTTATTTCAACCTATATCAATTTAAAGTCTTTGTGGATGCCAAAAGTTATATTTTAAAAAGATTCATCTATAAATTTTTTGATATCATAAATATATATATCTTACCAAGTCCATTCTAATAAATGAAATTAATAATACAATCAAAGACATAGTAATAGAAAAAACTCTTGGTTCTAATAGTGTGGCAATTAAAGGTTTTAAAGAGTTTAGAAATATAATTAGAAGTGATTACCTATACATGATCAATGAGGCAATAACTAAAAGATATTTTTCCTCTTCAATTATTATAAGAAATATTGTGTTATTCCATACAAAAAGAGAACTTGTATGAACTAGGTAATTAGACACCTACAATTTTTCTTAATATCTCATTTAAAGTATGTGCAAAAGTCATACACCATAGATTATAACTTATTGTCATACAAATTATTTACTCCAACCAAATAGCCTTCTCTCTATTTAAATTTTATTTTAAAAAATATTCAAATCACACAAGTGACTATAAATTAGACTAAGAAATTTAATAGAATCTTCTTACTGTTAAAGTTAAATTTTTTTTAATCTTGTTGTAAAGTTTCTTGGATTTTTTTAGTTTTTTAACAATAGAAAACTTAGATTTCTAAAAAAATACTAAAATTAATATTTATTGATGTAGAAACTACAACTTGTATCAATGGTGCAAAAAAGTTTCTTTCCATTAAAAAGAATAGCATATAAGACATTAGAATGTTCAATTGTGAGATATAATAGCTAATCAACCAATAAAAAGATAACTCTATACTCACAATTAGAAAAAGAAGCTTATGTCTCTAATACTATTTATCTTTTATATAAATAAGGCATAATCTATGTGTTAGTAGAAAAAATGTAAAGACCATGGATCTAATGGGATTGATAAATTTTATTAGTGTTAGGCTAAAAAACTATAATAATTTAATTTTTAGATACTTTGTTTGATTTTTCGTTAGCAACTAGAGATATTAATTAATTCTTTATTTAAAAAAAAAAAAAAAAAAAAAAAAAAAAACTAGACTATTAGTGTACCACTCATTTGAATATGGCTAGTAGAACTATAATTTTGGATAATGTGATTATATCTTTTCTATAATTTTTCACCTCAATTTGAAACAATACATTCAAATCCATAAATATAAATATAAATAATCTAAAGTATGTATTTTTTAATAAAAAATAACTCAAACAATGCTAAAACATATAGAAGTCTTAAAATAATAGATCCAAAAGTTGATATGCCAATTCGTATGGTCAATTGGATCATAAATGCATTTTAATTAGGTGAATCTATTGTTTTAAAATTCATTAGATACAAACTTAAACTAACAAAATCTAAAGCTAATGAAATTTGAATCCTAATCTTTACTTGGTTTCTTCTTTTACACCCTAAATGATATTTAAGGTCAAAAATAAAATAAAATACAAAACTTGGCTCATTTCTACAAATTAAGACATCTAATTCCTTCTATGCAATATAGAAAGGCCATTCTTGTGAGATATTAAAATTCCAACAATCTCAAGTCATATCTTTATAAGAAGAGTGGTAAAGCTTTATAGTAATGAGCTCCAAAGAGTTAAAGAAATTTTCAAGAGATTTAAGAATCAATTGAAAAACTATGATATTACATATACAAAATTTGTTATTAGCTCTCATGAATTGGAGTTTTGGAATTACTTAATCATAACTTATTCTAACTTCTTAATTAAAATTCTAAATAAAGATGATTTTTTATTATTAGACAAAGATTAGATTGGACTATATAATTTTGTAAGAGGACATCTTGCCTACCATATTGATTCAATATCTTGACTACATGTTGAATATCCACAAAAATCAAGTATTCTATTTGCCAACAAAATGTAAAGTGGTGATTTTTTGGATTAAAGGCCAATCTAAAAAGCTACATTAGGACAAGGAATGCTTGAAAGAAAAAAAATAAAAAAATAAAATTCTTTACCTATAGGAGGTGTTATTAGAACAATTAAGGTGGTCAATATTATAAAAGTTAGAAAAGACCTATCAATTGATTTTAGGCTATTCTATAAATTAGTAGTTAAGTTTTGATCTCCTTGCATATTATTGGCAATTAAAAGAAGAAGTGATGACATATAATGCAAAACTAGATAAAAACTTCTTAGATCAGTACAACTACTTTGGAACTTAGTCATCTCAAAACAAAATGAGATTCTAAATCTAAACTTATTTGATTGAAAAGATTTATAGTTCAAAGAAAGAACTTTCAAAGAGGTAATATTAATATAGCTTGTATTGGATAAATGTGTAGCAATTAATGAATGGAGAATTAAAATCAACAATAAGCTTTTATCATACTAATCTAAACTAAAAGGGCTTGGAATTGAGCCTTTACTTTAATACACAAGATAGTAATTAGCTCAATAAGGTAGAGGCTATAGCCAACATTCTCTTGGAAACAAGCAATATTTGTAACTTATCTCCTACCCAATTTTAAAAAGCTCTAAGGTGTATGAACTTTGCAACATGGTATTTGCTAATAAACTATTTGGATCCAAATGAACACCTTGGAACTTAAAGGAGAAATTTAAAGTGACAAACAAACACAATACAATATGCAATTTGACCTCATTGACTATGGATAAATATCATGGGAAGAAACAAAGAAGAAATAAAATAAAATGAATAAATAAAAACATGAGTTTGCAGATACTTTTATCAATAAATGGGACAAGTTATGGATGACAAACAATACTTCTGGTAAAAAAGAATAAATTAGAATTCATTGATAATTTACACATCCACATAGCAGTTTTATAATCCACACACCAAATCGGATAGATAAGCTGTACCATTACTACAAACAATTTTTTCTACTCTGAAGTACCCTTGTCCACCCTACTACAAGGGTATTGGTTTTAAGGTGGAATGTTTACCCCCCACTTCAATCAATGCAATGGGTTCACCCTGTACATGTCCACAATTAATACGAAAAAAAAAAAAAAAAAAAAAAAAAACACTACAGAAAAACACTACAAAAAAACACTACAAAAAAATTTGAGTGCAGAACACATCGCCATGATGACCAGCCGTTGTCATGAAATATTCAGATCGACAACTGTCTTTTAGTCAACATATATTGTAGTGAAGTACAAACAAACCTCTGATTATGACAGCGGTTGATATGCATTTTGTTAAAACAAGCACAAATTAATTCAATCGGCCATTTACACCACAGCTGCAAATAACATCTCAAGACTTCTTCCAGATATATGTAGAAGTAATCAAGGGCTACGTAGAAATCTTGCTGAGGCTACTCATATCTAAAATTCTAATGTCCAGTGTATCATCCAATTTCACAATGCCATCTGCTCCGTCAATACCCATTAACTTTCCGGTGCATCCGCGATGATCACCAGAAACAATCTTGATTTTGTCAGTCTTTTTAGGCAAAACGAGATCCATATCTGCTTGGCCGACGAGTAAAATATCCCCATCACCAGTTGGACCCAAAGCTACTCGGCAAGAACCATCCTGGAGGTGTACACAAATACAAAGTTCAGTTTGCCGTGACTACAAACTTTGTAACTATTTGGTCACTCCGAAATTCCAAAAACAACAATATTGTGTTTATCACTCAACCAAAACAAGCTCGAGGGTTGAAAGATATTTATTTGAGCACCAGCAGAGCTCAAATCTCTCTTAAACAGGTTTTAGTTTCTTAAAGAAAGAATTATGTAGCCAACAATTTGAGGACCCAATAGCTCTTACCGGCAACACTTCGCGAATTACCGCAGTTTGAGTTTCTTCACCAATCTTCCTAATCGTAACCACTATATCGGGCATCACCCAACCACCTTCATAATCAAAGCCACCGCCAGAACCTGCAGATACAGCCAGAAAGATATTTCAAGATGAGAAAGGTTATGACAGAAAGACTTTTATCAAACGAAATAGCTGCTTGACCATTGTTTTTCGACTTTTATCAAAGAAAATTCTCGAAAACATTGTAATTCAATAAACCGAAATCGCCATACAACATATAAACATTAAATAAATAAATGAATAAATAAAACTCAGATTTGTAGAACATAGTTGATATGCTCACCAATGGCAGGCGAAGTAGGATCCAGCCCTCCAGTTCCAGGTGTCATAGGTTGCCCACCAGGAGTACCTGGAAGGTATGATGGAACACCTGGTGTCATAGGAGGGCCGCCAGGTGTACCTGGCAGATAAGGGCTTGGAGCGGCTGCCAGACAAAGAGCTCGTTATAAGCAGAAGCATCGAAGATACATAACAAACACAAAATATTAGAAAACGCTTTCTACCTTTTCATCCCATAACATTCAAGACATAGTATAGTCACAGCAAGAAACAAAACACGACAGAATGCAACGAAAGGAAAATTTTGAGCTTCGAAAATGTTGAGAGTAGAATTACCATATGATTGAACAGGCTCAGTAGGAGTCCCAGCTTCACTAAAGCTAGCACCAGGAGTTTGTGCAGACCAACCATTCCCTGGTGTGGGCGCCTCAAATGGCCTTCCACCAGGAGTCCCGGGCTGCAATCAAAATTGAAATTCACACCAAAATTAGATTAGAACTAAAAGAAATGGACGGACAAGATGATAGAATTAGAGTCTATAAACACCCAACAGACCACACTTGAAAATCATAGCAGAAACTCATCATATCGAATGTCAGCTGAAGGAAAGCCAATACTGCACCCATACGAAACCACCAGAACATAAAAGTAAAAGAAAACAGTGGAACAAACAGTGATTAAATTTTTTTAATCCATAAGCTATTCTAGGTAAACCATCAGCCATCTAACATGCTCAGTATCTTTCTTGAATTGAGAAATACCAACACATAGGTCGTTACTAACCTCATACTGAGGAGTTGAAGTGTGAATATCCCAAGTGCTAGGATTAGCATCATCCCAATTGTTACCCCTACACAGGCAACACTGTCATAAGACACGCACAAAAGGACCAATAAATGTGGACAATCTTATAATCACAGCACGTCAGCAGCAAAAGTTGTCAACTCTCTCACATAAGATAACAAGATAGCAACTAATGCATTAACATAATAACCACCAAGTGAGAATAAAATTACATGCGTGACCAGAATAAGTGAGAACCTACCTATGCGGAGTCATTGGAGTATGAGGATTCCACGCCCTGTCGCGCATTGGGGTTCTCATACCATCATGGCTAGGAGTAGCTGCAACAAATTCCACAAAATGTAATGATTTAGATCACCAATAGAAATGCCGAAATCGCTTCCAATAATTACCATGCCTCGCTTAAACATAACCATAACAGATATAAGTACCTACCTCCCTTGACCAAAAAGCAGATAGAAATAACACGGCATAATGGTGGGATTGAAATACCGAAATTAGGATCCCGCATGGGGGTCATGAAAGCAGGATGATGCATTGGCGTTCTGGAAGGATGCATTGGAGTCTCACTGCCAGCTCCATAACGAGGTGACTCCCTGCAATTTATTCCTTTATTTGTTAAATAATAATCTAAAAAGGATGAGAGCGAACATTATAAGAAAAAGGCTAACAAAAGAAGTGAAAATGGATCAATCCATTGCCCTAGTGAATAATTACATTCAATCATGATGTCTAGTAAAAAGTTCATTCTCAAGTGAAACGTAACCCTGAAAAATAGAACTCACCGATGGTTGTTGTAGAACCCTGCTTGTGACTCACCAGGATCCGACAACTGTTCTCTTCTCACTGTACATCAAAAAAAATGATGGGCAATAATGATGACCATTTTCAAAACATGCTGTAGCTTGAAATACTTTGGTCAGCTCAAACTATAGCATATCCCTAAAAACGTCTCTAGGAGTTACAGATGCACTTGAATGTAATAAGCAAAGTCGACAGAGACCATCACTTCAATATTTCCAGACCATGAAGCGCAAGAATCTGTTGGAGAGCATACCTGTAACAACTTTCATTTGTGACTCCAACTCAATTCGCACAGTCGAATCAGTAGCGTCTACAACCCGACCACGATATCCCTTAAACGGTCCCAAGCGAATTTTCACAGACCGCCCTACTATGCTGTCCTCTCTCCTTCCCCTTCCTCCTCCTCCTCTTCCTCCTCCATACCCACCACCTAACTGTCCCCCTCCACGACCACCGCCACCACCTGCAATTTTGATAACCAGACAACCTGTTACATTGGTTCAAGGTTCATCTCAAATAGAAATTTTTATAATGAACAGCCCCTCAAGCCATTGAACAGACAACAACAAACTAGTACACCCACAAAATAACACGCATCATTAGAAGCATAGCATAACATAGTAACAATATGTAAACTTACCATGACCACCAAAAGGGATATCTCTTCGTGGAGACTGAAGAACATTCCCATTAAGACTCAAGGAAGTCAAATTTGATACTGATCCTCCGTTCCTCTGCAATAAGATGAGCAGAAGCAGCAGTCAATAATAACACTTACGAATAAAAATATTCTTCACTCTGATAATCAGATAATATGATGCGCTCTACTTTGGACATATTGAATTGAAAATGCTGGTAACTTATCCAGATAAAAATTACCAGGGTCAAGTTTCACATATGATGACAACCAACCTTGCAAACAATTTAGAGTAAGAACTTACTCTGTCACTCCCATTTCGAGATCCACCTAAAGCTGTACATTGACGTGCTTTAATACATACATAACCCCCGTTTTCCAGATGATGTCGGTCATGTATAAACAAGAGTCCCCTGTGGATATGCTCAACTGGACCTTGCTTTCCCTACACACAGTTGACAAACTCACGTTCAGCACCATTGGGGAACCACTGTTCCGTTTGATGATAAGATTGAAAGGATATGACTTGGCAGTAAACGTGTATAAAAACGACAAAAACAAAACACAAAAAACACAAAAAAGACTGTATCTAATATTCAAAATCATTCCAGTAAAAATATGCAAGCAAAACCAATACCGCTAGAACCATCCTGGAAAAAGCGCATAAAGTATACGTAATTGAATAATCACCCTGCCACTACATGACCAATGATATTCCTACTCGCTGCATCATATTTGTTTCCAATAAACTGGCCACGTAAACCAACTCATCGATGCGTGCATGTGTTGACATCAATGTCGCAAAGCCAATCATAGAAGACATACTTAATTAACCAACGCTTTACCTTAAATTGCCCATCCAGAACTCGCACGATATCTTTAAGACTAATCACATTCATATCACGATCTTGAGTATTAACTTTTCTGTCGAACACCTTTCTGCGGATATCCCTTGGCTTCACCATCAACAATTCAATCCTTTCAGGATTGCCCTTCAGAATCTGCAGATTTGATAATAGATCAATGGCCAAGACCTGTAACTGTACATTCTGAATAGGTTGCATGCTACAAAATAGATTCATGCTGAGGATTACAATAGCTATACAAAATCACAACCGGTGCACATGAACAAGAGGTCGGAAAATCCCGTACTTGAAAAGCATCTTTTTCCACTCGGACAATAAGTCCAACAGTTGACTGACTGCAAAATCAATCCACATCGATTCTCAAGTACGGAAGAACAGAATAAGCAAACCAAGTCGATACAAAACAAAACATATGAGAATATTAAATCACAACAGCTGACTGCATTAGGTGTCCAAAACCCTATTGTCATTTGATACTACAAAGAACAGACAATAGTAGCAAGGAACAACCAATGCTCATGAGGCTCATAGTATCTTTTATGTCCACACAAAAGTTTATGAAGTCGTACTCGAGGGCAACAAGATCATGCAACTCATAATCGCCTAACTTTGTGATGCCTGAGGTTACTTCGGAGCTTTCCACAATATTGTGCGCGAAGACACGAAGCTGCAATTACAGGAATCCACCAATGATTAAATTTACTGAAACAGTGGAAGGCCTGAAGTTACAGTCTAAGACCTACGTATCACAAACTAAGATAACCACTCTGGATTCATGTGCTTACAAAGAATCATGAGGTTCTCAAAATTAATAAAAAGAAACTCTTATTGAACAACAGAAAAATTCTCAATAGCATCAAAAGCTCCCATGATTAGTACCAAGAGCTTCAACAACTCCCGAAATTTCAAAATGCTATGCAAGACGTATCTCAACGCAAGAACCAGAGCAACTAAACTCTATAATATAAAAGAATACTGCGGACAGAAAAGTGAATATAAATCAAAGACAACATGTGCCCGGTTTAACGGCACAAGTGGACTTACATCTTCACGTGTAGTGTCAGAAAGAATAGTGATGACATTATTTTGAACTTTTACAATCATGCCTGTAGCCCCTTCATGATTGCCAGCTATGACTTTAACATGATCACCAGTTTTGAAAAACTTCTGGAGCTGTTTCTCTTTGAACACTAAAGTTTCCTGAAATAAAAATACAACGCATAATTACTAGGTAATGAGAAAAATCGCAAGTAGAAAGTGTGAATAAACGAAAGGAAGAAATCAGATTGATTATCCAAACACCGCAAAGTCGAACCAACTAATACTACTTGAATATAACAACGGAAAGACCAAGAAGAAGACGAAAAAAAAGAAGAAGCAAAAGGGGGAGGGGAAGAGGAGGAGGAGGGAAATTAAGGGTAAAGGAATAAATAAATAAACCCACTAACCTTTAAGTCCTTGTACTTTGGCACAATGTACACATTATCATCGTCGACTTTCTCCACCACTCCCATGAGATTACGCAAGTCACCCTCAATGACAACCACAGCATCTCCTTTCATAAATTTACCACGATTCTTAATTGCTGAAGGCGGAAGACCAAGACCATCCATTCCATCTTCTCCTGGTTTCTGAAATCTTTGAAGTTCGTCTAGCGAGGGTTCAACACCTTTTGCATCAATAGTTTTCAAAGAGACATATTTGTAGAGATATCCATCCTTGAACATCATGCCTCCAAATTGGTCGAAAAGCTCCCCAGTAGAACCATCACGTTTGCGTTCAACAGGTATCCTCAAATCCCTGTCAACTCAAGAGTTGTAACGACGTAATAAGATTAATAAGATAGTGAAGTTATAAGATAAATTTGTTCCTTAACGTTAATCAAAAGGTGCCAGAACAATCTGTCAAAAATTACTAAAATCAGGGACACAAGCTCTACGAGGCTTCATGCAGCAGGGTAAATCCTAATAATTCATCAACATTATCACACGTTTAGAGCCGTACTGTATTAAAACTCATTTGAAAAATTATTGGAGGCGCAAAAAATTACATACTTTACATCTTGAATACTGATAAATCGAGGCGCAGGTTTTGGTCTTTTTTTCATGTCGTCACGTCCTTCCTATTAACAAATGCATCAGTATAAATATTTGAATGAATCTGTAATCCAATTCTGGACAAGCTTCTGAACCCCAAAAGACTTCAATTGAAACTTCACGGAAAATGAATTCGCTATATCAATTTGCCAACTACAAATGATAACTATGTACGTAATTTCTGACCAAAACCTGTGCACTTACAAGCTTTGCCGCTAAAGCTTGAAGATCAATTCTTGGAATGAGTTTAATTTGAGCACGTTGTCTCACGTGGTCCACATCCACCACCTGCATAACAGACAACATAACCTCAGGTTCATATTCGACTCGTGAAGCCCTGGAACTAGAATTCACTCTCAAAGCCTAATGTTTAATTCTAAATGTATATAGTCTATCCCATCAGATTCAAGAACAAAAAGCTGGTCCTTCATAAATAGACTGAAGTCAGTCATGCAGTTAGTTGACTAGGCGGCATGCATGACAGTGGGGAGAGGTATGCACCATATACCTTAGCAAGGTCACCTTTGTAGATACCAATCTTAACCCGAATCCAAGTGCCTTGATCAATTTCCACCGACTTCTTCTCAACGGACAAAACATCCGTCATTTCTTTGATAGGTACCAAGGTGACTTTCTGACTGTATATCATCCGCATTCCTCTGCAAGCCTGCCTCAAATAATTATCCAGTCATATTCTGAGCCTTGACGCCACAATCAGCTGCTACAGCGAATACTGCAGTTATAGTAGCAATATTCTAGACCTTTTGCTTAGGAAATAAAAATAAAAATAAAACAATAAAAGAACCATTTTTAGAATGAGAGATTCCTGAAAAACAAACTTGTAACATTCATGGTTGAATGAAGACATCAGGTCCGTGTAGTTTTACCTGTCTTACATAAGCTTCTTTCTCAGATTCTATGTATAGGTACCCCTTCAAGTGGTCCAAAGCAATTGCTGACTTTACCAAGAGTGGTTGATTGATTTGATCTTGATCTATGTACTTTTGCATGAGACAAATCGCTGCTTCACGCTCATGTCCTAGCTGCACACCAGAGAAATGCATATCAACACATGTAGAGAAAAAACAAAAGGCACACAAAATAACTGTGCTTTCAATCTAATATCTAATGCAATGCATTTAAAATGATGTAGCCAAGTTCCAGTCGAAGAGCACAGTGTATGACGCTTACATTGCATTTAACCATCCACAGCTTAGGATCCTTAACAGAAGGAAGTAAAGCTTGTTGCTCCACCTCCGTAGTTTCGGCTTCATCATATTTTTCATACTCCTGAAATGTAATATAATATTTTTTTCAAATGAACCATTCCAAATTGACCATGAAATACGACACGTAAATTGCAACCTCGCGACAAAAAAGAAAAAGAAACAGAAAAAGAAACAGCAGCTTTGATGAAATGGCAGGTCTGACTAGAAAGAGATGTATGAAAATTAATATAAATGCGCTCACAGGTTCACGAAACAAAATAATACCTGCCGTCCATACCGTTGCTGGATGTATCTTTCAAGACCCTCAACATCCTCTTGAGCGTCATCACGGATAGCAGCGCGATGGTGAGGCCGGCGAATTTCTTCGGCGCCAGGTGAAACATCTCCTCGCTCAATAAAATCTGTTCCAAAACTGACTCTTGCTCAATAAATTTTTGAAACATGAAATTCAAACACATAGATTGTCTTATCTTCTTCCACATCCGACAAAACTGGCCTCAATTTGTAAGCATAAATTAAAATCACAGCTAATATAAATTACACTCAGATGCTAAAATAGAATACAAACATGAAAAGACAGATGGTCACACATCCAACTATTTCATGAATGACAATACCTTCCTCTTCCTCTTCCTCCTCTTCGTCTTCATCACTAGCCACAGCTGCAGTGTCATCTATGAACTCCAAACCCCGTCGGTGTTGTCGCCGCTTTCTGGGTGCTTCGTCTTCCTCATCTTCATCATCATCTTCCTCGGCAACATCATCTATAAATTGTGAACCCTGATTGTTTCTCAATTAACAAATACGCCCCAAGAATCAGTCAAGATGGGATCATTTTGTGCCAAATATGCAATCGACAAGGAATGATTGACGGAATGCGAACTTCTGAACACTTAAACAGAATTTTAAATTTTGAATTAAATCTAAAGGGAACTTAAAAATAAAATTAATAAAAATAAATTAAAAATAAAAAAATCCAACATACTAATAATCAGCTCCAGTAAGCTCCTATCAGCAATTTCAAAGAGGAATAAGCTCTCACTCTGTACAGGACCATCACAAATTTCGAGTACATATAATTCATGAACTGGTAGAAATTAATACAATCGCACGCATTGACAAAAGTTACCTGATTAAGAATCGAAGTAACGTAATTTCCAACGAGATATAATTTTGACGACTCACGAAGAGTGCCGTTGTGAAACAAACAAACAAAAGGTTTCTAATCCCACCTAGAAGCCAAGGAGACGTAGACACTTTCAGGAATAAAAACGATGAAAATCCTGCACCAGAAAACTCGAGTAAACCATAATTGCAAATGTGTAAAACTCTCTGTGAGAATCTAGACCTTGTATTTCCGCTTTCGACCTCGCTCTTCCTCTTCCTCCTCCTCCTCTTCCTCCTCCAAATCTTCCCCATCTTCCTCCTCTTCCTCTTCTACTTCCTCCAACTCAGCTTCTTCCTCATCGACCTCCTCGGCTTCATCATGGTCGTCGGAATGTTTCGCCATTGCAAGAGCCTGTTGCTGTATTAAAAATAATTAAAAAAAGAAAGCTAAATCGTACCTCGTGCACGCCACAACACCCTGATGCGCGCCGCTACCAAAGGGATCGAACTACTCAAACAATACAGAGCAGGGAAGAAACTAAGAACCGCAACACCAAATCTCCATCACTATGGAATGAAAGAGTTGTAAGCGAGCATAAGAGCTCGATTAAGGGAGACGCACTATACGACCGAAATCATAACAACGCGTCTCTGCAACTACAACTGCCCGCAATATTACAATGCCTAAGGCACTCGTCTGTACAGACTACGCGTACAGGGTTTCCAATCGCTTCGCGCAGCACGAAGAGTCACATAAACACCAAACGGAAATTCATCGACTAAAACCCTAACACCAAACAAAAACCCGCGATTCCAATGCACCAAAGCTTACGTGACATCTCACGAAAACGAAACCAAAAAAAGCTCCAAAACACACAAAAACGCTCCAAAGACTTACCAACGGTACGAGAAACCGAGAAAAGTTCACAAAACTAGAGTTCCCAACCCGCAGGTCTGTTTCTCCCGAGAAATGATCTGGAAAATGAGGCAAAAAGCACCGCTATGCCTTCGTTGAAGAGCTGAGGTGAACGACAGTGCTGGTGAAAGAGAAGAGCGCAGCAAAAGGGTCGTTCCAAGGGCATGAGATAGAGACAGGAAGGCAAACCCTAACTCGCCATGACCAAGGCTGAAGTCCGAGCCATACAATGACCAGACTACCAGCACGGTGATCTAGTGCAAGAGCTTTCTGGGAATATGAGCTTCGTCCCATGCCGCCTTGCCAGGAGCCTCATGCTGTGGTCACATCGGCCGAATGCCACCAGCACCATCGCTAATAAGTGTCGCTAATCCTGGTGAAACCTGGTGAAATCCCTCGCCGCACCTCGCAGCATCCGCAGCAGCCCCTCCCTCCTTGCCATGTCCCCCTGCCCTGTATGCCCCTCTTTGCGTTGCTTTGCTTTGCTTTGCTTTGCTTTCCTTCCCTTTCATTGTGCTCATGTCTTGTTCTCTGTGGCCTTCTTTGACTCCCTTCACAGTCTCCCCAGTTTCCTGGGTAGAGATGGTGTAGCTCTCCTCATGCCCTCCATAACTTTACATACAATTTTCTCACCCCACAACCTTGAAGATTAGCAGAGTAAATTTTACAAGTGAGGGCAGAAAGTTTTGTTTCGATGTGAAATTACAATTGCCCACAAGCATTCGAAATTTGGCTCTGGAAAAACTGATGATGTAAATCATCATATTTGGAATGATGTCAGTACTTACTATTGGTATGTGATTAAATGAATTATCACAGTATATAGATGATGTATTAAACAAATTAAATTTCTATAATGTGTTTGTTTTAAAATTTTGTTTTGATGTGATTAGTTTTTCACAGTTATTTGTAAAAATTGTTTAAAAGTATCCAAAAAGATTAATTGAACAATTAAGACATAGATGTGTTTATGAATATATATATATATATATACATATAGATACACATATATATTTATATATCAATAGATTTTGATCTTCTTCAATTGCAGCATTTGACTCAATGTCAAGCTATAGTTCTAAAAATATTTGTCATGTTTCTTAGTAAATACTTTAGAAAAGATGTTTTAGGAAAAAATATGTATTTTTTATTTTTTTATATTAAAAAATATTTTAGGATGCAAGGAGTAATAATGTATATATGTATTCATATTTACTTTGTTACTTTTTTTTCCTAAAAAACCATCAATGATTAAAATTAAATATAGTGAAATATCATAGAATGAACATAACAACATTAGAATTTTACAGGATAAAATTTTAAATACAATACAATTTCAAAATTATAAACTTTGTCAAAAACGTATTTCTTTCTATGATTTTTATTTCAAGTATCTATCT
Organism: Physcomitrellopsis africana; assembly: GCA_036785485.1. Taxonomy (NCBI): domain Eukaryota; kingdom Viridiplantae; phylum Streptophyta; class Bryopsida; order Funariales; family Funariaceae; genus Physcomitrellopsis; species Physcomitrellopsis africana. The sequence goes on along the minus strand of JAWRVF010000026.1, from coordinate 130,713 downwards.
ACACACAAAAATATAAATGAAATTTAATTCATGCTCCAATACCACCATAAAATATCAGCACCAAATTTACCATATACATTCAACAACTGTGAAAGAAATCTGGCATCCAGTTGTTCTATAATCAGCCATATAATTGAGTTCTAAATTATGATTACATTTTATTTCATTTCTTAAAAAAAAAATTCTGAACCGTTGAATTGTATTCTTCTTTTGACTTATTAAATATCAACCAGATTCTAGCACCTTAAATTATACACCAATTTACAAGAGTCCATGTACTAGCGATGTTGTACTTTATGATGTATAAATGCATATGATTTAAATTTTTTATGCCGTGTATTTTCGTAAAAAATATTTGTAATAAAATAAAAATAAAAATAAAGTATAAAAGTACCACAAATCATCATTTTTATTATTTCAATTCTAATTGATCATATATTATTATTAAAAGATAAAATTAGATTACTTATTTTAATTACCAATTTGATTCGGGCTATAATTTGCCTAATCAACTTTGCAATTTTACTCTTTGATCTTCAACATTGATTTTGAAACCATTTTTATACATAGTAAGTCTGCAAGTAATAAAAAATTTGACCCTTGTACTTCAACCAGTAGTGACTTCCTGCACTCTAGCAGAATTTTCTCAGTCCTAGCAAATTTTATTTATTAATAATCCTCTGAAATTAAATTGAAGAGCTCTTTGAATCTAATTTATTGTTATTTTTCTTTTTCTTTTCTGAATAACCTCTTATCCGTCTTACAAAAAATAAAAAATACTGGAAAAATTATCATGAATCAAGACACAATATGGGAAAATCAAACAAGTTGATTATAATAATTGGTGCACTCTCTCTAATTCACCCCAAACAGGACTAATGATAATATTGTCTTCACTCGTTCATTACAACCAAGTGGATGAAAAAGGATCCACTTATTTTGAATCTAGACGAATCCTCAATAGCAGGAATCCACAATATTCCATTTCAACCAAAGATAAGTGTGAGTCTGCGGTCGGTAGTTGGCGTGTGAACAAGGATAGGTCCTCAATTTTTCCTCGTCTGTGTCTGTGTGAATAGAGCCTTTTTGGAAAAAAGATTTGAAATGTGGGAATTATATCCACAGACACACCAGAGTGGTTCTCTCATTGAGGACTTAGGGTTTAAGTGCAGGCATCCTCCCAACCCCATTTCTCGCTTCTGCACCGAACGGCATCGCTCTTCCTCCCTCATTCGAGTGGCGCTGTTTGTTTTGAGGTTTAAGGATCGTAGATTTGGTGTGGACATGGCGTCGAATTAAGAGCTTTGAGGGGCTGTTTTGGTGCAGTGTAGCGGATAAGGGAGTGTGTTTGGAGGAGACGGAAGGGGGTGTGTCGAGGGGGTTAAATGTCGAGCACAATGGCGTTGGAAGGATCACATGCCGACGAGGGATACGCTAACACCGGCGAGCCTAAGTATGGGCCTGTGTTGACGATGATGAGCAAGAGGTTGCGAGCGTTGAAGAAGAAGTATAATAGGATCTTGCAGATAGAGGAGAATAAGAGGCAGGGAAAGGCTGTGAATAAGGAACAAGAGGACGTGCTCAAGACAAAAATCGGCATCGCAGCGTTGATTGATGAGTATGAGAAATTACGGCAACCGCTGATGATTGCTGTCAAGGAGGAGGTGGCGGAGCGGGAGAAGGAGCTGTTGGCTGCGACGCTGGAGAGGAAGCAGGAGAAGGAGAGCGTGTGCGAAGGTGAGTGTGAGACTGCTGCCGCATCTAATCTGGATTCAGAACTGCGCACGGACTCTGGAAATAGTGAAGAGGTGGACACGGTTGTGGAAGTTCGTGAGAATGGAGGTGAGATCGATTCTTCGGTTGAAGCGCAAGAGGCAGATATCTCTGAACCTCAGAGTCAGGATGTAACTGGCAGTGAAGAGGATAAGCTCGCAGATGTCGAGGAGGAGAGTATCATGAGGAAGGATACGAGTGTTTTGCATGAAGATGTGTTCTCAGAAGGGGACGTTGCAGACCTGTTGAAGCTTTTGTATTTTGCACAGCTATTTGATGTGAGGTCGCCAGGTGAAGCGCCTTCTCTAGTATGGACAAGGGTTCACGAAAGAAGCTCCTGCCTATCCTACGATTTCGTAACTGATGATACAACCACGCCTCTGATTGAGTCTGACCTAGACGCGCTATCATTTTTCGGATCAATGTTGACATCTCGGCCTCCGAATGAAACATTGTCGCATCGAGATGCTCTTCAACGCTGCATTGAGCATGCGAGAGAATGGCTTCGGAGTTCTGATCGCGTCATTCAATCAGAAAATCACACCTCGTGTATCCTTTCCAAATTTTATTCTTGGTTTGGTTTGGAAAGTCATTCTTTGGAGATTCATTAAGCGATTCGTTGCTTCAATGTGTTTACATATGGTATCTATGTTAGTGTTTCTTGACATTTCATTACAGATTCACGACTAAGGGAAAGGTTGACTAGAATTCTTTCGTCTGAATATTTCACGATGACACCGGAGCTGCAAACTGTTAGTCAGCAAACGGCTGCTGCTGCTGCTAGTGCTGCGGGTCAGTACCTTCCCACCAAGAATGTGAATCAAATCATACCTCCCGCTTACAATGTTCCCCAGGTGAGTACTTACCTGTGGAGGACATCTAGCATGGTTATCAATCAATATCGACGGCATTCCTTTTGCTCTTTCCACCTGAATGTTTCATTGAGATCTCTTTTTGCTTCCTTTAGAAGGTTCTATTATTTTGTGACTTGGGTTTTGGGATGAAGTGATGTATGTGTTTTTGTTGTGTCGTAACCGTTGAGCAGAACCCAATTGTTCAGCTGATGATTCAGACTGATTGTGAGCTACGCAGGAGCCTGAGGCACCTGTACCACAAATTTGTGAGTTTGGAGTATCAGGGACTAATGGAGTTCCATCAACTTCAACTCCTCTTATCTTCATGACTGAGACCTCAGTTCCCGCTTTCGAAATGCCGCAAGTACGTTGCTAGGCTCCAATGAATCTGAATGTCTGTAATGTAACCTACTGTACGTAATAGTCTCATCATAGTATTCTTAACGACTAATTCTCTTCTGCTAATTATGTCAAATCGTCTGCGAGTGGAATGACTATTTAAGTGAAGGAACATTTTCTTGTGGACTTTCCAGTTCGGCAGTCATGGAAGCCATGAGGAAACAAATGTGCAAGCCCAAGAAGAGACTCGAGAAGTTCGAGCTGTAGAGCGAGAAACTGAAGGGGTAGCAGAGGGCGACAGTCAACCCCAGCAGTCAATACCATCCCATTATCATTACCTGCATCATGAGCAGGGTCCACCCCAGTCTGGAGACAGAGGTGGTGTGGCATATCAACAGCAGGGTGCTGGAGGTCCTCAAAGAGGGAGTCGTGGCATGCCAGGAGTTTACCAAGGTATGGGGGGCCGGAATGGCGGCCGAGCATATATGAATAATGGGCGTGGTGGCAGAGGACGAGGTGGCATGTATCCCAATGGTGGACGTGGTCAGTTTAATGAGCAACAGCCTGGAGGTTTTCAGCCTACTTATAACAATCCCTACTGGTTTGGAGGTGGACGTGGTGGCAGCGACGGTATGACTTACAACGGACAACAACCAAATGCTGCTGTCTCTTCTACTGCAATAGCTCCAAGCTCTGCTTAAATGGTCTGCTTAATGCACGCTAGTCTTCAAGGTTCTTAGAAGTCGATATAATTCTCACATTGTTCTAATTGTAAATGAAGATGACGACTCCCGTCTTTCATTTGCTGCTAATGACACAATTGGTATAGAATGGGTACGGATGATCTTTTGCAGATAATGTCAGTACCTTTTCTGGATTATTTGGTGATGATTTTTCTCTGTTTGCTGATGAGGCGGCAGAGCTTTTACTAAAATTTCACTAGTTTTATGGCTATTTCCTTGGGATATTTTTGCGCTTTAGAGATCTTTACAGGGTTGATTCTTACCTAAAATTTTACTATTCGTTCTTGATGGTGGTTCTCCTCAATCTTCACATTCGTCACGAGGTCTGAATACTGCAGTGTGTAGGTACTGAAATATCCGAGAATACGTGTGGTGGTAAAAAAAACACCGGACCTAAACAATTCGCGAGTGTTAAAACAATCTAGATGACATGGTAGATAATGCATCCGAGTTTTATTATATTTTATTTTTTTACACTTACTGAGTATCTCTGCCGCTTATATTAATGTTAATATTAATAATGTACTAAACATGGGGCCATTGCCTTGCTTTTTCACTTTCATTGTTGTTGTTTTTCATGAAATTTTTTCATGAAATTTTTCCACAATCCTAATAAAATCTTAAATAAATCTCAATTAAATCCTTAACAATCTTAATCAAATCCTAAAGTAATTTTAAAAAAATCTCAAAAGAATCATAAAGAAATCATAAAGAAATTTTTAAAAAATCAATTTAAGGTTTTCTTTGATAAGTTTTGTTAGAACTACTCTTTGCTTTGATTTAAAGATGCCTATAGTATTATTTTTATTAATTTACCTTATTTTGTCTTGCTTATGGCCCTACAAAGTAAGTTGAAGCCATTTTTACAAAAATCGAGCATTAACACTAAATATTTTTACTATCTTTCTATTTTTTATGTATATTTTTAAAAATAATTTTGTTACTAAATCTTCAATTAAACTCTTTTATAATATATGTGTTATTTTGCTCTTTTATCCTATAGCCATGTTATAACACAATAATATCTTCTAATTTTTATACCTTGAGATCATCTTGTATATAAGAGAAGTTGTCTAATTCCATACTATTTTAACTTGATGGTACTCCTATAAAAAAAAATTAATATTTTAGAGATTGATATATTACAAAGTGGGCAAAAAGAAAGATGTTGGGATCCTTTTAAGCACCCTAAACATTAACAGCCAAGCTTTTTTATCAAATGAGACAAATAAGCATAATTTCTTTTTTAGCTTGAATTCTCATCTATAACTTTAACTATTTAAAATAAAAATCTTGTTTAAAGATATTAGGCTATTTTTAGTAAATTTTATTTTCTATTAATATAATTTATTAATTGCTTATCCAACTTCTTTATATAATTTATGAATTTGTATTTAGTTTTTTTTTTTTTAATTAAAAGAATTAAATTTGATAACATTAATTGATTCATAAAATAATTTGAAAGTTCTTAGATTATATTGACTCTATTTTAATAAAGCTCAAATCTTACTATAAGCAAATCCATCCAACTTGAAGAGATTATATTTTCTTCTATGCCTTGGTTTTTGCTTCAACTTGTTAGATGCCTCTCCATTCCAATATAAGACATCTGATTGAAAATCTATTTAATAAAGGTCTAAGACCTTAGGCTATGATAATATAGTATATATATTTAATAATGAGATTAAATTGAATTTTTTAAATAAAAAGATTATTGATGCTAAAGCATCATCCATTATGCTATAAAAACCAATCTATTCATCTTCTTTAGATGTTGAAGGCCTTTTGTTGGAAATATTATATATAAAAGGAATAGAGAAGTAATAAAGTGTTTCCTAAATTCCTTATCTTTTTCATGTTATAAATACATAATAGAAGAAGATTCTAAACAAGTTTCAATGGTTTCAAGAAGGCCCTAGTAGGTCCTAGTAGATTCCAAGAAGGTTTCAAAAGGTCCTAGAAGGTTCTAGAGAATCTTATATGATTGTAGAGGATTCTTGGAGGCTTATATATTTTAAGAAGTTGCTAAAGAAGGATCTTAGGCTTGCTTCACCTCCAAGCATCAAGAAAACTTTTCAAGGAGCTTCTTTACATCTAATTTATATAGGAGTCAAGGTTGAGAGGATCCTTAGTCTTGACAATGCAATCCTTGTGACTTAGCTTGGATCTTCTTGTCTTGTTCTTGTGCCTTGTTGTAGCTCTTTGTTTGTGATATAAAGTGAATCTTTTTTGTTTCAATTCTTTAAATTTTTGAAGATATGTTCTACTTGAATAGACCTTTTAATGTCAATAATAAAAAAAACAAGAATTAGCCTCACAAAGAAGTTTAATGGAACTTATTTAAAGCTTTGTAGTTTTGTAAATCAAGTGCAACTTATTATCATATTTCAACCTTAGTAATATTCTATAGAAGCATCTTGTATTAGTTTCATTGGAACCTTACTTTCAAATCAAGTTTTGTCTTGATTTGTGCAGTTATTTGAGAATAATTTTTTTATATTTTACAACTTTGAAACATTTTTGGCAATATTTGTAAAAGCATTTGGAAAATATGATAAGATTTATTCTATTACAACTAAAATACAAGTTCTTTCACAAAGAATATTTTTTGCTTTTATTTATGCACCAAAATTTTAACAATTAACATGTAATATCAATTGGAGTGAAGATGCATTAATAAGTTAGTTTGATTGGAGATTATGAGACAATGTAAAAGATCTAATACTATCTATGTCTAATCTTCAAATTCTTAATGAAATCATCAATCAAATTATAAAATATAATAATTAGCTATTTTAACATCACCAAAATAAATATCTATTGCCTATGCCAAAACTTCATATCAATTACTTGGCATCTTCTATATCTTTTAACTTTAGAAAATGTTTAGAAATATAAGATACATAAATTAATACAGTTTGCTTCAAATTACTTTTTGAGCAAAAAAAAAACATCAAAAAGAACTCAGTGTTGTATTATAATATAACTATTGGATGAAAGAGAAAAAAATAAGAATTATATTATTGAAGAGTTTAATTAAAAATATAATAGCAAATTATTTTAAAAATAGAAATAAGAGATAGGAAGGTAATTTTTTTTTTTTAATATCAATATTATTTTTTATAAAAAAAAGACTTTTACTTATTTTATAGGATTATAAATAAGACAAAATAAAATAGATTAGCAAAAATAATATTATAGGTATCTTAAGATAAAAATTAAGAATAGCTTTTAATAAAAATTATACAAAAAAATCTTAGATTGATACCTTAAGAGGATCAATTGTAAATCAAGGTCAAAACCAAACTTTAAGACACGAAATCATATAGCTATGGCAAATATAGGATTCTTTTGTTGATTAGAGAGTAAGATTAGAGAGCAAATTTAATAAGATTTCTTTGAATATTGGTTTGAAGTTTTTTGAGTTTGTAATGACTTTATAAGAGCTATGCAAAATTAAGGTTCTATTTAGATGACTCTACTTTTTGAGAAATAAAGTAGATTTATATTTTGGAAGATTTTATGAATTTTATAGTAGATTTACAAGTAAAAATTTGTGGATTTGTGAATATAACTGTGTTAGATGTTTTTTCTGAATTTGAACTTAATTGAATAATTATATCAAAGGTTACTGGAATTCAAATGGATTAGGATCTCCAAAATTGGATTTTGAAGGCTGATGAGGGTTTATATGATTTTAAGCAATCTGCCAATTAGATTGAAATGGTTTTTTTTAAGTTGATAGTTGATTTAGTTTCTAACATTTTTATAAAGTTTTAAAATAAGTAAATAGTGTAAAAAAGAGCTATTAACATTTGAAGATTGACATCAAGGTTGAAAAAGGAGGATAATTGATATTCAAGCAAATTAGGAGTTTTTTTTTTTTTTTTTTTTTTTTTTTTTTTTTCCAATTTATAGTTTAATTTTCTTTAGATTTTATATGCTTGTTTTAAATATTAGGTTATAAAGTATAGATTTTTATAATCAAGATCAACAATCAATTAAATAATTATTGAGATTTTAAATCTATATTAAAATTTGATTAGAATTGGTTAAAATTTAATTAGAACTTGATTGGAATTTGATTAGGATTTTTTTAGAATTTCATTAGGATTTATTAGGATTAATTTAGGATTTGATTAGACTTTGATTAAATTTTTTTAGAAATTTATTAAGATTTATTAAAGATATCTTTAAGATTTTATTAAATTTTTTTAGGATTGAATTAGGATTTGATTAGGATTTGATTATGATTTAATAAAAATTTGATTAGAATTTTATCAAGATTTGATTAAAATTTGATTAGGATCTGATTAAGATTTGATTAAAATTTGACTATGATTTTATTAAAATTTATTAAAATTTGTTTAAGATTTCTTTAAGATTTCTTCAAGATTGATTAGGATTTCTTTAAGATTTTTTAAAGATTTATTTAAGATTGATTAGGATTTGTTTAATATTTCTTTGAGTTGATTAGGATTTCTTTAGGATTTAATTAAGATTATTAAGGATAATTTAAAATTTATTTGGAGTTGATTGAATTATAATAAGATATATTTAGGATTTTTATAAGGTTGATAGGATGTACTAAGGATAATTGGAAGTTTATGTAAGTTGTTTAAGATGGCCAAAAAAGTGTTTTTAAATACCTAATGCATTGTTTTGGATTAAAAATTCAACTTCAAGGTAAGATCAAATCCTTTTTCAATCAAATGCCTAATATATTTTTAAGCTAATTTTGACATAATACGACAATGATTTGTGTTTGTATTATAGAAAATCTTGCCATATGGCTAATAATTGCTACAAAAAGCATTGACATATATATCTTGAATGAAAAATGCAGCTATATTATTAAATACTTTGCATGAAAACGAGAGCATCCAACTACAATAAGAATTATGCAACTATATTTTTCTACTCCAAAAACTACAACAGATTATGTATTATCATCTAATTCTTCTTATTGCTTTATAATATCAATATGTTTGGATGCCAAAAAATTCAAAATTCTTATTTTAGTAGATTCAAAAGGCTTTGCTTGCTTTCTTGATTTAAAATTTTTAAGAATCCATATAATTTCTAAGGTCAAGAAATCTAAGGCTATTCATATAGATGTATTAGATGGTCAACCTTTATCCTTTTGAGATATTATTCATAAAACCAATCTATTAGAAGTAATATTAAAAAATCATAGTAATGAAATTATATTTAATAATATTAGGTTTCCATCTAATTCTATTAAGACTTTCTTGGCTTGAAAGTTATAATACCTGTATAAATTGGATATCTTATAAAATATAATTCTTTGAAATATCAAAACTTATTCTTATTGAATTTAATAGAAAATATCATACATCTTATTGATCAAAAATCATAAAGCCTCTCTTTATTGAAGCTAGAGTTTTTATGAGAGCAACTAAGAAAGACACTCTTTTTGTTGTTTCTATAGTTTTAATATTCAAAGTGACAAGTACTCCAACAACTCTTTTGAAAAAATATAAAGAATTCTAAGATATATTTGAAAAGAAGAATATTGACAATTTACTAGAATATTATTCATATGACTATATTATTGATCTTCAAGATGGTGCACAACCATCTCTTGGTCTGATTTATAACTTATCATAGAATGAGCTTATAACATTGAAGGAATATATTAAAGAGAATTTAGCAAAGAATCTTATTTGACATTCAAAAATTCTTGTTGATATATTTTATTTTTTATGAGGAAAAAAGATAGATTTTTACGGATGTGAATTATTTATTGTGGTTTCAACAAAGTGATAGTAAAAAATTATTATCCTTTGTCATTGATATCTAGGCTCTTTAATCAATTGGATCAAGTTAATATCTACACCAAAATAAATCTCTATGGAGCTTATAATCTACTATATATCAAAGAAGGGGACAAAGAAAAGATCACTTTTTATATAAGATATTGATACTTTAATATAATTTCATGCTTTTTGGCCTTACAAATGTGCCATCTATTTTCCAACATTTGATGAATAATTTATTATATAAATTTCTTAATGGCTTTTTTATATGATATTTGGATGACATCTTGATTTATTCCAAGTCTTTAGAAGAACATAAACAACATATCCGTCTTATCTTATAAAAATTACAAGATACTAGATTATATACCAAATTTAAAAAATGCATATTTTATGAACTCCATGTAAATTTTTTTGATTATATTATCTTAAATGAAGACTTAATAATAAATCCAAAGAAGACTAAGACCACTAACAATTAAATAGTTTTAAAATTAATACATGACATCTAATACTTTATTGGATTTATAAACTTCTATAAGATCTTCAATAATAATTATTCTTAGATAGCTGCTTTGCTTATACAATTGATATATAAAGATAAGCTCAAATAGAAATCAAAAGCTGAAAAAGCCTTTGAATGCTTGAAGACATCATTCATCATAGCCCTTATCTTGATTCATCTAGACTTTTTTAAGCTATTTTTTTGTAAAAACTAATATCTCATATTTTGAATTAGGAATAGTTTTGATATAATTTAATAGAGAAGAAAGATCTTATTTAGTTATATTCTATTTTTAAAATTTTTTAATTATAAAAATTAATTATAAAATCCGCAATAAAGAACTTTGTGCTATTATGGATTCTTTCTAGGAATGGCGCTATTTCCTTGAAGGTCTTTCATATTTAATGATTGTATATATAAATTACAAGAACCTTAAGTATTTCATGTCAATTTATATCTTTAATTTTTATTAAGCCTATTAAAATATACTTCTATCATATTTCAACTTCAACATCATATATTAATTCAAAAAATAATAAGAATTATTAAATATTTTATTAAAATAATTATATCTTATGCCAAAAAAAAAAAAAAAAAAAAAAAAAAACACATGCAGGATATGATCAATAATGGACAATACTCCTAAAATCTAAGAAATTTTGTATTTAAAAAATTATTATATAAATTTTAATAAATTTTTTATTTTAAAATAAAATTTGTATAATCTCAATTATAAATTTTATTTTATTTTTAATCTTAAATATTATTCTAATAATATCCATAATGATTCAAATAAATTTAAATTTGAAGATGGTTTCTTTTGTATTAAAGAATATTTTTATATCCTAAAAGATCCATTACATCTTTGTGTTCTTCAAATATATCATGATTTTTTAGCTACAAGTTATTTTGGATTCAATAAGATTATAGATTTTATTTTTTAGAGATTTCTAGTGGCTTCAAATGTAGAAAGGTATTGAAAAATTTACCCTATCTTACACCACATGTTTTAGATCAAAAAATCTTTAACATTGCTTATATAAACTTCTTCAACTGCTACCAATTCTAAAACAATTGTGGTCTTTTATTTTTATAGAATTTATTACAAATCTCTTACTATCAATTTTTTTTAATACTATATATAATTTTTGACTAATTTGTTAAAATGACACAATTTTTTTTATAAAAAGATCATTATTGATGAAGAAATGGCCAAACTTTTTATTGATAATATCTATTGATATTATAGATTGCTAAATGATATTATATTAGATCAAAGACTACAATTTATATCTAAGTTTTGAAAATCACTTTTTGAAATCTTTTGAATAGTCATTAAGCTTTCTTTAGCATTTTATATATAAATTGATAGCCAAATGGAGCAAGTCAATTAAATCATAAAGCAGTACTTAAGATATACCATCAATTATAAATAAGACAATTAAACATCTTATTTGTCTCTAGCCAAATTTGCCTACAATAATATGATTCATATATCTATTTAATAGATTTTATTTTATTCTAATCATTTTTGCCATCAAAAATTAGATATATTATCTATTGGTAGATCTAAAAATCTAATAGTAGATGACTTTGTAAGCCAAATAACTGATATCCAAGCTACCTTAGAACTTCAATTGGAAGAAACTCAAATAAGCTCAAAAGAGTCAATTGCTATATAAAAAAAGAAACAACCTCTATTTTAAATTAACAATAAAGTATGATTTTTTTGACATAATATGGAGATTATTTAACCATTTAATAAATTAGACTACCAAATATTAGAATAATTTCTTATTCAAAAATAAATTAACTTTATTACTTTTTGATTAAAACTATTAGCATCTATGAAGGTACATCTTATTTTTTATACTTCTATTTTAGAATCTTATAAAAAATTAAGGATATCAAAAAGAATACAATTGCCATAGCCTTATATTGAAGTAGATAGCTATGAAGAATTTGAAGTAGAAGAAATACTTGATTTGAGACTAAGCCAAAGAGAGTTAGAGTATTTTGTGGATTTGTGCAATTACAATATTAATGAGTGTATAAAAAAGTCAACTTCAAATTTAATCAATGCATTACAAAAGATATATAAATTTTATTGACAATATTTTTCTAGACCTAAAATGGCAATACATATTAGATAATACTTTTACTTGACATATCTAAATACAATATATTTTAAACTTTGTAATTTTTTTGTAAGAAAAATAAAAACAATTTCAAAAGTTTTAGAGTTCAACCTTCATATACATATAAACTAACAAATCCAAAAGTAATCCCATTCTACCTTAAAATTATGACACATCTTTGATTTAGCTTGTATAGTTAAATATGGATAGTCAAAAAGACAATATCATACTAATTAGGCCATTTCAATCAAGTATTTTATGCTATTAATTTCAAGACAAAGAACCACTTGAACTAAGAAGATGACAAAAAATATTTAGCAATAACTTTATGAGAATCATCATCAAAGTAGAATCTATTTATGAAAGATGCCTTAAAGTAATTTTTGAAGGATGTTTTTGCAATAAAGATACAAAAGTTCAAACTTGGTCTATGATAGAAGACATAAGTCATTATTCTTGGTTGCAAGGACCAATGAATCTTTTGATTTGTAAAAGACAACTTAAATATGTGGCATATATTATCCAATATATCTATAATTCCTTTGCTTTTAATCAACTTTGATCCTATCCTTCTTTATGGAACTTGGAGCTAAAAAAAGAAGTGATGTCATACATATATAATAAAAAAATATTCTAAAAGATTTTATTTGATCTTAGAAGATTCTAAAAGTTTCTTGATGATTCTAAAAAGTCCTTAATATGTCTTAGTAGGTTCTAAGACGATTTTGAAAAGACCTAGAAGATTTTAGGGGATCTTAGATGATTGTAGAAGATTTTTGGAGGCTTAGATATTTTAAAGAGTTGCAAAAGAAGGATCTTAGGCTTACTTCACTTCCAAGCATCAAGAAAACTCCTCAAAGAAGTTTCTTATATCTAATATATATAGCAGTTAAGGTTGAAGGAATCTTCAATCTTGATAGTGCAATCCTTGTGGCTTAACTTGGACCTTCTAATCTTTTTTTTTATGCCTTGTTGTAGCTCTTTGTTTGTGATATAAAGTGAACTTTTTCTATTTCAATTCTTTGAACTTTTGAAGATATGTTCTACTTGAATGGTATATTTGTAATATTTTCAAAAGAATTTTTTTTGTCTTAATCTATTCAAAGTCCATGATTTTATTATTTTGAGTATCTATAATCTTATAAAAATATTGAATGCTATATTTATATAATTGATCAATTTTTATAAAATTAATAGAAATTCTAATAAAAAGATGTTTTAAATTTCATTATAAAGATCTATCTATAAAGAGTATAATATCTTTGGTGGACAAAGTTGAATATATTATACTAACATATTTCATACATTATTAATTTTAGCCTAATTTTTAGATCTTAAATATGTCTTATTATATAGGAAGAAGATTCAACTACATTCTTGTTGCCATTTTTTTCTTGATGAAGAATTATCTGAATCATTTTAAACTTGAAAAAGAATTTAGTTTTAGCTTTACTAAGTTGTAAAGCATTAATAATCTATTTAACTAGAAGAATCATTGAAGTATATTTTGGATTAATTATATTTAACTAATTTTTTTTAATTGGCTTATAATACATATTTGAAGCTACTCTAGAGCATATAAAGGATTGATAATTTTTTTAAAGATAGAATCTTATAAGAATTCTATTTTAAAATTTTTAAAAAATATAATATATCCAAATAGCCAAAATATAATAAAAAAATAATAGAAAAATATTATTTCTTATGATTTTTCTTTTTAATATATTAAACTTAGTAGAATATAAATTTTTTAGTTTTGTTTAAATCTTTATTATTAAAAAAATATCTAAATCTTTAATATTAGCAAAAAGACTAAAAGATGTATCTAGTAGTTTATTTATATCTTTTGATTTTATCCACCTCTAATTAAAGATGTTGATCCATTGTGATCTAAAATAATTAGAAATTTATTAAAAAATTGCTAATTTGTTTTAATTGATGTTAAGGTTAAATATAAGTTTAAAAAGATTTAAAAATTTGATAATATAATGTATATATATATATATATATATATATATTTTTTTTTTCTAATAGATAAAGTGGTGTTATTGGCATACAAATATATTATTTGTTATATTTTTTTTCAAGATAGTTTAATACCATTGATTTGTCTTATTTTTTAAAAATATTAAAAAACTAAATTTAATATTTTTTATAAGAAAATAAAAATAAAGTATCAATAGACAATCTTATTGTATTTTTTTTTTAATATAATGATATATTTAAATTAAAATGTATTAATTATAATATCTATTTATATACTTATGAAGACTAATTTAACCATGGAGATAAAAATAAAATAAAAAATAAGTTTTTGATAATTAAAAACATAAAAGGCTATAAGATCTTATCATAAGCTTTTAAAAAATCCAACTTCAACAACAATAATGGTTCTTTAGACTATTTTGTCTAGTAAATGGTCTCTTGAGTGGCCGAAATATCATCAAAGATAAAATGCAATAGAAGAAGTATAATTTGATTTAAATTAATTATCTGCATAAGTATTATTTAATAAAAAATTTGAAAAGCTTTTGCATATATCTAGAAAAATATAGCAATGTAATTGGGATTAAATTTCTTTGATCAAAATATGATCAAAACATGATCAAATGTTCTTTATTTCTTCTTCTATCCTTGATTCTTTCAATAAAACTTGGCTTTTTCAATAATGCTTTATTCATCAAATAATAAGATAAACTTAGTGCTTATAGAAAATAAAATATTTTATATTCTATTAGAAGGTGATTGAATAATTTTATATTTTTTTTGATTTGAAATTAAAAAAATTTATCTTTTGAAAAAAATCTTAATTTCTATAGAATAGATTTAATCTTATTAAATCACACATATTATCTTTTAAATTATTCTATAAGAATCTTAAGCCATTACTATGAAAAAAAAAAAAAAAAAAAATCTTAAATATAATCTTTATTTTTTATAATATTTTTTGTTTTATTTTATTTATTTATATAATGATGATTTGTCAAAATCATACTTAGTCATATTTTAATCCCTTGTAGATATTTAAGGCAAATATTTTTGAAGATTGTCCACTATTTCTATCCGTAAGTCATTTTTTTTGATGAAATATTGAAAGCATAAATATTTCTTAAGATGTCTTTTGCTACAATCCATATTAATTTGTAGTTAATAGAAGGAGCTTAAGAAGCTTCCAAATTGATAGAAGCTGCTCAAAAAGCTTCCTAATTTGATAGAAGTTATTGAAAAAGCTTCTTATATATGGATATATATTGAAATTGAGGCTAAAAAAATTCTTCAATTTCAACAATGCATCTCTTGGAGTTGTAACTCATCTTTTTTGGTGTTGTTTGTATATTCATTTAAATAATTCAAGTGCTTATTGGTTTCTTCTTGAAACTTTTTTCTAGTTCAAATCTCTTGTTCTGTATTCTTATATCTTTGATAGCTTATCAAGACTCATCTCATCTTAAATATCAAAGTTGGATTCTTCTTATTAGAGAATAGAGTACCACTCTTCTTGAAGGTATACTAGTATTTTAGACGTTGTGGATTATTCTCTTTTAAATTGATATTTTTTTAATATAATATTAGAATTTTATTCCTCTTATGAGAAAGTAGATCACTTCTCTCTTCAAAAATCTTAAGATATTTTAGAGGTTACAGATTATCATCTTCTAAATTAATATTATCTTTTTATATATTTATTTTTTAAATTTTTTTTTTATTTTAGAATGGCTGGAAGTTAAGATATTATTATAAATAAATCTTTTGAGTCCAAGTTAGATATTATATAAGTACTCTTACTATTTTATTTGTTAGAATTATGGAGATTAAAAGAATTATTTTAAAACACCATAATAATACAATATGTAGAATACCATAATCTAAACTACACTAGCTTCTAACTTCTATACTTGATGATGCACTACTATCTATGCTATATTAAAAAAATTCACTTTTTGAGCAATATAAGGAACTTCAAGTTAGTCTTTTGGAAAAATATGATAGTACCCATTCAAAGTTTTGAAGGTTTATCAACCAAATTTGATTGACAACGGTTCTACAACTTGATATTTATTTGACAAAAGATTTAAGGATTAGATTAGTTGGCACCATACTTATGAAGCAAGTATTATTGTGGTTTGCTCCCTTGTTTGAAAAAAGATCACCAATTTTAAGCAACTTTGAAGCTTTCATAGAATTATTTGAGGAAGCATTTGGAAAGGAAACATGACAAGGCTCATTGAGCAACAATCAAGATCTGCATATTGTAATAAAAGGTGCACTCTACATCAATCTATATATTTGATTTTGAGCAACTAGTATGTAATATCAATTGAAATAAATAAGCCTTGATGATTCAATTTTATTAAAGATTAAAAGATGATATGAAGGATTTGTTATTATCGCTTCTAGATCTACAATCATTCAATGAAGCCATCAATTAAGCCATGAAATATGATAATTGATTATTTTAACATTATCAAAATTAACATTTATAAGTTTTAGCAAGACAAAACACAATTCAATGCACTCTTGCTATATCAACAAGCAATTTGAATTTATATTCAAAAATAGAAGATATACAGCTTGATGTTATATATTTTAAGCCTTTTAGTTCATAAAAAAAGAAGCATCAAATGGAAGAAGATCTATATTTATATTATAGTGAAGAAAGCCAGAAGACTTGCAATTGTTCAAAAAAAAAAAATCAATGCAACACTAAAATAAAAAATATAATCATTTAAAAAAATAAAGATATTCAGTTATAATAGGAATCATGCGGCTAGACAATTCAAATTAAAAAATTATTTAGATTTCTTTTTTTTGCTCAATTTGTTTGTTGTTTTATAATTCTTAGATCTCAGAAGCTTCAAGTTATTGCCTTGTTGGATTCAAGGGCGTTTGCTTGTTTTTTAAATGAGGCATTTCTAAGCTTTATAAAATTCTTCTAGTACAAAAATTTAAACTTGTTCATATAAAAATAATAGATGGACGACCCTTATCTTTTGATAGTGTTATTTACAAAACAATGCCTAAAAAAGTATTGTTTGAAGACTATAGTAGCCAAATTATATTCAATATTATTAGGATTTCTTCAAATCCTATTATTCTCGGACTTTCTTAGTTGAAAAAGCATAATCCATCTATTATTTGGAGGTTGTAAAGAATGACATTTCCAATATAAATCTCTATAAAAAAAACTTTGTAAAAAGTCACTAATTGATAAGTCTTTATTTGTTGCAAGAAAGACTTTTATAAGATTGGTCAAAGAAAATATACCATTTATTATTTATGTGACTCCAACTAAAAAAGATATGACTTTATTGGCAATTATTCTAGAGCAATATAACAAATTTTAAGATATTTTTTAGAAAAAAAATGCTAATATATTACTAGAGCACTAACCATATGATTGCGCCATAGATCTTCAAGAAAGAATGCAACCATCTTTTGGTCCAATTTATAATTTTTTGGCTCAAAACAAGCTTTCAATGTTAAAAGATTATATTGATGAAAACCTTGCAAAGAACTTTATTAGGCATTTAAAATCTCTAATAGGTGCACATATATTCTTTGTAAAAAAAAAGATGATTCTTTGTATATATGCATTGGTTATTAGGGATTGAATAAGATAACAATGAAGAATTGTTATCTATTACTGTTAATCTCAAGACTTTTGGAACAACTTTGCTAAGCCAAGATCTATATTAAGATAGATCTTTGTGAAGCATATAACTTGGTATGGATAAAAGAAGGAGACAATTGAAAGATTGCATTTTGGACAAGATATGGACATTTTGAATATAATGTCATACTCTTTGGATTATCAAATACATCTGCTATCTTTAAGTGTTTAATAAAAGACATCTTTCAAGAGTATCTAGACAAGTTTGTGATAATCTATCTTGATGATATCTTGATCTACTCAAAAAATCTAGAAGAATATAAAAAATATATAAAATTGATATTACAAAGGATACATTATATCTATTGAGGATTTGATGATGGATCTTAAGATATAGGTAGTTATGTAGTGGGCCATTCCAAAGACTATAAGAATTGTATAATGTTTTCTTGGATTTATCAACTTCTGTCGGATCTTCATAAAAAATTATTCTCAAGTTATTGGCCTTCTTTTTTAATTGATATGTAAAAATAAGTTGGAATGAGAGCCTCAAGTTGAGAAGGCATTTTATGATATCAAAACAGTATTTACTACAACTTTAATTTTGGTGCATCTAGATTTATAAAAGCATTCTATATAGAAACTATTGCTTTGGATTTTGCATTAGAGGCCATATTTTTATAAATGAATATAGACAATAAATTCCATCTTATTATATTTTATTTTTAAAAGATTTTTTGCTATCAAAATAATCTATAAAATCCATAGTAAGGAACTTCTTGCTATTATAGATTCTTTTAAAAAATGATATCATTTTTTCACAAGAGCAATGCATCTTGTGATTGTATACACATATCACAAGAACTTGGAATACTTTATGTCAACTTAGCTTCATAATTGCTATCAAGCTTGATGGAATATGTCATTATTTTGATTTAACTTTGTTATCACTTATTGACCTAGGAAGCAACAAGGGTTGTCCAATGCTTTATAAAAAAAAATCATATCTTATATCAAGGATAAGAGAGGTAATGTTTGATTAACAATATGCAACTTTGTTGAAGTTGGAGTAATTTTGTCTTTGCACCATTATTATATCGACACCTATTGATTCTAGTTTCTTTAATAAGGTGCATGCTACAACTACTAATGATGTTTTGGCCCTTGATATCAAATATCACCTCAATCAAAATGTTGACAAGTTCAAACTTGAAAAAGACCTTTTATATTTTGAAAAATATTTGTATATTCCAAAAGGGCCAACATGACTGCACATTCTTTAATCTTGCCATGACTTTCCAATTGTAAGTCACTTTAGATTTAACAAGACTTTAGAACCTATTTTTCAAGATTTTTGGTGGCTTCAAATATGGAAGGCTATTAAGAACTTTGTGCTCTCTTGTGACATCTGTTCAAGGTTTAAGAATCCTCAACATTGCCCTTATGGACTCTTACAGCCCTTACTCATTCCAAGATGGTCATGGTTTTCTATCTCAATGGATTTCATTACAAATCTATCGCCATCCAATTCATTAGACAATATCTTTGTGGTACTTGATTAAGTCACAAAGATAGTTCATTTTATTCTTTATACAAAGATTGCTTCTAGTGAAGAAATGATAAGACTCTTTTTTAATAATATATATTGATATCATGGCCTACTTGATAATATCATATTTAATTAAGAATCCCAATTTATATCTAAGTTTTAATGATGCCTTTTTGAAATATTGAAGACAGACATTAAACTTTCTTAGCTTTCTATTCTCAAATTGACAGCCAAATAGAACAAATTGAAGTAATATTTATAATGCAGCATCAATTATGAATAAGATAATTGAATCTCATATTTATTATTAGCGAAATTTATATATAATAATATTTTTCTTACTTTAATTCAAAAAATACTGTTTTATTTTAATTATGGCTACCACTCAAAGCTTGATCTATAGAATATGCCAAAAAATAATAATCCAATAGTTGAAGGATTTACAAAGCATCTATTGTAATACCAAACAACCTTAAAGCTTTAATTGCAAGCAATTCAAGATGCTTACAAGGCATCTGTAGATAATTCAAGAATCAATTGTCTGCTTTTTATATTAGAGATAAAATATGATTTTTTTGAAAAAATATCAAGACCAAGCAACCATGCAATAAATTGGACTATTGGAGGTTATGACCATTTTTTTTTAAAATCTAAAAGCAAATTAATCTAGTGGCATATCACTTGGAATTATTATCTTCTATGAAGGTACATCTAGTTTTTTATGTCTCTCTTTTGGAGCCTTATAAAAAGTTGTATATTTTGAAAAGAATATAACAATCACCATTCAATAATAAAATTAAAAATCATGAAGAATATGAGGTTGAAAAGATACTTGATTTAGGACAAAGGTAGAGCAAATTGGAATACCTTGTTCATTGATGCGGCTATTATATCAATGAGCACACATAAGAATCGACCAAAAATCTTACCAATGTACTTCAAAAGATACAAAAATTTTATCTATTCTATCCTCACAAATCCAAACATATTTGATGATAACTTCTTGGTGAATATTAGATTCAATGAATACCTATAAGAAGAGGAGAGTTAAATAAAAACTTTCATCAATATGCAATCATCTGTTTTAAGATAGAATAAAATTATAGAAGCAAGTCAATTACCATATCAAATCTTTAAGTATTGAAAAATTTAGGAGAATAAGATTCAAAAGATCCACTTGCTATTCAAGCTTCAACAAATTAGTGCAATTTTTATAGTCTTCAATTAAGAAAAGTAGAGATGATATATTTCAACACCAAGTATGATTATGGTTGAAATAACACCCAACCATTCAAGTTTCAATTCTAATGCTTGAGCTTTGATTATATTGCTTGAATTTGGAAAGATAAATCTTCTTAAGTTTAATATCTTGTTGGAAAATATTTTGAAGGTTGCAATCAAAATCAGATCCTTGGATGGGATGTTTCAATAATAGAGGTATTAGCTTAAGGCCATAGGTGATTTTTTCAAGGACTAGTAGAATCCATTACCTAAGAACAAAGATTAGAATACATAGCTTAGTTAATATGGCACATTTTTTATTTTTTATGTATATAAGAAGATTTTTTAAGGTATGAGCTTCTCTTAAAACTCGTCACTAAAAAAGAAGGTGATATTAGAAATATATACTTTAAAAGTTTGTAGAATTTTTTAAAATATTTTAATTTTTTTTTTAATTAATGGAAGTTACTTGAGAAGCTTTTTAATTGATAGAAGTAGCTCAAGAAGCTTTATAGTTAGAAGAAGGAGTTTGAAAAGCTTCCAAGTTGGTAAAAGGAGCTTAAAAAGCTTCCAAGTTGGTAGGACTTCAATAAGCTTCCAAATTAGTAGAAGTTGTCACAAACATAAGATTTATTCTAATAATTATCTAAATAGTATGGATAGATAGAAGTAAGTAAAAGTAAATTAATTTGATAATATCTTAGAGAGAAGCTTGTTAGAAGCTATATAGATGTGGTTTCATCTTTATACATATCTATAGGTAATTGATAGGTTAGAAACTTGACCAACAAATTAGCCACATGTCGCACATGTTGGTAGCTTATGGAATAAGCTAAGTAAGTGGTGTACATATAGAAAACTTATCTTGCAAATTTGACACATGTCTTGAAAATTGGACATGTGTTGGAGGTCCTATAGAATGTTGCTATCTAGCTCTTAAGTAGATAGTATATATAGAGACAAGAATAAAGCCTTCTTCATTCTTGTGAATTTTTTTTTTGCTTCTAGCTTAGTTCAAGAGTCTTTTGTATATTTTAGTCTTTGGCAATAGCCATTCTAGTTTCTCCTTGAATATACATACTTCCTTATTTCTATTTTGTCATTTTTCTTTGACATAGGTTTTATTAATTTATGCATCTTCTTTTAGTTTGTATCCTTGATAGATTGACAAGAATGCAATAAAGCCTTCTCTTGATTAAAAATAGATTATTGCTTCTTCTTGATAAGACATAAGCATATTAAAAGTTGTATATTATTTATTTCTAAATTGATATTATTTTAAAAAAAAATTATCTTTTTTTAATATTTTATTATATATTTTTTGAATAAGAGTAGATGCCTTCTTTTTTATTATATTATCATGGAAAAACTTGCTAAAATGAAGACCACAATGACACAAATATAAGAGCAAATGAGAAAATTAATACTTGCAATGGATCAATTCAATGTACCACCATAAAGAACAATAAGATTAATAAGGAGTGAAGATATAGAGATGATTGGAGTTACTTCAATGTCTATACCAAGTAATACTTCACCTATAATGGAACACCATTCAAGCATGAAAGAATCAAAAATAAATTTGCTTAAGAAGTTTAATGGCACAAGATCTAAGTTTCAAGAATTCATCAATCAAGTACAACTCGTGATTGAACTTCAACTTTAAAGTTATCTAATTCAAGGATCATAAGTCAGGTTTATTGAAATATTACTTTTAGATTTAGCTTTATTATGGTTTTCATCTTTTTTTGAATGACGTGATTCAATATTAGATAATTTGGAAGTATTTTTGGCGGAATTTTGATCTATATATGGAGAATATAATTCAATTTGTATTGCAACCAATAAGATTTGTATTTTACAACATAACAATCAATCAATGATATTATATACTTCAAAATTTTGATAATTAGCAACTAATATTAAGTACGATGATGTTGCACTCATCAACCAATTTTTCTATACATTACAATATGAAATAAAAAAATTGATGCACAACTTATCCAATCCTTAGACATTGAGCCAAACAATTGATTTTATTGTGAAATGTGACAATTGGCTTTTTAAATTTTGATATAAGTGTTGCATAAAGAAGCTTCAATGTTATTACAATACAATAATAACACCGATGTCTTCTCAATACATATATTCAAAAGTAAAAGACATGCAAATTGATACAATCAGTTTTAAATGTTTTATTGAACAAGAGAAGACTTATCATTGTCAAAAAGGATTGTGCTTATATTATAGAGAATCTAAGCACACTGCTCAATATTATCCAAAAAAATGATGCAACTACAAAATAAGAAGTACGGTTATCAAAGAAGACAATATGTTAAAAAACAGATTTGTTCAATTACAATAGGAATTATGCAGCTTGAATATTTTATAACTCCTAATAAAGGTCCTATTTTCTCCTCAAAATCCTCTCCTTGTTTTATAATAGATATGAGTTTTGAGACCTAAAAATTATAAAGCCTCTGCCTTGCTAGATTCAGGAGCCTTAATGTATTTTTTAGATAATTTTCTTTTTTAAAAGTCATAGAATTCTTTTAATACCAAAAAATAAACCTATATATGTAGAAATCATAGATGGTCATCCATTGTCTTTTAAAAATGTTACTCATAAAATTCTTCCTGTAAATGTAATGATAAATGGTCATAATGATTACATAATCTTTAATATAATTAAATATCCCTTTAATCTAGTTATTTTATGTTTATTATGGCTAGAAAAATATAATCCTCAAATAGATTGGATTTCTTGTAGACTTGATTTTTTTCAATATATTAATAAGAATTTTTTTAATCAAGTAAAAAGCTATAAGTTTAATATAATAAAATCCATACTTGTAGGCGCAAAAGCTTTTATGAATGTAGCAAAAGAAAGATCATCTTTTACTATTTATGCTACATCTATTTTTGATGGTAGAAAGACTTCAAGTGGCATTCCAAGGCAGTACTAAGATTATTAAGATATTTTTTAGAAGAAAAATGCTGATATTATTTTGGAGCATCATCCATATGATTGTTCAATTTATCTCAAAGAGGGAACTCAACCTCCATTTGGACTAATCTACAGTTTATCACCAAATGAATTGGTTGAATTAAAGGAATTAATTAATGAGAACTTGACCAAAAATTTCATATACCATTCAAAATCTCTAATAAGAGCTCCTATCTTATTTGTAAAGAGAAAAGATGGGTCACTATAGATGTGTGTAAATTATCGAAGGCTCAATAAGATTACCATCAAGAATAGATATTCTCTACCTTTAATAATTGGACTTCTTGATCAATTGAATCAAGCTAAGATCTATATAAAAATAAATCTACAATGAGCATATAACTTGGTACATATCAAAGAAGAAGATTAATAAAAGAATGCATTTTGAATAAAATATGGATATTTCAAATATAATGTTATACCTTTTGGACTTATAAATGCACCAATTGCTTTTCAACATTTTATAAATGACGTTTTTCATGACTTTTTTGATGATTTTTTTGTCTACCATGTAGATGACATTTTGATCTATTCTAAGAATACAAAAAAATATGAACTTCATGTTTATCATGTATTACAAAAATTTAGAAATATAAGATTATATACCAAGATGGAAAAAGTGAGTATTTCACACTACTCAAGTCGACTTTTTAGGATACATCATTTCAAATAATGGTTTCAAGATCGATTCTAAGAAAGTCCAAACAATCATAGATTGGAAGATTTAAAAAAAAAGAAGATGTGCAATATTTTTTAAAATTTATTAATTATTATTGAATCTTTATCAAGAATTTTTTTGAAGTTGTAGCTCCACTTACACTCTTAACTTATAAGGACAAACTTGAGTGGAATAAAGAAATAAAAGCATCATTTGAAGCTTTAAAGATAGCTTTTATTTTTATATCAATCTTAAATTATATTATCATATTACGTGTTGTCTTGTTTGAAAATACACCTAATTGTAAGAGATGAAGTTGTGGTTTACAAATATTTAAGAAATTTTAATAGGTTTCATTCATATAAGAAGAATATGATTCAAATTTCAATATAAGAATATTTAAATCAATACAAAGTGCTTAAAAACACTCTTCTTGATAACTTCAATTATACACAAAATCAAATTGCTTTGTTACCTCCACAATTAAATAACTATGATTTCTCTTTGTAAGTCCTAATCTTAGTCAATGAACTTCAGTAAGCTATAATTCTTAATCTAACTATCAACTTGGTACAAAATTTTGCACATAAATGCCAAAATAAGTCTTCTATATGTTAAAAAATTTTCAATCCAACCCAACATACATGTTGTAGAAAATCAACCAAAAATTTATGATTTTCCATAATGTACTTATGACTGCATTGATATCACTTGGCCGTCAATTTGAAAGTTGATGAAGATATTTCAGTAGCAATTTCTTCTTCTCCAACTATTAACTTTAGTTCAAAATTGTTGCTTAGCTTGATATTTAAGTCTTCTAGCACCATGCCAAATTTTATCATAATTTGACTAATAGATATTTAGATATTGTAGGAATTCTAAACAATGCTAAACTACCAACTTTTGATAACTCTTTGTACTAAAGATCAAATAAATCTCAATTGCATTATTAGATTGTCACAAATTTTTACTTAATCTTAGCAGATTCAATCATCTATACACTTTCAAACTTTTGACTATAGATATTATATCAATTGCACAAAATAGCCAAGAATGCTAGCCCTAATTTTATTGTATATAAATCCAATCTCCAATATAAGCCTTGACTTTAAATAATGATTACTAAATCTTCTCAAATCCTACAAAAACAAGTCTTATGCCTCTGAAACAAACTTAAAGCTAGCTCTCCAATCCTAATCATCAATCTTCAAATGAATCAATATTTTATCCTTGGTGGCTGTTTTTATGGCTAGAGGTCTAATTTCAACCTTGTTTCATATACAATTGACCCTCAAATATCAATCCAATCTATTTTAAGGATTTTTAAGCTTGAACCTATCTTCAACTTAATCCTAATGTCAATCATATTAATTATTTATCTCTTCTATCCTATTTTTATTAAATTATGGCTTTTAAATGCTGTAAAAGAGTTTCTACAATCTAGAAGGAAAAATTAACAACTTTTATCTATCAGCTATTAAGATAAGAAAATAATCTAAAAGATTTTCATAAAACCTTTCTTAAGTATCTTGAGTTCCTATTAAATCAAGATAATTGGATATTAAGTAGAAATCATTCTTATTAATATTTTTTTATCACATAAACGTATTACAACACTACAATATCGACTTTTTCAAGGCATTTTTTATAAAAACAAATGCATCAAACTTTGTTTTGGGCATTGTCATGTTGTAACATATTTATGTGGTAAAAAATATGAATAATAGTGATTTCTATTTAATATTCAAATATCTTAATTCAATAGAAACTTAAGATACTTAAGAAAGATTTTATGAAAGCCTCTTAGATTATTTTCTTATTTTAATAGCTAATAGATAAAAATTAATTATTAAATTTTCCTTCTAGGTTATAAAAACTCTTTCACTACTTTTAAAAATCCATAAGTTAATAAAAATAGAATAGAAAAGATAAATAATTAATATGGTTGATATTAAGATTAAGTTAAAGGCAAGGTTAAGCTTAAAAACCTTTAGAATAAGTTAGATTGATATCCGGGGATTGACAGTGTATGGAACAAGATCAAAATCAGATCTCTAACCACAAAAATAGCCACCAAAGGCAAGGAATTGGGCCATTTGGAGATTAGCAACTAAAGTTGGAGAGTTAGCTTCAAGCTCATTCCAAAGACATTAGGCTTGTTTCTATTGGATTTGCAAGGACTTAACAATTGCTATCTAAAGTCAAAATTTGTATTGGAGGTTAAATTTTTATGCAATATAATTAGGACCAGGACTTTTAGCTATTATGTACAATTGAAGTGATATCTATAGTTGAAAGTTTGATAATATATGGGTGATTGAGTGTGCTAAGACTAAATAAAAATTTATATCAATCTAATAATACAATCAAGACTTATTTGATCTTTAATACAAAGAGGTATTAAAAATTGGCAGTTTAGAATTATTTAGAGTTTTTACAATATCTAAAGTTCTATTAGTCAAATTAAAGTGTAATTTTTCATAATATTAGAAGACTCAAAGAGCAAGCTATATACCAAATTTTAGCTGAAATTAATAGTTGGAGAAAGAGAATTTGCCACTAGGATATCTACATCAACTTTTAAGCCAGCGGCCAAGTGATATTAGTGCAGATTTTGGTTGATTTTCCACAATTTGTAACTTGAATTGAATTGAAACTTTTTGAACGTATATAGGACTTATATTTGTATTTGTATGCAAAATTTTACACCAAGTTGATAATTAGATTAAAAGTTATAGCTTATTGAAGTTCATTGAATAAGATTAGGACTTATAAAGAGAAATCTTAGTGGCTTGATTGTGATAAGCAACAAAACAATTGGGATTTATATGTAGATAAAGTTATTGGGAAGAGTGTTTTTAAGCACTTTGTATTGACTTAAGTACTCTCCTATTGATATTCAATCATATTCTTCTTATATGGATGAAATTTGTTAAGGATTCTTGGATATATGTGAATCACAACTTCACCTTTCACAACCAAGTGTCTGGCGCATTTCCAAATAAGACAACATATAATAGAATAGCATGGTATTATCATAAGTTAGAATAGATGACAAATTCTATCTAGTAGTTTTTCATTTTTAAAAATTTTTAATAGTAGAGATCAACAACAAAATCCATGATAAAAAATTTCTTGTAATTATGGATTCTTTTCAAGAATGGCGTCATTATTTAGAAGGCGCTTCTAGTCTAATTACTATTGTTGTGTGGCATAATCTTCTATTTAAAAATATATTGGATATCTGGTTGTAGAGAATTTTCTTACAACTTATTTGTAAGACTCTAATAAGTGATTTGTTCTTAATAAAAAAGACAAATAATACTAAGATATTACAAAAGAAAGTAATATTAATATAAAACCTCTCTGGTATTCAAATAGATTTGTACATAAAGTCTTGGCTCCTAAAAAAATCCCTTTAGGTTGTATGAAAAGTTCAAATTGCAATAATATCCTTCAATAGCTTATTCACATGCAAGGATTTCATTCTTCCTAAATTTTAGAATTCAATTTCTATAATTTTTTTTCTAAAATACAAGTTATATTTTTCAGCTTTATTACAAAAAAGAATCATTTATAGATTTACTTCCAATCGTTTGATATCTTTAAAAATCTAGCAAGTGCTTAAAACCCTAGTTTAGAGACACCCGAGTACTATATTCTTTATATCTCACAAATCCAAAATTTCAATGCCACAAATTTTTTGCACATAATCTTATAACATGAACATGTATACTTTCAAATATTTTGAGCAAAAAATTTATCAAATTATCTAAGATATAGCTCAAAATATAACCACTACTTAAGCAAGGTCACTTATTGCCCTTTGATTACAAGCACCAACTTCAACTTCCAATATCTCTTTTATTATAGCTTGGATTTCATCAAATCATGTATAAAAATTATAGTTAAGAAAGTGTTCTTTTCAATCCTAATTGTTGATCTTCTATTGCTTTTTGTATACGTGACTTATGTCTAGTAGACTGATAGTAGATATAATTTTGACACCATAAATTTGAGCAACTATATCGCTTTTATAAAAAGTCCAAATCTCACAAGTTTTGTACCAAAACCATAGCCAAAAATCCAAATTTGCTGATATTAGCCTTTGATATTTGAATCTTGTCAAAAAATAAATCCTAATCTCTAATAAGTCTTCAAGCAGCCTCCTTGAAGCCCATTGGACACGATTTTTGGCCAATATGAATAGAGATTTCTATCATCCATCTCCATTCATCCACATAGAAGGCCTAACTACTCCTTTTTAAATTAAAACCTCCCTTCTAATCCTTTTTCTAATAAGATTTATATAATATGTATTCTAAACATCAAATAAAAAAAGTAAACAAGATCTCAAGGGTCACCAATGTCTAACAAAGGTGATTCAAGATATATAAAAGTTATTATCAATATAAAATCAACTTCAAAAGTCATTATTAAAAAAAAAAAAAAAAAAAAAAAAAAAAGAGATTATATAAACCTCAATAATAGCCTTTTTAAACAAATTCCTTCTAAGCTAATAATCTAATCACATGTTGTAACCAATATAAGTCCATTGATATGACTCTCATTTAATTGTATAGAAAATTGTATATTAAATTTACATGAATAATATTATCATATGGTAGCCCAATCACAATATGATATTGTATATATAGATCACAAGAACCTTGAATATTTCAAATCAACATGCATGTTGAATTATTGTCAAGTTCATTGGAATATGTCTTTGTCAAGATTCAAATTCATTATCACTTATTGTCAAGGACATGAATCAAAAAAAGATACATAATCTAATGGAAACTATATCAAAAAAAAATCACAAAATGGGAATAAGAAAGTATGTATATTCAAAGAAAATTAGAATGGCTATTGCCAAAGACTGGAAACATGAAGACTCTTGAAACTAGACTAGAACCAAGAAAGGAATTGACAAAAGTGAAGAGGGCTTCATTCTTGCCTCTATAAATACTATCTAACTAAGAACTACGTGGCGGTATTCTATAAGACCTCATATACATGTCTCATTTGCAAGACAAGTATCAAACTTGTATGACAAGTTTTCCACATGTGCGCCACGTATTTGGCTTGTTCCGCAAGCTACTAACATGAGTGCCGTGTGGCTAGCTTGTTGACCAAGTTTTTAACCTACCAATCACCTATAGACATGTATAAAGGTGATTTCACGTCTATGAAGCTTCTAGGAAGCTTTTCTATCACATATAATCAAATCAACTTATTTTACCTACTTCTATTGGTCTATATTATTTAGATAATTTACTGGAGTAAATCTTATGTTCGTGACATTACCTCCCTTTCTAGGGATGAGTTCCATGAGGAGCGGTGATTATATGTTGAGGAAGTCTAGGATATGTCAAATTGTGCTTGCAACATATTCTGATCTTTGTTCCCTTCAAAGGTAGTTGATAGGTCCTTTTTGCCATCGATAATGTCCCATATTAGGGAGAGAGGACCACCCTATTATTTGATCATTGTTAAGGCCTTCATAACTTCCTTCAAAGAAAATATTAGGAACACCATCAAGAATAGTTCCTACCTCTAAAAGTAACACCAAACATCGGGTGTCTCTTCCAAGGTCGTGATACAAAACACGTTGTATTTCGCCATCAATCCGAGGAAGGATATGTTGTTCTTGAGGGTCTTCATCTCTATTTTGTCATCTTGAAGGTTGTGATAGTCGTAATATCTCATCCGGTAAATCAGCAAATAATGGCTCTTGAGCTAAATTTGCTAGTTGTTGATCCTCGATCTCTTTAGCACAAACAAATCTAATGACAAATAATGATACAAGGTAGGATGAAACCTCTATAGAACCTACTTTGCTTTATAGCAAAGATTTTCTTTAGTATTTATCTTGATTTTGATGGATGTCGTCGATGAAATGTATTAATTTTTATTGATGCATTTGTTAGATTCTTTGATGGCTCCCATGTGCATTCACTAATATCGTATCCGCGCCAATGCACAAGATATTCCAGTCGATTTCGACGCCGCCTTGAATCTAAAATCTCTTCAACCTCGAATTCTTCATTGTTGTCCACTTCTACAGGAGGCGGTGGTATTTGTCTTCTTCCTTGTATATCCACTATCTTGTATGGCTCGAGTAGTGACATGTGGAATACAGGATGGATCTTCATGGACTTCGGTAGGTGTAATCGATATGCAACTAGATTGATTTGTTCAGAAATAGAAAAAGGTCCAAGCCTACGATAGTCCAACTTATCACAAGGACGAGTAGTCTTGATATTGTGACAAAGTAACCATACCTTGTCCTCCACATTGAATTGTGATTGTTCCTTGCGATACACATTTACATTTGTTTTTTATCGTTCTTGAGCTTCTTTTAATTGCACCTTTATTATTGCATGTAGCTTTGACAAAGGATTTGCCAAATCTTTTGCTGCTAGATTATCAACTTTTGAAAAGTCAAAAGCATCAAATCGTGAGTGGTAACCATAATTGGCAAAGAAAGGTGTTTGTTACGTAGAAGAATATATCGTATTATTATAATTTTGCCAATGGCAGAAGAGCTATCCAATCATCTTGTTGGTAGTTGATGGTACACCTTAAATATTGCTCCAAGACTTGGTTCACGCGCTCTGTTTGTCTATCAGTTTGAGGATGAAAAGCTGAAGATAACTTTATGTCCACTTTTAAGATCTTGAAAAGGATTCTCTAAAATCTTGACACAAATTGAGTTCTCCTATCCAATATAATATCCTTAATTAATCCATGATAGCAATAGATATTATCAATGAAAAGCTTAGCTATTTCTTTACATGTGATAGATTTTGTACATGGCACAAAATGTGCCATCTTGGTGAACCAATCTACTATCACAAATATAGAGTCATAAGATCTTGAGCTTGAAAGATCTATGATGAAATCCATAGAAACAGAAGACCATGGTTGTTCTGGAATAGGTAATAGCTAAAGAAGTCTAAAAGGTCGATGATGAGGAGTTTTTGATCTTGAGCAGATATCACATGATTGTACAAAGTCTTTGACTACCTTCCACATTTGAGGCCACCAAAAATCTCTTGATATAAGTTTCAAAGTCTTGTTGTATCCAAAATATCCTGCCGTTGGAAAATCATGACGTGCTTGAAGAACACGTAAACGTGCTTCTTCTTCTGGAATATATAGACGTCCTTCGAAATATAGTAGATTGTTCTTGAACTCGAATTTAGAAGAATCATGAGACTTGGAAGAATTATTCTTGATATCATGAATAAGAGGGTCTGAGGACATACTTGACTAAATTTGCTTGAGAAAAGTTGAATCAACAGTCAATGTTGATTTTATTGCTTGAAGATAAAACTGCTCTGGTTTCAACAGGGCCGTTCTTTGTTGCTCAAAAGCTGCATCTCCTTCTTTTGATACAAAATAAAATTGTCTAGAAAGGGCATGAGACAAACCTTGTTGTTTTCCTAGCCGATAAGTGATAATAAATTTGAATCTTGACAAAGACATACTCCAACAAGCTTGACGACGATTCAACACGTGTGTCGACATGAAATACTCAAGGTTCTTGTAATCCATATATACGGTGACTAGACTCGAAGCGCCTTCTAGATAATGACGCCATTCTTGAAAAGAATCCACGATTGGAAGAAGTTCTTTGTCATGGATCTCATAATTGATCTCGGCTGCTGAAAATTTTCTTGAATGAAAAGCTATTGGATGAAGTTTGTCATCTGTTCCCATTTGTGACAAAATTGTACCTAAGGCAAAGTCTAATGCATCTATTTCCATAAAAAATTCTTTGGAAAAATCTACACTATACAGGATTGGTGCAGAAACAAATAATATCTTCAAAGCTTCAAATGCTGCTTCTACTTCTTGATTCCATTGGAATTTGTCTTTACAAGTCAAACGTGCAAGTGGAGCCGCAACGCAAGAGAAGTCTTTGATGAAGATCCGATAATAATTGACAAATCTCAAAAAGCATTGGACATCTCTTATTGTCTTTGGAATCTTCGAATTCATGATTGTTTGGACTTTCTTAGAATCCATCATGAGACCATCATTTGAAATGATGTATCCTAAAAAATCAACTTGAGTAGTGTGAAATACACACTTTTCCATCTTGGCGTACAATCCCGCATCTCTAAATTTTTGTAATACTTGACGAACATGTATTTCATGTTCTTCTACGTTCTTAGAATAGATCAAAATGTCATCTAGGTAGCAGATGACAAAATTATCTAAGAACTCATGAAAAACATCGTTCATGAGATGTTGAAAAGCAACTGATGCATTCATAAGTCCAAAAGGCATGACATTATATTCAAAATGTCCGTACCTAGTTTGAAATGCAGTTTTCCATTCATCTCCTTCTTTGATGTATACTAGATTGTATGCTCCTCTTAGATCTATTTTTATATAGATCTTAGCTTGATTCAACTAGTCAAAGAGTCCTGATATCAGAGGTAATGGATATCTGTTCTTAATTGTGATCTTGTTGAGTCCTCGATAGTCAACACACATCTGTAATGATCCATCTTTTTTCTTCACAAATAAAATTAGAGCTTCTGCTAGAGATTTAGAATGGCGTATGAAATCCTTGGCCAAATTCTCGTCAATATACGCCTTGAATTCAGCCAATTCATCTTGTGATAAACTGTAGATTGGTCCAAATGGTGGCTGAGTTTTTACTTTAAGGTCGATTGAACAATCATATGGACGATGCTCCGGAAGAATATCTACATTCTTTTTTTTGAAAACATCTTGATAATCTTGATACTGACTTGGAATGCTACTTAAAGTCTTTCCATCGTTGGAAATAGATGTAGTATAAATGACAAAAGGTGATCCTTCTTCTGCAACGTGCAAGAAAGCTCTTGCACCTACAAACGCAGGTTTAATTCTACTAGATTTATGATTTCTTATTTGATTAACTATATTGTTAGCTATACTTTTAGAAAAGTTCAGAGTACGAGAAATCCAATCTATTCAAAGGTTGTGTTTTTCTAACCATGATAGACCTAGAATAACTGAAATAGAGAGAGATCTAATTATGTTAAAATTTACACAACTATTATGGCCATTTACTACTACATCTAGAGAAAGTGTTTCATGAGTAACATCTCCAGAAGATAAAGGACGACCATCTATGACTTCTATGTGTACGGGTTTAGATTTTTGTACTATCTGTATTCTATGGCTTTTAGCAAATTCTTCATCTAAAAAATAAGCCGAGGCTCCCAAATCTATTAAAACAGAGGCTTTGTAATTATTAGGTCTTAAATACACATCTATTATAAAACAAGGAAATGGTTGTGAGGAGAGGATAGGACCTTCATTAGAAGTTGTATGAGATCCCAGCCGCACGGTCCTTATTGTAGCTGGACAAACTCGTTTTTCGACATATTGTCTTCTTTGACAGTCGTACTCCTCATCTTGTCGTTGCATTGTTTCTTTGGACAATTTTGAGCAGTGTGTTTAGGTTCTCCATAATACAAGCATAATCCTTCTTGACGACGTTGAGTCTTTTCTTGTTCAATAAGTGGCTTGAAACGTATAGCATCAATTTGCATGTCCTCGACTTCTGAAGGTACATATTGAGAAGTCATTGGTATTACTACTGAATTATAATGTCGCTAAGGTTCTCTTGTGCGACTTTCAGATCTAAATTTGAAAAGCCGATTATCACACTTCACCACAAAGTCTATTGCTTGATTCAATGTTTGAGGATCGAATAAGTTCAGCATCAATTTCTTCACTTCATATTGTAATCCATAGAGAAACTGACTGATGAGTGCAATATCGTCCTACTTGATATCGATTGCTAGTTGTCAAAATTGTGAAGCATATAATGTCACTGATCGATTGCCTTGTCGTAGGATATGAAGCTTGTTGGTTGCAACACAAGTTGCATTGTGTTCTCCATACATAGATCAAAATTTTGCTAAAAAAGCTTCTAAATTATCTAATATTGGATCACGTCGTTCTAGAAAAAGATGAAAACCAAGATAAGGCAGATGCTGAAAGTAGTGTACTAATAAATCTGACTTATGATCCTAGAGTTGAAAAACTTTGCGGTTGCAATTCAATCACCAATTGGACTTGATTGATGAATCCTCAAAACTTGGATCTTATGCCATCAAACTTCTCAAGTAGATCAATTTTTGGTTTTCTGATGCTTGGACGATGTTCCAATGTAGGAGGAATTATATGGCTTGGTGTAGATATTGAAGCAACTCCAACCATATCTATATCTTCGTTATTTGATAACCTTGTTGCTCCTTGTGGATGTACAGTGAGCTGATGCATTGCAAGCATCAATTCTCTCATTTACTCTTGTATTTGTACCATTGCACTCTTCATTTCAGCAAGCTCGGCCATGATAACACTTCAAAAAATATATAACACTATTCGAGATAAATAGCAAGGAGAACAAAGAAAATACTATGAATAATATCAATATAGAAGAGGGTAATCTGCACCTTCTAATATGCTTGTGTCGCATCAAGAGAAAGGGGTAATCCACTCTAAATCAAGACAAGACAAAGCTATATTATCATAAGTGTACTCTTGTCAATCTGTCAAGGACATGAACTAGAAAAAGATACATAATCTAATAAAAAATTGTATCAAAGAAAAGTCACAAAATGGGAATAAGAAAGTATGTATATTCAAAGAAAACTGGAATGGCTATTGCCAAAGACTAGAAACATGAAGATTCTTGAAACTAGACTCGAACCAAGAAAAGAGTTGACAAGAGTGAAGAGGGCTACACTCTTGCTTCTATAAATACTATCTAACTAAGAACTACGTGACAGTATTCTATAGGACCTCATACATGTGTCTCATTTACAAGACATGTGTCAAACTTGCATGACAAGTTTTCCACATGTGCGCCACGTACTCAGCTTGTTCCGCAAGCTATTAACATGTGTGCCATGTGGCTAACTTGTTGATCAAGTTTTTAACCTACCAATCACCTATAAACATGTATAAAGATAATTTCGCATCTATGAAGCTTCTAGGAAGCTTTTCTATCAGATATTATCAAATCAACTTATTTTATCTACATCTATTGGTTTATATTACTTAGGTAATTTACTTGAGTAAATCTTATGTCCGTAACACCTATCCGTTGTCGTGTTGCAACACGTTTATATAGTGAAAGGTATATATAAGAGTAATTTATATTTAATACTTGATTATCTTAGTTCAATAGGAACTTAAGATACTTAAGAAAAGGGTTATGGAAGCCTCTTAGATTATTTTCTTGTTTTAATAGCTAACAGATAAAAGTTAGTTGTTAAAGTTTTTTTCTAGGCTATACAAACTCTATTATTGATTTTGAAAAGCCATAAGTTAATTAGAATAGGATAGAAAAGAAAAATAGTTATTATGGTTGATACTAGGATTAAGTTGAGGATAGAATTTAATTTAAAAATCCTTAAAATTAGTTGAATTGATACCCAAGGAAAGACCGGGTATGAGATAGGATCGAAATCAGACCTCTAGGGACAAAAATGATTGCCGAAGGCAAGAAACGAGGACATTTAAAGATCAACAATTAGGGTTGGATAGCTAGCTTGAAAGAAATTCCAGGGGTATTTAGCTTGCAACCATAGGGTTTTGGAGGACTTAGCAATTGCTATTCAAAGTCAGGATTTGTATTGGTATTTTGGGTTTTTATATAAGACAATGATGGCTTGTAATGTTGAGTGATTTGTGCAATTTGTGTAGCATCTATGGTTCAAAATTTAATATTGTCTAGATTATTGGGTGTGCTAAGTGTACACAAAAATTTGTGTTAATCTAGCAATGAAATCAGGAGATATTTGAGTTTTGATACAAAGGATTGTCGGAAGTTGGCAGTTTAGGGTTGGATAGGGTTTCTATGATAACTAAAGATCCACTAATTGGATCAACGTAATTTTTGGTATGCTAATAGAAGACTTGTAGATTGAGCTACACACCAAATTAGACTTGAAGTTAATAGTAAAAGAAGGAGAAATCACCATTGGAGTTTCTGCATCAATCTTCAAGTTGGCGGCCGAGTGTCATCAGTGCATTTTTTGGGCGTTTTCTTGCAATTTGTAAGTTAGGTTGGGCTAAATTTTTTTGAGCATGTAAAAGGCTTATACTAGCATGTGTGTGCAAAATTTCACACTAAGTGGATGGTTTGATTAAAAATTGTAGCTTGTCAAAGCTCACTGATTAGGATTAGGGCTTATAAATAAAAATAAAAATTGCTTAATTATAAAGGAAACGAGGTAATTGGGGTATATGTAAGGTTGATTTTACTAAGAGGAGTGTTTTTTAAATACTTTTGAATTGAAGCTCAAATTATATTCCTTATATATGGGTGAAACCTATTAGAGTTTCTTGAGTATTTGCAAACAGTATTTTACCTTCTACAGCCAAGTGCTCGGTGCATTCCTGAACGAGACAACACGTAATACGACACCGCTAAAAAAATAAGAAGGCCTATTTGATGTTCTTTCTATACATTCTTATCTTATACCAAAAGAAGGAGATTTAGCTTTTGATCAATAAAAAATGATCGTCTTGAAGCCGAAGCAATTTCATCTTCGAATAATGAAAACAATATTGACTGTTGATTCAACTTTTATCAAGCAAGTCTAGTCAAGTATGTCTTCACATCCTTTTATTCATGAGATTAAGAATAATTCATCTAAGTCTTATGATACTTCCAAGTTTGAGTTCAAAAACAATCTACTCTATTTCAAAGGATGCCTATATGTTCTAGAAGATGAAGCATAACTACGTATTCTTGAAGCTCATTACAACTTTCATGCAGTAAGATATTTTGAATATAATAAGACTTTGGAACTAATATCAAGAGATATTTGGTAGGCTCAAATATAAAAGGTTGTTAAAGAATTTGTATAATCATATAATATTTGTTCAAAATAAAAATAAAAAAAAACTCCTTAGCATTGATTTTATGGATTTTTCCAACCATTATCTATGCCAGAACAACTTTAGTCTTTTATTTCTATGGAATTTATGACAGATCTTCTAACTTCAAATTTATATGATTCTATATTTCTGATTGTAGATCATTTCATCAAGATGGAATATTTTGTATCATATATAAAATCTATTACATGTGAAAAAATAGCTAAACTCTTCTTTGATAATATCTATCACTATCATGGATTACCAAAGGATATTATATCAGATAGAGGAATGTAATTTGTATCAAGATTTTAGAGAACTCTTTTTAAAATATTGAAGGTGGATATAAAACTATCTTCAACTTTCCACCCTCAAACCGATGGATAAAAAAAATGGTTAAATCAAGTTTTAGAGTAATATTTGAGATGTACTATTAATTATCATCAAGATAATTGGACAACTCTTTTGCCATTGATAAAATTTGCTTATAATATTTGATATATTCTTCTACTCAACAAATTATATTCTTTATAAATTATGGTTATCATCTACACCTTGATATTTTTAACTTTTTAAAAGCTAATAATCCTACAACAAAAGATTTGGCAAATCGGTTGTCAGAGCTATATACAATAGTAAAGACACAATTAAAGAAAATTAAAGAACAACAAATGATCAATGCAGATATCTATCACAAAGAACAATCTTAATTCCATGTGGGTGATAAGGTTTGGTTACTTTTTTGTAATATGAAGATTATTTGTCTTTATAACAATCTAGATTATTGTAGGATTATTGTAAACAAATCAATTTAATTGCTTATTGATTATATTTACCAAAATCTATGAAGATGTATCTTATATTCCACGTATCTCTACTTGAGTCATATAAGAAAATAGATATATAAGAAAGAAGACAAATGCCATTATTTCTTATAGAAGTGAATAACAATGAAAAATTTGAGGTGGAAGAAGTCTTAGATTCAAGGCGATGCCAAAATCAATTAGAATATCTTGTACATTAGCATAGATACAATATTAATGAATGCACATGGGAGCCATCTAGGAATCTAGCAAATACATCAACAAAATTCAATGCATTTTATTGACAACATTCAGATGAAAAATCAAAAAAATCTTTGATATAAAAAAACAGCAGATTCAATGGAGATTTCATTCTATCTTATATCATTTTTTGCTATTCTTTTGAATTTTTTAGCACGAAAGAGACTAAAAATCAACAACTAGTAAATTCAGCTCAAGAGCTATCATTTGCTGACTTACCAAATAAGATATTATAATTATCACAAGCTTTAAGATGATAAAATAAATATGAAGATCTTCAAGAATGACATATTGTTCCTCAAATTGATGGCAAGATATAATATGTTTGATATCACAACTTTAGAAGAAACTCCCCATATTTGATGATACTTTTAAAAGTAAGAACCACTCTTAATGGTGTTCTAAATATTTTCTTTGAAAGAAGTTATGAAGGCCTCAATAATGATGAAATATCAAGGTAGTCCTCTTATTTTGATATGAGACACTATCGATGGTTGAGAGGACCTATCAACTACCTTCAAAGAGAATAAATATTAGAATATGTGACAAATATAATTTAATGCATCTTAGACTTCTTCAATATGTAATCATTGTTCTTTGTGGAATTTGTTCCAAGAAGAGGGAATAATGTCACGGAGATAAGATTTATTCTAATAATTATCTAATTAGTATAGATAAATAGAAATAAATAAAAATAGATTAATTTTATAATATCTTAGAAAGTAGCTTCTTAGAAGCTTCATAGATAGGATTTCACCTTTATATATGTCTATAGGTGATTAATAGGTTAGAAACTTGGCTAATAAGCTAGCCACGTATTGCACATGTTGATAACTTGTATAATAAGCTAAGTACGTGGCACACATATAAGAAACTTGTCTTACAAGTTTAATACATGTCTTGCAAATTGGATGTGTGTTGGAGGTCCCATAGATCATTGCCATCTAGCTCTTAGGTAGATAGTATATATAGAGATAAGAATAAAAAAAAATTTACTCTTATCAATTCTTTTCTTGTTTCTAGTCTAGTTTAAGAATCTTTTGTATTTTTTAGTCTTTGGCAATAGCCATTCCAATTTCTTCTTGAATATATATACTTCCTTATTTTTATTTTGTTATTTTCCTTTGATATAGGTTTCACTAATTTATACATCTTCTTTCAATTCATGTCCTTGACAACTGCTTGAGAAGCTTTCTGATTTGATAGAAGCCGATCAAGAAGCTTTGTAAACATAGATATATATTAGAGTCGAGACTAAAGAATTCTTCAATCTTGACAATACATCTGTTGGAATTTTAGCTCATTTTTCTTGTTATCATTTGTATATTCATCTAGATAATTCAAGCCTTTGTTGGTTTTTTCTTAAAACCTCTTTCTAATTCAAGTCTCTTATTCTATATTCTTATATCTTTGATACTTATGTTATTACAAAAAAATAATATCACATCTTGTTTGAATGCTATGCACATAATTTTATAATAAAAAGATTTTTATAGAATCATATAGATTCTTCACATTATAGAATAGAATATTTATTATTATTCACAATTATAAAAGATAAAATGAAGTGAAGTGAGAAAGATGTTATTGTATTGAAAATACATCTTGTGAAATAAAATATAATTGAATTTTTTTTCTATTAGTCTTTATTGGAGAAGTAACTTTTTTTTTTGTAATTAAAATACTAAATAAAGATAAAAGATTATTACTAATAAATAAGCATATTTTAATTCATATGACCAAAAAAGGAAGAATGTTTAAATTTGTTATTATTCTACATTTCTTTGAATTTTTTATAAATTGGTCATATTTTCCTACACGCTAAATATCTTCTATTGATAAAAGATAGAAGTGATAATATGATTGCATTGGCTATAAACCAAAATATAAGCTATGAACTTTTGGTTGTATTAATCTCATAACATTTTATAATAGATTTGTATCTCAATTCAAGACAAAATCAATCCACCCTTTTAAAACACTTTTGATCCATCAATCAAGACATATCAATCCATGATGTTGTCATGGACATAAGATTTACTCCAATAACTATCTGATTAATATTGATTAATAGAAGTACGTAAAATAAATTAATTTTATAATATCTTAGAAAGAAGCTTCCTAGAAGCTTCATAGATATGGAATCACCTTTATATATGTCTAAAGGTGATTGATAGGTTAGAAACTTCGTCAACAAGCTAACCATGTGTCGCACATATTGGTAGATTGTGGAACAAGCTAACCATGTATTGCACATGTTGGTAGCTTACAGAACAAGCCAAGTATGTGGCACACATATGAGAAACTTGTCTTACAAGTTTGACATGTGTCTTGCAAATTAGACACGTGTAGGAGGTCCTATAAAATATTGCCACATAATTCTTAGATAGATAGTATAAATAGAGACAAGAATGAAGTCTTCTTCACTCTTCTCAATTCCTTTCTTGCTTCTAGTCTAGTTTCAAGAGTTTATAGTTTTTTTGTCTTGTAGCAATAGCCATTCTAATTTCTTTTAATATATATACTTCCTTACTTCTATTTTCTTATACTTCTTAATAGAAGTTTCATATGTTTATTTTGCTTTCATCGAGTTCTTGTCCTTGATAGATTGATAAGAGTACATATACAGTATCAGAGCTTTGTCTTTTCTTGATTAAGAATAGATTATCCCTTTCTCTTCATAAGACATAAGCATATTTGAAGTTATGGAGTACCTACTTCTAAACTGATATTGTTTCTAAATTTTTTTTCTTTTAAGTATGTTATTTTGCATTTCTTGAAGTGAAAATAGACACCTTCTTTCCTATTGTATTATCATGGCAGAGCTTATGGAAATGAAGAGTGCAATGGCATAAATGCAAGAACAAATGAAAGAGCTAATGCTTGCAATGCATCAACTCAATTTATCACCACAAAGAGCAACAAGATTAGCAGGAAGTGAAGATATAGAAATGATTGCAGTTACGTCAATATCTACACCAAATTATATTATCTCACCTATGATGGAACACTGTTCATACATTAGAGAATCAAAAATTAATTTGTCTAAGAAGTTTGATGGCACAAGATCTAAATTTGAAGGATTTGTTAATCAAGTACAACTGGTGATTGAACTTCAACCTTAGAGTTATCCTACGCAAGGATCTCAAGTTAGATTTATTGAAACATTATTTTTGGATTCTACTTTATCCTGGTTTTCATCTTTTTTTAAATGACATGATCCAATATTGGATAATTTGGAGGCATTTTTTAGCAAAATTTTGATCTATGTATGGAGAATATGATACAATCCGTGTTGCAATTAACAAGATTTGTAACCTATGACAAGACAATCAATTAGTGTTGTTATACACTTCACAATTTTAACAATTAGCGACTGATATCAAGTGGGATGATACTGCATTCATCAGCCAATTTTTCTATGGATTACAATACAAGGTAAAAAAATTAATGTCTAATTTATCCGATCCTCAGACATTGAGTTAAGTAATTGATTTTGTTATGAAATGTGACAATTGACTTTTTGAGTTTTGATCCGAGAGTCATACAAGAGAGCCTCAATATTATTATTCAATGGCAAAATCAACGTCCTCACAAAATATATATTTGGAAGTAATAAAGATACAAATTGATACGATATATTTTAAACTTCTTACTGAACAAGAAAAGATTCGGCATTGTCAAGGAGAATTATATTTATATTGTGGAGAACCTAAGCACATTGCTCAACATTATCCAAAGAAACGATACAACTATAAAATGAGGAGTACGACTGTTAAAGAAGATAACATGTTAGAAAACAAATTTGTCCACCTACAACAAAGATCGTTGTCATATGGCATGATTTTCTATCTAGGAATACACTGGATATCTAGATGTAGAGAATTCACTTAAAAATTATTGGCAAAACTCTAACAAGTAATTTATCCTTAATAAAAAAAAAAATAATACAAATATATTACAAAAAAAAAATTATATAGATAAAACCTTCTTGTATTCAAGTAGGTTTGTACAAAAGGGATTCAAATTTCTACAAAAATCTTTCAAAACTTTGTTCATCCGCAAGGACTTATTTCTTACTTAATTTTAGAGTTCAATAACTCTTGATTCAATCATTCACATTCTATAATATTTACTTCAAAGTGTAGATGATTTTTTTAAGTTTCACCACAAAAAAGAATCAATCGTAAATTCATTTTTTGATTGTCC
Organism: Physcomitrellopsis africana; assembly: GCA_036785485.1. NCBI lineage: Eukaryota > Viridiplantae > Streptophyta > Bryopsida > Funariales > Funariaceae > Physcomitrellopsis > Physcomitrellopsis africana. The sequence goes on along the minus strand of JAWRVF010000026.1, from coordinate 88,359 downwards.
AATATCTCAAAATCCCTAGCACGTGTTTAAAACCCTAGCTCAGAGACACCCAAGCACTATTTTCTTTATATCTCACAAATCCAAAATTTTAATACCACAAAATTTTTATACATAATCTTAAGACATAAACATATACACTCTTAAATATTTTGAGCCAAAAATCTATCAAATTGCCTAAGATATAGCTCAAATTGTAACTACTAATTAAGCGGGTCATTTACTACCCTTAACTTACATGTACTGATTTCAACTCCCAATATCTCCTTCATCATTGCTTGAATTTTATTGAGCTATATAAGGAAAGTGTAGCCAAAAAAGTGTTCTTTTCAATCTTAATTGCTGATTGTCTATTGCTTTCCAAACGCACACGTTATGCTTAAAAGAGTGACAGTAGGTAGAATTTTGACACCCTAACTTTGAGCGCCTATAACTCTTTCATGAAAAGTCCAAATCATGCAAGATTTGTATCAAAATCATATCCAAAAACTCAAACTTGCTGACCCTAGCCTTTGATGTTTGGCATTCCTCGAAATTCAAACCCTAATCCCTAATAAACCTTCGAGCAGCCTCCTTGAAGCCCATTGGGTATGATTTTTGGCCAATTAGAATAGAGATTTCTATCATCCACCTCTATCCGTCCACATGGATGGCCAAACTATCCTTTTTATACTAAAAACTCTTTTTTAATCCTTCTTCTTATAAGATTTACATACTTTGTGCTTTAAGCACCAAATAAAAGAAGTAAACTAAGATTTTAAGGGTCACCAATGTCTTACAAAGGTGACTTAAGATATATATAAGTTATTGTTAATATAAATCAACCTCAAAATCACTACCAAAAAGAGAATAAGCTTGTACAAACCTCATTAATAGCCTTATTAAGTAGATTCCTTCTAAACTAATAACCTAATCACATCTTATAACTAATAAAATCCACTGTTATAGGTTTTACTTAAATGCATAATAAATTGTATATTAAATATATATATATATATATATACAATTTTTTCACATGGTAGCCAAATCACAACACGACACCATGCAGCTAGAACCTTGTACAATTCTTAATGAAGGTCATATTGTCTCTTCAGAACCTTCTCCTTGTTTTATAATAGATATATATTTAGGACCAAAAAACTATAGACCCTCTGTCTTATTAGATTTAAGAGTCTCAGCATGCTTTCTAGATGAATAATCTATTAAGAATCGTAAAATACCTTTAGTGCAAAAAACTAAATCCGTACATGTAGAAGTCATAGATGATCGTCCATTATCTTCTGGAGATGTCACTCATGAAACCCGTCTTATAAAAATAACAATAGATGGTCATAATAGCTATGTAACCTTTAACATAATTAAATCTCCATCTAATCCAATTATTTTAGAATTATCATGGCTAGAAAATTATAACCCTTAAATAGATTGAAATTCTCGTAGACTTGATTTTTTACAAAACATTATTAAATATCCTGCTGACCAAGTGAAAAGCTATAAGTCTAATATAATAAAATCTATACTTATGGATACAAAAGCTTTATACATGTAGCAAAAGAAAGATCAACTTTTGTTATTTATGCCACATCCGTTTTTGATGGTGGAAAGACTTTAAATAGTATTCCAAGCCAATATCTAGATTATCAAGGCATTTCCATTTAGACCAATCTACAGCTTATCACAAAATGAGCTGGCTAAACTCAAGGAATACATTGATGAAAATTTAGCCAAGAATTTTATACATCATTCAAAATTTCCAGCAAGAGTTCCTATCTTATTTGTAAAGAAAAAAAAGACGGATCACTACGGATGTGTATAGATTATCGAGGGCTCAACAAGATTATCATCACGAATAAATACTCTCTATTATTGATATCTGGGCTTCTAGATCAATTAAATCAAACTAAGATCTATACAAAAATAGATCTACAAGGAGCGTACAAGTTGGTCCGCATCAAAGAAAAAGATAATTGAAAGATTACTTTTCAAATAAGGTATGGATATTTTGAATATAATATTATGCCTTTTCGACTCACGAATGCACTAGCTGTTTTTCAACATCTCATAAATGATATTTTTTGTGAGTTTTTAGATGATTTCATTATTTATTACTCAGATGGCATTTTAATCTATTCTAAGGATATAAAAACATATGAATTACATGTTCGTCGTGTGTTATAAAAACTTAGAGATATTGAATTATATGCTAAGATAGAAAAGTGTGTATTTTACACTACTCAAGTTAATTTCTTAAGATACATCATTTCAAATAATGGTCTTATAATGGATCCTAAGAAAGTTCAGATAATTATAGATTGGAAGATTCCAAGAACAGTAAAGGACGTGTAATTCTTTTTAAGATTTGTCAATTACTACCAAATCTTTATCAAGAACTTTTTTTAAGTTGTAGCTCCACTTACACATCTAATTTGTAAAGACAAACTTGAGTGGACTAAAGAAGCAGAAGCATTGTTTGAAGTATTGAAAATAGCTTTTATTTATGCACCAATCTTATATTGCGTTGATTTCTTCAAGGCATTTTTTATAAAAACAGACACATCAAACTTTGCTTTAGGTGCAGTATTGTCACAAATGAGAACAGATGACAAACTCCACTTAGTAGCTTTCTATTCCAAAAAAATTTTAGCAGTAGAGAACAATTACAAAATCCACGATAAAGAACTTTTTGCAATTGTGGATTCTTTTCAAGAATGGCGCCACAACTTAGAAGGCATTTCTAGTCCAATCACTGTATATACAAATCACAAGAATCTTGAGTATTTCATGTCAGCATACGTGTTAAATTGTCGTTGAGCTTCTTGGAATATGTCTTTGTCAAGATTTGAGTTCATCATCATTTATCGGCTGAAAAACAACAAGGTTTGTCTGATTCTCTTTCTAGACAATCTTATCTTGCACCAAAAGAAAGAGATGCAGCTTTTGATCAACAAAGAATAATCCTCTTGAAATTAGAGTAATTTCATTGTTGATTTAATGTTTCTGAAGCAAATCCAATTAAGTATGCCTTCAGATCCTATTGTTCATGATATTAAGAATAATTCTGCTAAATCTCATGATATTTCAAAGTTCGAGTTCAAGAACAACTTATTTTATTTTGAAAGACGTTTATACATCCCGAAAGGTGAAGCATAACTACATACTCTTAAAGCTCGTCACAACTTCTCCACAGCTAGATATTTCGGATATAATAAGACCTTGGAGCTAATTTCAAGAGATTTTTGGTGGTTTCAAATGTGAAAGGCTATTAAAGAATTTGTGCAGTTGTGTGATATTTGTTCAAGATGAAAAACTCCTCGTCATTGACCTTACAAACTTCTCCAACCATTACCTATATCAAAACAACTTTGGTCTTTTATTTCTATGGATTTCATCATGGATCTTCCAAATTCAAGTTCATATGATTCTATATTCGTGATCATAGATCATTTCACTAAGATGGCATATTTTATATCATGTATAAAATTTATTAATGGTAAAAAAATAGCTAAACTCACCACAATTCTTTTGAGAATGAGAATCATCATCACACCAGATACATCTTTACACATACCCTTGCTTAAAAGTGGATTTTGAATTCATTGCAGAAGTCTTCTCCTCAAGCCTTGCAAATTTAATTTGAAGATCCTGCATCCCACGTATAAGCTCTTCAATCCTCATATCTTCTTTCTTTGATATAGTTGTTGAAAGTTGAACAATAGCTATCGTTAAACGTGAAGTAGGCACTTAAGCTTTAGGTACCTACACCATTCTTTGGATATCCCCCTTGTCCTTCTTCCTTTCCTTTTTTGCCAACAACCCTATTACATCCTCGACTTTCTTCCATTTTATTGTTAATCCTTCATCTTCTTCTTTATCTTCAAGAGAAATCTCTAACCTTTTTTGCAATTCTCCATCTGCTGCTTGAAGAAATAACTCAACCTTGTTTGGTTCTAAGGTTATCTTTTCTACTTTCGATAACCGAGAATATTGTCTCTCAAACTCCCTTAATAATTTAATAGCTTGCAATTTCTTGTTAGGGCGCTCAATCCATTCCAAAAATGATTTCTTAATGACTTGATCAGAGTCTTCTAAGAAATACTCATTTCTCAATGCATAAGAGAATTCTTCCCACGAGCTTCCAAATTGCTTTGTAACTGATTTCACATGTTTTCTTATCTTCGATACTCTAGCAAGTTCAAATAATAAAATCATGTCTCTTTCAGAGACTCGATTCAATTCCATTTCCCGCATATAACAACTCAAATACTTAGATGTCTTTTCCATCAAACTGGTCAACCTTGTTAACCATTGCTTGTAATGCTTTGATTGCCAAAGCCTCCTTTTGATCTTTTTCTTGTTGCTGATGCATAATTAGTGTAAAAGCTTGAAACATATTTACAATGTTCGGGTCTAGATACATACCTTGTCCACCAAAAGAAGCTCCACTAGAAGATCTACTTGAAGCTCCACCCAAAACTCCATCAATAACTCCAAAATCCACCTTTTTGCTTTCTTGTGCCATTAATTCCAAATAACTACAACAAAAGCTAATACCTTCCATCTCAAACTTTCACGTTAGATTCACCACTTATGTTGTATTACGTGTTGTCTTGTTGGGGAATGCACCGGGCACCTGGCTGTAGAAGATAAAGTAATGTTTGCAAATAATCAAAAAATCCTAATAGCTTTCACCCATGTATGAGGAATATAATTCAAACTTTAATTCAAAAGTGCTTAAAAATACTCCTCTTAGTAACATCAACCATACATATACCCCATTTACCTCGTTTTTTTTATAATTAAGCAATATTTATTTTTGTTTGTAAGCCCTAATCCTAATCAATGAGCTTCGAGAAGCTATAACTTTTAATCTAACTATCCACTTAGTGTGAAATTTTGCACAAAAATGCTGGTATAAGTCTTTTATATGCTCAAAAAAATTTAGCTCAACCCAACTTACAGATTGCAAGAAAATGCTCAAAAAGCATAGTAATGACAGTCAGCTGCCAACTTGAAGATTGATGTAGAGACTCCAGTGGTGATTTCTCCTTCTTTCATCATTAACTTTAGCTCAAACTTGGTTTGTAGCTCAACCTATAAGTCTTCTATGACCATGCCAAAATTTACATTGATCCAAGTGGTGGATCTTTAGTTATCACACAAACCCTATCCAACCCTAAACTGCCAACTTCTGACAATCCTTTGTATCAAAACTCAAATATCTCCTGATTGCATTACTAGATTAATACAAATTTGTGTACACACTTAGCACATCTAACAATCCAAATAATACCAAATTTTGAACTGTAGATGCTACACAAATTACACGAATCACTCAATAATGCAAGCCATCATTGTCTTAAAAAAAATCCAAAAGACCAATATAAACTTTGAATTTGAATAGCAATTGCTAAGTCCTCCAAAATCCTATGGTCACAAACTAAACACCCTTGCAACCCCCTTCAAGCTAGCTATCCAATTCTAATCGCCGATCTTCAAATGTCCTCTTTTTTTTCTTTTGGTGGTTGTTTTTGTCCCTAGAGGTCTGATTTCGATCCTGTCTCATATCCGATCTTTCCCCGGATATCAATTCAACTAATTCTAAAAAAATTTAACTTAAATCCTATCTTCAACTTAATCCTAATATCAACCATAATAATTATTTTCCTTGTCTATCCTATTTTTATTAACTTATGGCTTTTCAAAATCAGTAATAGAGTTTGTATAGCCTAGAAAAAAACTTTAACAACTAACTTTTATCTGTTAGCTATTAAAACAAGAAAATAATCTAAGAGCCTTCCATAACCCTTTTCTTAAGTATCTTAAGTTCCTATTGAACTAAGATAATCAAGTATTAAATATAAATTACTCTTATATATACCTTTCACTATATAAACGTGCTGCAAGACAATATCCACCCCCTTTGAATCTGCACATCCTCCAGTATGCGACAAATGAAGCATATGTCATGGTTGGCATCATACCATCTCTTCATTTTTTGCACCAAGTTTTTTTTCATCATCCAATTTAATATAATTTTTTTTTTTCAAAGACATTGATGTCTTCAACATGATCTTCCACATTTATTTCTCCATCTCATCTTTTTAAAACCTTTACTCGCTTCCCGGCAATAGGTATCTTCAACCTTGTACCATCCAATTCCTTCAATAAATATATGGCATTGTCTTGAACTATTACCACTACATAAGGTCTAAACCAATGTTTTGAAAACTTCCGTAAGGTACTATGCTCGTTATCCAAACTGTTGTCATAAACAAATACCCAATCACTTTCTTCAATTGCTTTGGGCGTCAATCGATGTCGTTTATCAAATCAAGCCTTTTTCTTTAGCCTTGCCTTTTGTAACCGTTTTAATGCTAGTTCCACATCTTTTGATCTTTATTCAAGCTATCTAATTCTAATAGCCAACAACTCTTTTCTTGTTAATCCATCTTTCCAAGGTAGTACACTCTAAGTTGGCACATGTTCTTCAATTGGCATAATAGATTTTTGACATGTCATGAGTTCCACTAACATATATCCTATCACCGAACTATGTGCTGTTTGATCAGCCCATAATGCATAAGGTAGAAGTCGCGATTATTCTCTCACTCTTCCATTGCAAGCTTTAACCAAGGCCTTTACAATTGGTGGATGTCCACGTTCACTCTTTGCATTCCCTTCTGGATTATAAGCCGTAGTCAATGATAATTTAACTCCACATTTTTTGAAGAATTCATGAGCTTCATGTGCATTTAATTCTCTACGATCAGCAGTGATCTTTCCCACACATTCGTAGTGGCAAATAACATCCTCAAGTAAAAACCTGCAAATTCCTTCTCTAGACTTTGTCCTTAAAGCCCTGCCTTCTACTTGATTTGATAAATCTTCACGAGCCAAAATTAAATACCTCATTTGCCATAGTCCCATTGGCATAATAACCAAATCCACAACCCATTTAAAATGAATGGCCAAAGGATATGTTAGATGCAAACCATCTCAATGTCATATATTCGAATATATTTAATAAGCTACACAAGATTCTACAAATGAAGTTACATCTCGATACATATTCTTCTACCAATATCGCTCCTTCAACTTAGCAAAAGTAGCCCAAATTCCTATATGCCCTGCCCATAAACTATCATGAAATTCCTTGAGTAATTTTTGTTGATCTTCTTTGGTACCTACTACTTGTTGTGGCATTCCAATATTTGATTTCGGCCTCTTCCATAGAAATCTCCCTTGTAATATGAACTTGTATGCTTTTCTCCTGATCTGTTTAAATTTTTCAATTAACCAATTAGCATGCTTGGTTAACGTACTCAAATAATATCTAATATCCAATAAATCTCTTTCATAATTTTCTTCATGAAATGGCTTATTTTTCTTGTTCAATTGTGAAACTGAATAAAATTTAGTACCTACATCATCAATATCCTCTATCATTTCATCTTCTCCATTATATCTTGCTCGAGATAACATATCTACTACAGAATTGTCTTTTCTCGCAACATGCTTAAACTCCAAATTTAATGACTTGATATAAGCAATCCATCTTAACATTGCAATGAGTGGAGTTGTACAATTAGTAATCATTCCAAGCAAAGACAAACAATCTATTTCCACCACCATTGTTGCTTCAATTAAATAATCCCTTTCAGCTTTCTAAGTTGAAACGACTCTCCATAATTTCCTTTTCACTTGAGAATATGCACGTTGGCGTGCATTTAAAACCTTAGCTCCAAATTGAACTGCAAATCTATATCCATTTGAATCATCTTGACCCACTGTTCATCCAATGGCAATTGGACTAGAATCCACTGTAAGAATTATTGGTCTATTACATTTATAATCAATTTTTCTCAATACTGGAGGGAATATTAATAATTCCTTCAATATTTGCATTGCTTTGATATGCTTTTTTTTCCATTTAAAACGATAACCTTTGCGTAACAATTCATACAATGGATCCGCTATATGAGCATAGTGAGGAATCCAAATACGATAAAACACACATGCACCCAAAAACCTACACACCTCTGTTAAAGAACTGCAATCTTCTTTTATTCTTCTAATTGCATCAACCTTGGCCGGATCTGGTTTTCTTCCATAAAATCCACATAAATGTCTAATAATTATAACTTCTTGTATTCCAAATATAGATTTTATACCTAACAATGTAAGATGAACTTCTTCAAGCCGAGTCAATATCTTTTCACAATCTTGTATATAATTGACAACATACTTGGGACACCCCCTTTTATCTAAAGTTTCATCCTTGTCTTCTTCTTTGCACCCTTTAATAGGAATATCATCTAAAAAAGGCATAGTCTTCTCAGGAATAAAATCCCTCAATACCTTATTCATCTCGCTCATCATATGTGCAACTAAATTAGTAGCACTTTGAGGAAGAGTACACATTTTAATCAATCCAAGTGGAGTTCTCATTGTTGTCATGTCTCTACTTTCTTTTACTAGTTGAAATTGGTCATAGCCTGAATATACGTCACGCATTGAATAAATTGCCTTTCTTGCAAATGCTTCAGCAAATTCATCTACTATTGGTTCAATTCTTGCATTTTTGATAGTCACTGCATTTACTAGCTGTATATCTTGAATAAATCGTAATGATCCATTTTTCTTAGGCACTGTAAACCATCAGCTAGAATATGGTACAAAAAAAGGCTCCAAAATCTTCATCTTCATCTTTCCTTTTAATAATTCTATCAAACTCGGTAAATGTGCCCTTGGCACTGGAATTGGTCTCAAATTCCAAGGTACATGTGGTATAGTGAAAATAACCAGAGGAGTTACAATATTTGGATCCACACACCCAATTTTATGAGATTCAAAGGCAAATGATTTACCTCATTTTGCTAGCATTTCTTTGAAGAACACAATTTCTTCTGGCAACAAAAAACCATCAGAACCAATCTTTAATTCTTCAAAAGTTTCTTCAGTAAACTTATGCGCAATATTTCTTGGATCCCTCAAGCTCTTTTCTCTTGATGCTCCTTCTACCTGTTCTTTACAATCTTCATACATAAGTAAAAGCTTAACAATTATTATGCTTCTTTACAAGCATCAATATTGACACTTGTGCTGCTTACATATTTAGTATAAAATAAAAGTTCTAATCAAAGTCAATGATTTCAATGTGTATTATTATCTATTCATCACTCACAAACAACTTGCAATGCTTTACTCCTCACTTTCTACCATTGATAATTTCTACATAGTTTGTATATTTTTGAAATTTATACTTAAAGGTTTATTAAGATGTAACATTTAAATCAACAAGTGAGCTTGCTTTAATCAATCTTGGTCTTTTAAATTGTTGTTTGAATGGAATTTGTGAAAAAAAATTCTTAATAGAATAACCTATGCAATTATTAAATTTTTTCTTTTACTTCACAAGAATAACAAATTATAAGTTGTATGATCCATATATCTAATTTAATAATTTTTGCCTTCATTAAGAAATCTAATTCCTTTTAAATAAATATTATTCATATTTTTTTAACATTCAATTAAAATCTATCATTTTATTTTTTTATAAATCTTTGAATTTATACTAATATATTATTAATATTTTGATTTTAAAAAGTAGATATTATAAATTATTTATGATATTTTTAATTTTTATACTTATTAAAGAATATAAAAGTTTCAACATTATATTAAAAGAATTTTAGAAAAGCTTATAAAATACATTAAGAAGAAATCATATTTATAGATAAATCCGAAATAAAATCAAAACTTTTATCTATTTTACAAAATTGGAATAATAGGCCTTATTTAATTGCATAAAAGAAGATATTTTTAAAGTTATTTTAAAAAAGAGAGTAAAATTTATTATATTGGATTCTATTTTTTATAGTATATTATTTTTAATCTATGATATACTATAATTATATAAGAAAAAATTCTATATTTTAAAAAAATAAAACACTAATATCTTTAAAAAATTAATATAATTTTTTTTGTAATCAAAAAAAGTAAACAAAACTTATTTAATGAGCTTTTTGGTAATTATTTTTTTAATTAAAAATATAAATATGTGTAGATTTTAGATGTATGTTCCTAACATAAGATTCAACATTCTTTGGTTTAAAGTGTGATAAAAGAATTTAGTCTTAATTTTCTTTTCATTATTTTGTCCTTACAACTTTATAAGGAAGTCTTGAAGGTATTTAAGTACCATACCAACTCTCTTATTCTTGTGCTCATTACCTATGCCAACATCAACATTGAACCAACATTGAGCTGGTGATTCATGAACTCGAATGAAGTTGTCGGTGGTTTAAGCAACAGTGTAATAATCCAGTTGCTCCAATGCATTTCATTAGAATGGACATCTATTAGGTTGTGTGGTTCTCAACCCTTGAGGTATTCCAAGCCTGACTTGCCTTCCACCATTGGCTTGTAATTCCACACCTAATATTTGCTACAATATTCCACAGGTGGGTTGTGACCAGATTATGCATAAAAATGCTCTTTTTATATGCATCAGAACCCAGTTGTGCAAAATGAGACATCATAGTTTGTCGGATGTCCCTCCATCTGAATTTATGCACCGCTGTCTTTGAACACCTGGTGTTAGTTAGAGAGGAACACAGAGGACCCATGTGTGGAGAATTTTGTTACACTAACAGAAGGCAATTAGAGTGGTGAAACCAATCGGAGAAACATTGCAATTGGACCTGATCTTGCACCAACAGTGTCTACATTCGGGTCCCACACAACCGATTGTAGAGATCACCGCTGCCGCCGCATTCGAAGATATCTCACTGATCAATATATTCAGAGTCGTTTCTACTAACAAAGTACCACATAAACCCGGAGCTCCACTTGTTTCAGTCAGTGAGGACCACCATGTCAATCACCATGCCAGCATGTTCACAATACAACATACGCAAGACACCGCGTGCCGCCAAATATGCTCACTGGTACGAAGAAGCGGGTTTGTGTCATGTGTGGATTGGCTTTACAGATGGACCGCGCTATCAGTAAGGACATTGGTCCCTCCGAGTGGGGTATCTCACCCATCATATATTATATAATAATGCACCACCGCAGCCCCGGTGCAAGTGGGAGTGGCAAGTTAGTTCACTCCCACGACCTGGAGATGTATTTGTTCCACGATGGTGGCCATTTAGTCAATCCATTCAGAGGGGAATATTGGTTACATTCAATGCTGTGCTGGATTCAAGAACGGGACTGTAGGCAAGTTAGAGGGGTTCACCCCTTTAGGAAACTAAGTGGGTGGTTTTGTTTTCTACACCTGAAGGGCTTTTGAGGCGATTCTGCAACACCGTCTTGGATGTGGACCGCAGAGAGTATTTCACGTCTGTGTTGCCGAGAGAGATGGAGCAACATCGGAGTTTCTGTTGCTTTGCAACTCCATTTTTAAGAGAGTTTGCGTCTCAATCATGAAGCGCTTTCCGGTATCTCCAACTGTACCAGTACCAGCACACTGTGAGAAAAAGATACATGATTAATTTCGAGTTGATAGATATGATTTTGGCTATTTGCTTAATATGGAAGGGTGTGCTCAAGGGGTATCATACTATTTGTCTTGTCGTCCCACTGAACAATCAGAATTATACCCTGTTATCAAACAATGTGATAGGATTATCGAGATTATAAATTCTGATGAATACTATATATATATATATATATATATATATATATATTAGGAATGACTTCCAATGTGACACAATTTTCAGAGTTCTTTTAATTATGTTAGAAATGTGTATGCATGAGTGGATTCCAAACGTGTGGTGCTACACCCTTGTTAACAAAAAAGTATTGCCCATTAAATTGTTTAAACACTGCCAATGTGGTTTTTAAAAAAAAAAAATCCAGCATCTTTATGATTAATTGGTTGACGACGTTAAATCCTGATTCTTTCATTTTACATTTCAATATTTTGGAATTTCCTTTTATAGCTTAAAAAAGAAAAGTGAAAAACATTCACTCAAATACAATGTGGCTGCTTAGAGGTCAATCAGAGGTGTGGGGATAAAAGAATTTTTGCATGAGGAGCATTGTAAATATGTTCTCACGAAAGTTATCAGTTACAGATTTACAGTAGTTTAGTACAAACACCACATTGTGAAGAATTCCTGATGCTTGACCAAAATTGATACTAACTATGTCTACGTCAGTACTAGAACTAATCATCTAACTACGCATCTTAATCCTATCCAGCGGAGAACAAAAACCTAACAAAGTTAGCTTTGAAAACAAAGGAACATGTGCATGAAGGAACTACCATGCTCAGGTTACAAAAAAAAAAGTGGCCTATGCCAACACTCTGGCTCAATTAATCTGTGCCAGTTGCTGCGAGGAATACTCTGTGTTGCTAACTATGCACCAAGTGCTGGTTGAGTAATCTCAAAAGAATGCGAGACTTAATGTCCATCCGCTGCTGCTCCTGCTTTAGTTCTGAGATGTAGTGGCAGGTCTCCGCAACCAATGTTTGGAGACTTTCACTCCGTTGCCCTCGGCATGCTTCTGGAACAGATACGTTTTATACTCTTCCCATGTGAACGAGGGGTGAAACCTCAATGGGTGCTCGGCAGTGATGAGCTGCTCCGGTATTTGAATCAGCGACTTGGTGGGAGGTGAGGAAAAGTACACCAGAGACATCCTGGCCTCTGTTTCATTCACCACAGCGCGGTGCTCCACGCTCTGAAACCGTCCATTTGTCCATGCCTGCATCAACCGATGGGACCGAATGATCAGAATCACCATCAGCATTACAGTTTGTGAGAATCTCACTCGATCCTGCAAGTTGTAGTCGATCCTACAAACCCACTTGTCAAAGAAGAACACAGGTGGACAAAAATAGCTTCTGAACAGTCCACCTTTCCACGACTACGAATCCGAGGATAATCTAATAATATCTAGATGAAATGTATATATTTATATTTATATACAAGAGTACACTCTCGGCAACATTCTCCATAACTCTCTCCCTTCCATCCTTGATCACAATTCCAAGGCTATGATCCGCAACAACAAGTTGCATATCGGTTGCAGAGAGGTTTCCTAGAACCTGCTTAGAGGGCCGCTCAACCCGAGTTCAGTGGATGTCGATAGGGAAGTTGTAAAGGTGAGTGCATTATATTAGAATAAACAAAAAATAAAAACTGCCAGCGCAGGATATCGACAGAACTATACCTGCCGCGCAGGATGTTCTCGGGTAGAGGTAGTGGTAGGACACCCAGGAAGGAAACCAGTGGGACCTAGAGGAATATACGAGGCCAGCATTGCACTTCCCCAGTATGTTCATGACATCCTCTAAGGTGGCTAAGAATGTTACCATCCTCAATCTTCTCCGCAAAGGGAGCTCACTATCGCAAAATATCCCGTGACCTCAGTTTTACACTCCAGCATCTCAACCACAAAAATGGATGAATATAAAACTGTATTTTGTAAGCTTGCTGGATTTGGAAGGAGGATGGAGATCGCTCCACTGTGAAAAACTAATTAAAGAGTCTACACAACTTTCTGCGATGCGATAGGTTCAGCGCAAAAAGACGGTCAAACGAACACTTCTCTTTCAAACATCCACCGCAGGCGAAAAGAAAGAACAGAACTCTGCGAACATGAGGAAGGGAGGTGGCTAGAAAGGGGCGCGTGATGGTTAACAGTAGACTGATTCCCATCACGCACTGGTTTAAATTGTCCAGCGAGGACAAGGATCATTGATGCGGCAGGTGGGGCCAGTCCATTCGGAGCTGGACACGGAGCGACACGTTACAAGCTAGACGCGCGGAAGTGGGCATCCGCTCGTCGTGCCTAAGCGTCAAAGGATTAACAATTGTGATAGCCGAACCTCTACTTGGCCAACGAAACTTTAATCAACGAATCGTCTCTACCAGTACACAGACACTCACCATCTTCGCCAAGAGGAAACAACCACTGGAGTGTGCACAATGTGTCTACAATTTCATGACACTGAATCTTTCGTCAAACTATCAAGCTTGTTGGTGACAACAGTACCATAGCAACACCAGCTCGATGTGAGTAATTCACCATCAGTCATTGCGAAACAAACTGAACACGTCAACCTCACCATCATGAAGGAAACTTTAGGCGCAAAAGTTTACAAACCTCAAAAGTGTCGCCGATGTTGATGACAAGCGTGTCCGGCTTGGGTTTAACGGAGATCCAAGTGCCGTTTTTGCAGACTTGCAATCCGCCGACTTTGCATTGGCTGAGGATGGTCAAGAGGTTGGGGTCTGTGTGAGCGCCAAGTCCAAGAGTGAGGGACGAGAGCGGGCACGGAGGATAGTAGTTCATGCGGACGATGCAGTCGCCAGCTGTACCGTTGAAAGGCTTTGTGAACGTGTCGTGGGGGAGTCCAAGTCCTCCTGCACAAAGCTCCAGAATTTGCATTGCGAGCTTATCCAAATGGCTATTGTAGCTCTCTATGCTGTTGCTGCATTATGAAAACATATGAGCAACGTCAGACACGTGTAATGGGAATAGAATGCTTGGATTGATTCACGGCAAACACATGGACAATGAGGGGGAAAATGAGTTGAATTTCGGAGCGCAGTGGTATTACAGAGAGCAAGAAACTTCACCTAAATTCTTCGGCGTCTGAGGGGCTGAACACCTTCTCGACAGGCTCACGGATCTCACATACGGGACTCCAGCGACACTGGAACCGGTCGATCCAAGGCTTTCCAGCATAGTAGAATCCACTCTCAACACCATAGCCGAATCCCTCGTGCTTGCTAGAGCTGGACGCGACGCCCTTCTCTTTTTGTTCCAAGGGCAAATCGAAGAACTTCCGAGCTTGGGTCTGCATTTTCTCAGTAACCTCCGTCGGCACTCCATGGTTGGTTACCTGCACAAATCCCCATTCGGAGAACATCTTTACTAGTAATTCCGCCGTCTTATCTCTCTCTTCCTCTGAGCCAAAGTGCAAGTCGAAGAGATCCACGGTAGGGAGCTCCTGCGCCATGTGGAAGTCGTTGTGGGCTAGAGAAGGCCACTGGTCCTTGGGCCAAATGAACTCGGACAAATCGGCACTGGCGCCTCTCAGAAGGTTGGATTTCACAGCTTCGGGCCGCAACCCGCAATAATTGTCGCTCTGCCCTCGGTGCAGGCCGTTCTTCAGCGCCATTGTTCTGTAATGGTTTGGCGCTCCGCGCAACAGCGACTTGTGGTGCGACGGATGCAAAGGCTGCGCGACCGGCATGCTGATCGTCACTGTTGATCACTTCCAAGTCAATCTCTTCGTTTATCGATCCAGCTTCGGCTGCATCTTCCTCCTAATCTCAAATTGTACGTCACCTATTCTCGACAAAATCAACTGAAACTACCTCTTCCCCGACTTCTCAAATCCTGCTGCAACAAGTTGATCCTGTAAAATGCAGCTACTTCAGAGATTCTGTAATTCCAAAACGGAAGTCCCGGTTGGAAGCGTGTGTATGTTAGTTGGGAGAGCTGTGTCGGAGGCTACGAACTCAAGTGGTCCAGGCAATACACAGACACAAGTTGCACCAAGTCCACTGCTTCGTTTCAGCCCTTGGGAGCATTGAAGGGAGGCAACTCAAGGCAACAAATTTACAGCAATCCTCGAGGCAATGCGAAGGCCCCAAGAGGCGAAATACACCCTCGGAAACTACGATGACCGTTTGAAGAGTTTCGGAAGTACTCTACTCTCAAGTCGCGTAGAAGAGTAGTTGATTCATACTGTGTTCGCTGAATGCACCCAGTTCCATTCCAATTACTGCCAGGCCATCGGTTTTGATCAGGTAAAACACAATCCTGTCATGCTAACAAAACAAAATTGAAAATCACGTTACGCAAGGTGATGAGCCGACCAACAAAACGGTGCAATCAAAGTTGCATAGACCAGAATTACAACAAATGAACGCCGCCTCACTACCCTCGTCGCTCTCTCACTGCCCAGCTCTAAATTCAGCGGGAATCTGAATCACTTAAACGCACACTTCGCAAACCGCTAGAACAGCCGACAATCCAGTCACAGAAATTGTGTAGCAGCTGCGATCAGAAGGCAACGACTAAACCAAACGAAGTTGCGGATTTGTTCACGGAACCCAACTAAGAAATCAGGCGAGGGAGGGGTTGGCAATGGCGATCGAGGATCGATGGTTGTGTGTTCACCACCTGCGTCGCACAAGCTTGAACGACTGGCCTGATGGGACAAGTGTTGGTAGATACGATCCAGGAATGGGGAAGCAAGCGGATGGGAATTCCTTTTGAAGCCGCAGAAGAGCCTGCAGCCAGGGTGGGACCGACACCGCAGGGTCTCCCTCTCGCAAATTCACATGGGAAAAAAGGGGCGAGCCCGGAGTCGTTCGCAACGCAGCGCAGCACACCACAAGCCGATTCTTCTCACTTGTGTCCGCATTTCATTATCTGTAGTTTGAATATTCTTCACGACTCCTTTTCTATTCTTAGTGCCACGAAGTAGACTAACTCCACCACAAGTCTTACGCCCAGATAGTTTTTTTTTTTGTTTTTTCGGCTTCTCTGCGCTTGGCATCACTCACGGCATCTGTTGCCAAACAATCTAAACCATAGCTGATTGTCCAAGGTCCAGCCCTGATACAGCGTTGTTCTTGTGTACTTGATCTCATGGTGGTGTTTTATTTTTTATTTTTTTCTCTAACTGTTTGGTCCCTGACTGCAACCTTGCAGTACAGATCTACTCAAGTCCCTCCCTTCTAGCGGACTATATTCCTGGATATACCACTGCAGCCTTCCGTGCCTCCAAACTAATCTGTGGGTTATGTTCATCAATTTGTAGCTGTGCAGCCTTTCATAGAAGGATCAGGCTTTGTGCAGTGTTGCTTGTCCCATTATGTATATATATAATACAACCATGAAACTGTAGAAGAAGAAGAAAAATGTGTGAGTATTAACATCTTCTTCTTCTTTTTTACCATGTTTACTGTTATCATGTATCCATGTAATTGTTAAATATAATAATAATAATAATAATAATAAAAACAATAACAACAATGGGTCATTGTATGGTTACAAAAGATCTTATAAAGCAAAGTTTTTTTTTTTTCAAACTAACGTCTGGTTCCTCTGTGAAGCACTGGTTAAAGATCCAATGGGCATGAGCAGTTGCTGAGCTTATGACCACAATGTTGAGACACTTTGCATAGAACTGGTTGCCAATGCTCTTATTATCTCCTGTGTCAAAAGTGGCTAACTAAAATATCATGGTGGCTTGCACTACACCTGCTTTACCGGTGGGCATAGTTTTGTCCAGCTCTGCTAAACTGGGGAAGGCTGGTGATGGTGGTGGTGGAGATGGTGTGATGATGTGGCACTGGGCAAGATTTTGTGGGCACTGTGGAATCGAACCTGGAAACAATGCCTCCAAATAAGCTTGAAATGGAAAGAAAAACAAAATAAAATTCGGAGGGAAAACAATGGGTTATAATGAGTCCAAACAACTGAGGGGAATCTTGTATCTAGAAGGAAAAAATATCATTGGTGGGTGATAAAAATGGAAGGGAATGGTGATGCCCCACCACCTCACCCAATGTAAATAGTAGGGCAGGGGTCCTCCCCAAATGCATAGATGCATGAATGAATGCCAGACTTGTGATGAAGCAGCCCTTGTGCACTGCATTCAGGATGAGATATTATCTCCTGCTTTTCCTCCCCTCCCGGAATTAGGGCTCTTCCCCTTTGTCGACACTTTTGTTGGAGCTAGAAAAAAGGTTAGAAAGTTTCATGGGACTTCATTAAGAGGGTTTTTTTTAAAACGCTGATCTTATTGTTAAAAGAGTCTTAGAATGGATAAACACAATGTCCTTTCAAGGCTTGTCTCAGTAATAGTATGGTGATGAAGTTGTTTTATCTATCATACATGGTATTTAGTATGGGTCGTTTTCAAAGGGAAATCCATTTTATTTCCTGTTGCTGGGTTATGTTTCTTAATACTTTCTGGGATTCTCATGATTCATCATACTTAATCTAAACATTATTAAGCCATAGACTTTATAAGTTTTGGTTCATTCCTTTCCAAACATAATTCAATTTTGTTGTACAGTTATTATTATTTCCATTACTGTTATTGTTATGATTTATTTCTTTGTGTATTAAGTTTGCTTTCAACCACAAGCCTCATTTTTTATTGCAAACATGTTATCAAGGATTTCATAGCCTACTTTATAATAATTATGGTTTTGTATGTGTGATAATGCATGCACTAATATATTTTTTTAATTATTAAAAATATTTTCTAGGTCTATGCAAAGCTCTAGATTTTGTAATCAATACAAAAAAAATGTGCAACAACCATCATTTATTTAAGTTTTATGTTACTTTTTATTGTTTAAGAAAATTAAATTGGATAAAATGATTACGATTTTAATTAAAAATAATATAATTTTATCACTCATCACACTTTTTGTTTAATCATATTTACTAGTATCTTTTTCACCATAAAATCTGATATTACCAAGAATTACATTCTCAAAATTAAAAACTAAAATGTATACTATTAAATAAATAAATAAATAAATCCCTAAGGCTTCTACATTTTCCCAATTAAATTTTATTGCATTCCATGACCTATGACAGTCATATATTGCACACATAGCTTTGCAACATCTTCAAATTTCTAAATTTGAAAAGCATGTTTTGAATATTCTAGCACATAAAACAAGAAATTGGGATTCATGCTTTTCCATGTGAAAAAAAGAAAGAAAAAAAGAAATTAAATGCAATGTCTTGGCCTAAAATAAATATTTAAAATCGCATTTCCTACTTTTGCATGTATGTTGTTGTTCTTAGTCAAAAACAAGATGAAATACTTAAATTTTATTGCAATTAAATTATGAACAATGGATTTTTTTATTGTTTTCCCAACTGAAATTAGATTTTGATATTAAAACTCTCACACACAATCTCACACACACACCCACAACACGTTTTTAAACCACACCTAAATTCTAATTCTGCACAAATCTATCAAAGATCTTGCAAAACCACGTTTTTCTATTGTAATCTCTAGGATGTTACTTAAGTTATTCAATACAATGTAAAAAAGCTATCATAATGGTAGTTAAGAAGGTAATTACAAACATAAGAACAAATTCAACAAATTTTAACTGCATATGCACTTTTTCTACTTCTTTTGTGTTTTTAGTTATTTTTTCATAGTTTGAATACATTTTACATTTTTTGTTACTTATTTATTTTTGTATTTGTCTATCATGCTTATGTTCACAAAAATTAAAGTTTACACAGGCTAATTTTGGAGTTTTTAAATGTTAAAACATACTAAACACAAAGAATATACCTCAAACCGCTAGCCTTTGCTGTATACAAAGATTATCTACTCATAAAACACAAACTATTCAACCAGAAAACCACTTCTATTGCATTAAACCAGAATAAAGCATTAAAAGTTGACGTGAGCCAGAGGAGAATAGAACCCATATGCCACGTGGGCAAGAAGCAGTTCATAAATACTGTGGACACCTGCTGTCAAGCTTGGATTCGTGCAACGTGGAAACTGATCTCTGGTGGGCTCAAATAATTAGGAAAATTGAGAAACCGGAATCTAGACCAGTGGTCACTGTGATCCTTTCAACAAGGGCTTGAGTCAGTGAGCTCCTTTCAGGAAAACCCCTCCCCCCCCCCCCCCCCTCTGCCATTATAACTCTTGACTTTGGTACTGCAGTTGACTTTGGACCACAGTTTTGGACATTGGAATAACAGTTTTTTTGGATAAATAAATAAATAAATAAAACTTGCATTATACTTTAAAGCTGCTTGGCAAGTACTTTATTTTGAAGCTTTGTAGATTCTTGTTTTTACTTTTTATTGTTTTCAATATGCCACATGTCTTTCTTTCTTGTAATATATATGGGAATATTAAATCGACTCATCTAAATCTTAAATTTACCCACTTTAAGTAAAATGAAATTGTTGCCTCCACCAAAATATTTTCATCATTTGACATCCTCCGAATTTCTCTTCTTGTCATACTTTTCCTGCAGATTCTTCTTCATGCTATACCAACTTCTTTCCCATGTAAAATTACCAATCTCTCAAGCTCTTTCTTTGAGCTGCTCCATCACAACCCTTCTTAGGAATTCCATAGTATATCTCTCTTACCCCCTTGTAGAATCAGCATATCATCAAATGGAGACAATTGAGTCAATTTAGGTTTGAAGAAGGTCAATTTAATATTCCTCTAAATATATAGATAGATGTTACCCATTGTTGTTTCAAAATTCATAGGTAGCATGATAAAAGATTATCCATCTAAAAAATATATTATTTTAATGAAAGAAATAATATATAAATTAAAAGGAATATTAATTGAATTAAATATTATTGAATTGGAGTCATTCTACACAAGAATTTTTTTTCTTTTTCTTTTTCTTTTTTGTTTTATAGTAGAATTTTCTACCCACTCTAATTTAAACAAAGTGAGTGGGTGCGTAGGAGGTCAGACATATCAGGTAAGTTGAAAAATATTGATAATAATGGAAAAACACGTTTTAAAAGGGATATAAGGTGGAGAATCGACAATTCTAAACTTTAGCTCGTGTTCCCATGTTAATAAAGAACCAGGCCTTAGGTTCGGCATCTGACCTCCCGGACCTTGGAAGGCCATGAAGATGCCATGTCGGACCGGATTTAGCCCTCACATTTGATAAGTCAACCCTTGTCTCTTCCTTTATCCTTCTAAACAATCTCTTACTTTTTCCCAAACTGTCACTGTCTTTTTATGGTATTTATTTATTTCCTTACTTTGTTTGTGGTGTCAATCAAAGTTCCCACACAATCTGGACGCTTCTTTGAGGGGTTTGCATATGGACAATATGGACTCAACTCTCAATACTTTTATTTTTGGAAATGTGGATTGGGAACACACACAAATCAGAAGACAAGTATGGAATAATCTAGTAGGATACAATAAAATAATGTGGAAAGTTACTCTAGACAAGATGGGTAGACAACCCAACAACTGCAATGCTTTAATTTGACATTGAAACAAATCATGGACTGCTAAAACTATACAAAGAGAGAAAAGATATAAATTCAATATATGAAATATCATTATGTATGAAGTAATATAAAACTAATATTATGTCATTCGAAATGGTCACCTTAGTCTAGTTTTTAATACATTTACTCACTCTTTTGTTTAACTGTATATGTAGGGTGAAATGATTCTAGTTGCATTGTAACTTATAACCAAAATCCAACTCAAAACATTTGGTACACCTTATTTTGTGTTAAAAAAATAAAAAATAAAAATAAAAATTATATGTGCATGAACGTTTCATCCAATATTGCAATCTTTTATGTGATTTTTTTTAAACACTTGTAAATTTGTTAGATGTTAGTGTTTTTCATAATTGAATAAAATAATAAATAACAATTGTTTTAAAATCTAAACAAAAAAAAGACTGATGGAGATTATAGTTTTAAGTTTTTAATATTTTTATTTTAATTTAAAATTTTTAATAGTATTTTGAAGTATAATTAAACAATTCAAAATTTAAATCAAGAGTTTAGTATTGTGAGGTTCAAATTACATACTTATATACATACAAATTTTCATAAAATTTTAACTTATTTAAAGATAATACATAAGTCACTTTTTAATGAAAAATATAAAACATTATTGTCAATTCATGTTTTGTAAAAAACAAGCCATACATGACATAATGATCATAAGAGTAATAATAAAATATTTACATAGTTTAATGTAATTGTAAAAATATATATATATATATATATATATATAGCTAGTATGACATGTTTGTATTTAATGCTGTAACTTTAATTATTTATATATTATTATTTTGATGATAAAAAAGAAAATGTGCAATTATAAAATTATTTATTATTTAGACACTTGAATATTAAAACAATTATATTAAAAAAATACTAGAAGAATAAAATAAGTACTTGAAAGAGTCCAATGGTGAGTTGTAATAAAAAAAAAATACAAACCAACAAAACAAAACCATAATTCATGGATTTTCTTTGAGAAGAACACAAAGATATAAAGCAGTATTAAAAAAATTAAACCTCATAAAGATAAAAATAGAAAGAACTATACACTTACCATTTGTTTTCTAAAATTATTGGAAGTAGAATATTTAATTAGTGTTTACTGAGTAGCTACAAGATACGTGACATTTGGTTAATGGTGGTATATTTTATATAAAAAATATTGTGAAAAGAAACAAATATATATATATATATATATATATATTCACACACACACAATTAACACTACAATACTCAAGGCCCTACAAAGTAGTTCTTCTGATTTATGAAATAAAATAGAATATTTAATTTGTTTATGGTTTTACATGAATATTTAATATCAATCACAATGATCTTGAATTTTTTAGTATACTTAATAATACATAAAAATGTGTTATTAAAGCATTGAATGGCAAATAAATAAATAAATAAATATATATATATATATATATATATATATTTGAATATCAATTTACCTCATTCATATTCATAAAGAAATATATATATATATATATATATATATATCATTATGAATGAGGTGAATTGATATTCAAATTTTTAGTAAATTAATCAAAATAGTTGAACATTTAAGAAATATGATGGAATTTAATATTGGCATTTTATTGTTAACTGTTTAAAGATTTTATATCTGATTACACTAGAAACCACAATAAAGTGCTACAAAAGTTAATATAACACAATTGCATGTCTTCTTTGTGTAAAAATATTATTTCAAAAGAGTAATTTTATTATCATTGTGTACTATTCATAGTGCAAGTGTTATATAACAATTATTTAATATTTTGCATTGTGATATTTGTGGCTCTATGAGTAAAACGTCCATTTGCAAAATATGCTAACTTTTTCTTTAATCAAATTTTTTTAAAAATATAAACATGTATTGCATACTTTTAGGTCTCAAACTTCAAATTGTTGAAGTTGGATTTCAAGTCCTCATCATATTTCTTTTGACATGCTATAAAACAAATACAGTATAAAAATTCTTAAATGTACATAAATACAAATAAATAAATATTTATCATTAATATAATATGTTGAAAATTCTACATTTTAAACAAAAAAATGAAGATATGTCCAAATGAAAATGGTAATAATTACATCTACATGTAATATTTATTTTAAATTGTATCAAATTTTATTAAGAAATATTATAAAAAAATTAATAGAAAATAAGAAAAATAATTTAATATTTGTAATATCTACCGGGCAAAGTTTAAGGACAATATTCATGCAAATATATCCTGTTTCAAGGCCACCTTTTATACAAGAAGATTTGAAATAATTAGATTTTTTAATGTTTGGTAAAGGATGTAGAAACAAAGGTGCTTATACAAATTGATGATAAAAATTTGAAAAACAAAATTACATTCGAGAAAACTAAAACATTCTCAAATCAAAAGTGGTGAAGATTATGATTATTAATGACATATAAGTAACAAAAATTATTATTTCAAAGTACCATGAACGGTTTAATCTTTTATGTTTTGATGATATGAATCTCTAAGATAGAACTTTTAAGAAGATCTCATAAGACTCAAACCATTTTATTACAAATGTGCATTGATTTTTTCTTTTGACCTCAATATCATGTATTATTCTTTGATTATTAATTATGCTTCAGATTTGTATACACATACAACAAACAAAAATCAGAACCGATTTTTGTTTTTCAAAATACAATCTTATCAGAATTTTAAATTTTAAATGATTTTTTACATAGTTATATAAATCAACAGAAAGAAAGAAAATTTTGAATATCATTAAGCACAACCTTATAACAATTATTTTGTGCAATGGTGAAATAACGTAACAAAAGGCGCTTAAATACATTATTTCGAATGACCATAATATTTGTTACACTACAATGATTTTTAAAAGTATGATAGAAGAGTATTGGATGCAGAAATTCAATTATTTAAAATTACTCTTGTTGTAGAGAAAAGTCAAAACTTAAGTCTTTTTATTTGAAATAACAATTTGATTATCACTAAATATATTTTATTACTCACAAAAGTCATAAAATCCTTCCCTGCACAATTTGAAAACAGTTTGTTGGTTTTAGTGATCTATAGGTGCATTTTTAATTTGTTGTGCACTTAAGTAAGAAGTTTTGTAAATCATTCATAATCCTATGTATGTATGCCTCAGTTGCATCAGTTAAAATAGTAATATTATTTCTGATACATAAATATAAAATATTTATTTGTGTATAAAAATAAGTATCTCATATGATTACATGCATTAGTGTTCTCATATAACAAAGTTAACAAGACTTTTCATAACATCATTAATAATGCATACATGAAAAATAAGTATCTCATATGATTACATGCATAAAATTGATGTTATGAAAAGTCTTGTTAACTTTGTTATTCACATTAGTGTTTTAGGCATTATAAATTGCACATGATTTGTTTAATCATGTAATAAAATTAAATAATATGTATTGTATTGACCAAAGTTTGAGCAGAATACACTTTTGGTCATGAAATATCTTCTCTTATTATCATTCTAAAGCACAATTTTTGGTCTTCTGCAATGTATATATATAATGACTCTTCATAATTACTTTGAAATTGCAATTATTGAGTTCATCATGTGTTTGAATTCAAATTCTTCATCTATAAAAAAATATCTAGTTAGATCCATATTTCATATACTAATATTGTGGTATTTTTCATTTATTGATAGAATTTTGTAATATTTATGACAATAAGTTTAATCCACTACTGCTACTATTATTATTATTATTATTCTTATAAAATTTGTGTGAAATATTTCATTTCTTTTGGTAATTAAAGTAATTTCCACATTTTTCATCATTGTCAACAACAGCAGACTGGTTTCCTTGATTCTCATTACCAATATCTCCACTTTGGTCTGCTTCAAAGTCGTTTCTAAAATAATAATTCTACATTTTAAAATATAAATTAATCTCAGACAACGTATATAATTATTTTTAAAATAACTAGTTTCTCAAACATCTAAAGAAGCATCTGAATAATTATTTTCTTTACTTGTAGATATAAAGTTGGCAAACTAATTTGGAAAATTGATATAAAAATAATTAATTATTTAGCATGAAATTTAGTCTGCATCATTTCACCAGATCATTTACTGAATGTGAATTGCATAAAATTATAAAACTTTTTAGCTTTTACAATCTTCAAGTATTGCAAACATACTTCACAAAAAAGACCACAAATAAGTACTCTCACAGAGGTAGTTATTAGATTGTTATTCCTAACAAATCCACCACCTCTTATTTTTAATTTTGTCTTGAAAAAATATTTATGCTGAATCTGTGCAGTGTTGGAATTAAAGCATAGATTTAAAGATACATGTAGTATTTGTTTGCCATTCATCTTGCAAGTATTCTGAACATAAATTTTTACAAGCCTTAGTTGTTCATTATTTACAACTGTAGATCATATAATTTGTATAAAAATTAAACATTTCAAATTTAACATTATGCCTTTAAATCTTGTTGATATTAAAGCAATTGTTTATTTAATGTTAAGAATATATTTAAAAAATAACTAGATGATTTGTGTAAAGTCTAATATATATATATATTGTAATATAGATTTTTGTGTTATTTATTAGAATAAATAAATAAGTAAAATTATAAATAATTTTTATTCTCCATTAGTTAAAAAAAAGTACAAAGAATTTTAATATTAGTTTTGTTTTAGATTTTTAAAAAATCATATGGATTTTTATATAGTTTCTTGATACAGTTTTTTGTTAACAGATTTTAAATTCAAAGGTCATACTTTGTAATCCATTAAATGTTTTCTAGAATTTGTATAAATATAAATATTTTAGACGGCTTAAATGTTATTGAATAGATTCTATAAGTTGCATATAATAAACCACTTATAGCTTAGTTTTTCATCTTTCAATTATAATGATTTAAAAATAATATACGAAAAAAATTTAAAATTTTTATTCTTAATTTTTATGAATGTGATTGTATAAAGTATAACAAATGGTCTTTAATTGACTTACCAACTACTATAACATGATATAATTTAAATATTAAATCTGTTTAAAAAATAATATAAATTTTTGTGATAAAATTTACTTATAAACCACTATCTTATAGCATTTTATTTACAAAAATATTTTATTTTAAAATAGTAATTATAATAAAAATAGTAATTAATATCTATAATAGATGCTCATATGGTTGCTTCATTTTTTTTCAAATGTTAAAATTTATATTTGTGTAAGTTCAACTATTTAAAAAAAATTAATAATTGTATTTGAAACTTTTACCAAAAAACTCTTTAAATTTTATTTTAGATTTTTTTAAAAATTTTAAAAAGAAAAAATATTGAAAAGAATTTGTCTTTAAAATAATTATTAAAAAGTCTTGTAAAAGTATCGGATCCATATTTTGAAAAATTTACAGAAGCAAACTTGTCTTTTATTGTAGTTTTAAATAATTTTTTTTCCAATTTAAATCAAGTATAATTAGCAGTAGGAATGTTTGTAGATTTGAACCTTGTTACTTGTTATAAGATCTACTTTGAAATGAATAATGTCATAAATTTTGATATATTTATTTAGTATTTTTAAGTAAATAACTATATTTAAAATAATAATATTAGCCAAAATTCTAGACAATTAGAGGTTGGAAAACAAAAGACACAATGTTTTTATATTTTTCTTAAACTTGTATAATATGCATAAATACCTTGTCCTAAATATGTGTTTTGTATACTTAATTGGCATTATGCTTAAAAAGAGTATCTATTATCAAAATTAAAGATATATATATATATATATATATATATATATATGTATCATTAATATAAAAAAATTTAATCTTAGAAATCATCCTTATTTTTATTTTATTATTTAAATAAAACATTTTATTTATGTTTAGATTTGTATATTAATATCTATTTGGTGAGATCTTAGTAAAGATTTTTTTTAAAAAAACTATCTTAACATATATTATAGCTCTTAATATTTTTAAATATAATAAAATGAAATAAAATATATTAAAAATAACTATGTAAAAATTTTACCTAATATTGAATAAAAAATAAATATTTATTAACAGAAGTTTAGATTTGATAAAGACTAAAATCTTATAAATTAATTTACTAGTTATAATAATAATAATAATAATAATTTATTTTTATTTTTTATATATTTTATAAATATTTTTAATAAGCATATTTAAAAAAATTTAAATACATTAGTCACATAGAAATTATTGTAGATTTTAAATTTTCTATTTTATAATTTAGAATATTATAAAAATATATATATTTCAAAAAAAGTTACATATTTATTTGATGGTCATTTTTTTTTTGGAAAAGTGTTTTTTTAAGAATGTCTTCATAATCTTGTGTTGCAGCTAAAATTTATAGATCTATATTTTGTATCTAAAAAGCTTCTATAATTTTTTATAATGCTATATTATTTGCATGATTTTTTTCAATTTACTTATACTCAATTATATCTATTTAAAAAATATGTGTCTCTATAGCATATCTTTACCAAGTTCACCAAATTTTGCCGATCTAGTCAAATAAAAACATATTGTTGCTAGGCTAAAATACCTTTAAGTTATAATTTTATAATAAAAATTAATAACCAACCAACTTTTATGAATTTGGTGATTAAAATCTAAGGTGCTTAAGTTGAGATGTTTGTTATACTTTTGCTTATTTTGAAATAAAAACAAAGATAAAAGAAGTGACCAAATGGCTTAAATAAAATAATAATTTTTTATATTAATAATATGCAATATCACAATGTATCTTTAATAAATGTTGTGATGTAAATAAATCCAATTTAAATTAATTAACTTAATATTGTATGTTATCTAAGTTATTAAAACTTGTCAAATTTATGTTATGAATACCTATGCTACTTAAATAAATAGAAGAAATGAGAAGCAAATAGATATTACTGAAGTAGATAATATTGTTTTCAAGAAAAATCAATGATTTTTTATGGATACAAATTCAATCTATAAGTATCTTTAACTGCGCCATGTGGCTATAATAATTTATTCTAGAAGTTTTGTACATCTAAGAAGCTACCATGGAAGAAACCAAAAACTTCGACACTTGGCTTACAAAAATTGTAGTCATAAAGAAGATTCTCTATGGCCTTCTTGTTAATTAATATATATATATATAGAGAGAGAGAGAGAGAAAGAGAAAATATTGTAGCCATCCTCAATCTTATTAGAGTCTCACTTATATTCTAATCATAATTCAAATTCTCTTTTATTTATTTTTTTTTTTGAATTAGCAATAGCCATTCTAATATATTCTAATGTTAAAAATATGTTTCTTCTTGGTCATTTTTCTTCCTATTTAGTTGTACACAAGCTTCTATTAAAAATGATATTTTGAGTTATATTTTTAATAAATAATGAACATAAAATTTTATATTTGAAAATTTAAAATTTTTTAAAAAAATGTATAGAAATATTTTATGTTAATTTTTTCAAAAATATTATAATGTTTTATTATATAGATTTCTATTTATAAAATTTTAAAATAAGTATATATTGTGATGATATTTTAGAAGTTTTTAAAAAAATATAATATTAATTTAAAAATATTTAGCACCTCTTTACATTAATTTTTTTTTTTTATAAAATTAATTTTTCTATATATTTCTAAAACATTTTTAGTACTACTAATATTGTTTACTTCTTACCATAAACTACTAGTATTAGTAACTTTGTTGTACAAGTATTTGTAATGAAATCCAAATTCATGTGGATTTTGGATCCAAAATTTCATGCTTATACAAGGTGTGCTTGATTCAATAATTTTTTCTTTTAAGTACAACATCATCAAAATAATAGCAACATACATGTGTACTTTCTACCATGTCCGTGAAAGCGTTCATGATAAGGCTAACTTTTAAGAACAATTGACTGTTCACTGCCCTGAACTAACTGCTGAATATTTTTGTATGACTTCAATGGCAGATTCACAAGCAATGATTAGGACATGATATTTCAGTCTGAAGCCCCTAAAAAAAATAAAAAAAAAAGTAAATGAGGGTGGTCCTGTCAGCATGAACTTGAGATTGGCTCAAACAAATTTGGGTCAATGAGGAAAGCCACATGGAAGGTTTTAAAGATGGAATAGCTGTGAATGCTTGGCTCAGCATGGTGGCAAGTTCTAATGTGGAATGTGCCTTGAGCAGCAGTGGTATTAGGGCCCCACTCAAATTCCAGGCACATGGGTTCTCCTCACAAACCCATGATTGGCATACTGGTTTCTGCCTTGTGGATAATACATGTGGACCAGATATTTAGGGAGGTGGACAAGGCACACGTGTGAGCTTTGTGCAATAGCCCTTTCTGCCTGCCAGCACATCCATTCCATGAAGACATTTCCAGTGGGACTGGCCACCGGAAGGATCTTCCAATGTTGGGCATGTGGATGCACACCACGTTTCTAGCCGCAACCCATGTCTTCTTATGTTCTGACCAGCCACCTTTCAAAGTAAAAGCCCATGTCATTTTCACTTTATTTCAGGTATGAAGTGTCATTCTCTCTCACACACACACACACACACACACATATATATATATATATATATATATTTTCCATTGGTTAAAAGTTATTACACTCAAGTACAGATCAAAAGAACCAAAATAAAGAAAATGATGTTGTTTGCTGATTATGATTTGCATTATTATTTTTTTCCCTTTTTGGGGGTCTGGTGTTCTTTTCACTTTGGTGAAAAATCCTTTCCAAAGATTACAATCAAGATCATGTCTTAAGATATTGAATGGAAATATGACAAACACACATACACAGCACACACATAAACTAAGAAGAATCTTCAAAGTGGCAGTTCAACAAAATTTTGCATAAATGAAAGCTAATATAGTTACTAAAATTTCAATCAGTTTGGCTTGTTATTCACAGCCCTCACAGAAATTTTAGTGAATGTTACTTCAATTAATTTTCCCATCTTTTATATACGTATATGTATATATATACACACACACAAACAAACAAATCACCATGTCTCATCATCAAATTTCATCTTACATTTGCTTGTACTACAAAAAGATGCAATTTTAGGGGGCTACATGCCAATAGCTTTTCTTTAAATTGCAAAAGGAAGATAGTGAACCAAAATGGATCTCATATAAATGTGAACCTCATGTTACATTCTAAAGTAATCCCTTTCACTGTTTTGAAATGTGTTCCATCTAAGTTTTAACAGTTCACATTCTGCTCCATTTCTCTCTTGTTTCCTTATAGGACACACCCATCATCCTAGGACTGCCTAGTTAAAGAATCCAAGGAATCTAATAAACTGCCTCAACTGCAAATTTTGTTAGTTTCTGGGATGGATGTCCATCCATCCATGGAGTCTGCCCACAATCAAACAGCCCAAGCTGATGCTGCCTAAAATTTAACTGCCCAAAACCCAAGCAAAATATTTTAAGCTACTTTGTAATTCAAGTTTCTTAGAGGATTTTCATATTTGGGGGAGAAGATGTGAAGTCACAAGTTTTAAAACCTTTGATTAGTTGAAATCTAGAGGCTTCTCAATTTCAACCAATTAAAAGATATAAAATTTGTTACCTCTCATCTTCTCCCTTAAAGACCTCTTTAGACACAAAATGAATAATATTTTGGTGAAGACTCAATTCTACACTCATGTGTAAATGCATTTGAAATATAATTACACTACATACAACAAAACTACTAGAATTGATAGTTATTTGCCAATCTAAACAAGTTTTCAAGTTTGTTGCATTATTACGTGACATTGTATGTTATTAATATACTTAAAGTGTTATAATTTTTGACTACTAAACCTAAATAATTAATGGCACTAGTTATTAGACTCCCAAATTATGAAAGTACAAATAAAAAATTAGAATATACAATTAGAGTGTAAGTTTCTTCAAAATCAATCATATATTGAAGCTTTATTCTATTCCATTATATTATTATTTTAGATATTCTAATTCATTTAGCTATAAATATTATTATAAAATTTATATTTAGTTGATATTTTTGTATAAATTATGAAAAAACTAATTTATATTATTGATCTTTGATAGTTGGTTGTATATTATTTTCTTTATACATATTGAAATATATAAATATATAATAATAATAATAATAATATAAATTATTATTTTAGTATATTAAAAATTTAAATAATAAATTTATATAATAATTAGGATAGAAAAATAGATTTAATAATGTAGTATTAGATGAATTTAATAGTTATATATTATATATCTATAATAAATTAGTATATTTATTTATTTATTTATTAAAAAAATTTTAGCATAAAAATAAAAAAAATTCTCAAAATATATATATTAAAAAGATATATGATATTTTTATAAAAGACATATTTATGTCAAATTTTGTAAGAGATGCCTATATTATTTAAATAAATAGAAGTAAGTAGAAAAAAGTGGAAACATAATAGGTAGAAAATATCTTCTTTAAGAAAATTTGAAGAAGTTTTTTAGATGTATATTAGATATTTAGACTCCTAAAGATATGACACATGGCTACTGAAACTTGTCCTATCAATTTTTTATTATTAAAAAATTATGTTAGAAGTAACCTACAACTTAATGCTTGATTCTAAATTCTTTAGGTTATTTGTAATTGGCAATAGCCATTCTAATTTCTTTCTATCATATATCTATTTCTTATTTGTCTACTTTCTCTTTTTTATAAATACAAGAGTGTATTGTCTTCTCAAAGTTTTATCTTGATTCATGTCTATAATAGTTGATAATGCTATTAACTTGTTATAGTTGTTTTATTTAAAAAATAAGTAGATTATTCCATTGCTTAAAAAATATTGATGTATTTTAAAAGTTGTGGACTATCCACCTTTAAATTAATATTTTTATTTTCTAATACTAATATTTTCTTTAAACAGAATAAATTATTTTTATTTCTAATTTTTTTTATTTATTATTAGAGATTATGAATTATCCTTCTCTAGTTTGACTTATAAACTTATTAGTATTATTTATTCCATATTCAAATTAACTTAATGTCAAGGATAAGAACTCGATGAAAGTAAATAAATATATAAAATTTCTATTAAGAAGAATAATAAAATAGAAATAAAGAAGTATGTGTATTAAAAGAAACTAGAATGGCTATTGCCACAAGACAAGAAAACTATAGACTCTTGAATTTGGACTAGAAGTAAGAAAGGAATTGACAAGAGTGAAGAAGACTTCACTCTTGCTTCTATAAATACTATCTAATTAAGAACTACATGGCGGTATTTTATAGGACCTTCTACACGTGTCTAATGTGCAAGACACATGTCAAACTTACACAACAAGTTTTCTACATGTGCACCACATACTTGGCTTGTTCCGCAAGCTATCAACATGTGTGATACATGGCTAGTTTGTTCCACAAGCTACCAACATGTGCGCCATGTGGCTAGCTTATTGACCAAATTTCTAACCTACCAATCACCTATAGACATATATAAAGGTGATTCTGCATCTATGAAGCTTTTAGAAAGCTTCTCTATCAGATATTATCAAATCAATTTATTTTATCTACTTCTATTGAATTATATTAATTAGATAATTACTGAAATAAATCTTATATCCGTGATATTATCCCCCTTTTTAGAGACGAGTTCCACGAGGAGCGGTCATTAGATATTGAGGAAGTCTAGGATACGTCAAACTATGTTTGCCACATACTTTGATCTTTGTTCCCTTCAAAGGTAGTTGATAGGTCCTTTCAGCCATCGATAATATCTCATACTAGGGCGAGACGACCATTGTTGAGGCCTTCATAACTCCCTTCAAAGAAAACATTAGGAACACCATCAAAAATAGTTCCTATCTCTAAAAATATCACCAAACCTCGAGAGTCTCTTCTAAGGTCGTGATACCAAATACGTTGTATTTTGCCATCAATCCGAGGAAGGAATAGACAACTACCCTAGATTCTTATACATTCTTATGATAGATCAAAATATCATCTAGGGTAGCAAACGACAATATATAGAAACTTTGTCGTTTGCTACCCTAGACGATATTTTGATCTATCATAAGAATGTATAAGAATATAAAGTATATGTTTGTCAAGTATTACAAAAACTTAGAGATGCGAGATTGTATGCCAAGATGAAAAAGTGTATATTTCACACTACTCAAGTTGATTTTTTAGGATACATCATTTCAAATGTTGGTCTCATGATGGATTCTAAAAAAGTCTAGACAATCATAAATTGAAAGATTCCAAAGACGGTAAGAGATGTCCAATGCTTTTTGGGATTTGCCAATTATTATCGGATCTTCATCAAAGACTTCTCTCAAGTTGCAGCTCCACTTACATGTTTGACTTGTAAAGACAAATTCCAATAGAATCAAGAAGCGAAAGCAGTATTTGAAGCTTTGATCTTTTATAAATTTTATTCTTAAATAATAGTAAAGCTCTTCCAAATCATTCATCTTATATTTTTTTTAATTTTATCTTTAATCAATCCATCATCTTTAAGATATTAATTAGTATAATCAAATCATCAATATAAAGGATAATAATCAACAAGAACTCTTTTGATTACATTATATATATGAAATGATCAACTTTATTCCTTATAAATTTCTTATTTACAAAAAATATGTCAATACATTGGTATTATATCCTTGGTGATTGCTTGAAGCTATACAAAGTTTTTTTCAATTTATAAACAAGGTGTTATTTATTTTTTTGTATAAATCTATGAATTTGATCCATATAAATGTTTTCTTTTAAATTTTCATTCAAAAAAGTTGTCTTTACATTCCTTTGATATATCTTTCAATCTATTACTATCTAAATTGCTATAATGATTGTAATGGTGGTGAATCTGGGTGTTGGAGCAAATATTTCATTGAAATCAATACCAACAACTTGTGAATAGTTTTTGGCAACTAATCTTGCCTTATATCTCACAATATTATCTATTTCATATTTCTTGGTTTTAAACATCTACTTACAATTAATAGAAGATTGATTTAGTAGAAGTTGAGTCAATTCCCATGTTCCATTATACATAAGTGATTGATATTCTTCTTCCATGGCCTTTTCCTACTTCATAATATCCATGGACTTTATTACATTATAAAAATTCAATGGATTAGTAAGAAGTGTAACATTAGGATGTTCTTCACTTATTTGAGAAAAGATGTAATTCTTCTACTATTCACCAAGTGATTTTTTTTCTTTCAAAGTATATTTTCTTTCATTTGAAGAAGATTTTCCTTTTTGCACTCTATGGTCTCTTTCAAGCTTCTTTTTTCTTGAAGCTTATCTTTTCTTACTCAAAGATTGGTATTTTTTTATCATAATCATCTTCAACATCTTCATTTCTTTCATTGCTGGTCTTAAATATTATAAAAGCTTTCTTCTCTATCTTCTTTATTATCTTTTTTTTCTAAATTTAAAGTGTATCTATAAATATACCATTATTTCTATTTGGATATATCTCCAAGTATTCATAAGTATTTTTATATTTCAAAAAATCAACATCACAATTTTTAATGATTTTTTTTGTATCCAAACATATTAGCTTAAATATCTTAATACTTTCATAATATCCAAGTAACATATATTTTATATATTTTTCATTAAGTTTGGACCTCATATAATTTAATATCTTTATATAAGTAATACATCCAATAGTCCTTATATATAAAATATAAGGTTTCTTTCCACTCCAAGCTTCTTGAGAGTAATTGATGTGAGTGTACTTATAAGGCACCTATTCTTTATATATATTGCATTCACCATGGCTTCTATCCAAAACTCATATCCAAGATGTTGAGCATAAAGCATGTTTCTTATTATCTCAATAATAATTTGATTTGCCCTCTCAATAACTCCGTTTTGTTGTGGAATATAAGGAATAGAAGTTTATCTTGCAATACCTTAAATCTTCAAGAATTCATAAAAATACTTTGATAAATATTCACCTCCATTGTCCATATGCAAAACTTTGATTTTTTATTCATATTACTTTTCTACAAATGTCTTAAATTCTTTAAATCTTGAGAAATATTCACTCTTGATTTTAAAGATGAAAATTGAAATCTTCTCTAAAAAATCATCAATAAATGTAATAAAATATCTTATTCTTTCTAATGATGGTATATTTATAGGTTTATAAATATCCAAATATACAATTTTTAACAACTTGATTGCATATGTTGCAATTCTATTTAGAAATGAGATTCTTTCTTGTTTGTCTTGAACACATCTTTCACAAGTAAGAAACATGGCATTATTACTTGATTGATCAAGATTTCAGCCACTTATCATAGATTGGAGCTCTTTCATACTTTTAGCATTCAGATGATCAAGATATCAATGCCAAATGCTAAACTTATTTTAATCTTGTAGAAACTTAGCAAATGTTGCTACTTCAATTCTATTAATTTTTTTACAATTGATGAAATAGAGGTTGCTATCTCTAAAGCCTTTTATAATATCATCTCTATTCAATGTCTTTAAAAAATATCTATTCTTATTAAATTTCACCTTTCAACCATGTGAAATAAGTTTTTTCATTGAAAAGAAGTTTTTTTTTCAATTTTGATATATATAAGACTTTCTTTAATTTGATCTTCTTGGTTTTGTCTTTTACAACAATTTCCACAATAATAAAGCCCATTCCAATAGCTTATATTTTGCTATTGTCTTTCAACCAAACTCTTATTGCTAGAATCTTTTTATAAGTGTCAAATGACTACTTGTATGGAATCATATGCTTAGTGTCACGGACATAAGATTTATTCTAATAGCTATCTAAGTAATACAAATAGATAGAAGTAGATAAAAATAAGTTAATTTAATAATATCTTATAAAAAAGCTTCTTAGAAGCTTCATAGATACAATTTCATCTTTATTCATGTTTATAGGTGATTAGTATATTAGAAACATAGCTAATAAATTAGCCATGTGTTGTACATATTGGTAGCTTGTAGAACAAGCTAAGTACATGGCACACATATAGGAAACTTGTCTTGCAAGTTTGACATGTGTCTTACAAATTTGACACATATTGGAGGTCCTATTGAATGCCGCTATGTAGCTCTTAGGTAGTGTTATGGACATACTTTAAGTCACTACATAAAGTCACCACATAAAGTCACCACTTAAAGTCACCACTTTAAGTGATGACTTCTTCAAAAAAGATTTTAAAATCTTCTATAGTCTTCTAAAATCTTCTTCAATCTTTTAGAACTTCTCAAAGTCTTTTAAAATCTTTTAAAATCTTTTTTAGTCTTCTTAAACTTGCTTCAATCTTTTAGAATCTTCTTCAATTTTTTAGAATCTCCTAAGATAGTCTTAGAAGGTTCAATAGGACATAGGCCTTATAATATAAATAAGAGGCAAGACCAAGGTACAACTTAGTCTTGCCAACATAAGTCTTGGAGCAATCCAAAGTGTTATCTTATTCTTGATATCAATCTAGTCTTTTGTTCTTGTTATTAATCTAGTTCTTTGTTCTTGTCCATTCAGTTCTTTGTTCTTAAAATTATTCTATTCTTATAATCTTTTTCTTATTTTTTTGCTAACCTGTTATCTTGCATCTTTGACAGTTTGGTAAGACTATCTAAATAATCATATTGAAGCTTTGATCTCTTCTTAGAGAGTGGATTATCCCTCTTCTTGAAGATACCATTGCATTCTAGAGGAGTACATATTATCCCCTTCTAGATTGATATGCTTACTCGTTGTAGTTTGATCTTTTTTTGGAGAGAATAAATTATCTTTTTTCTAGGCAATATCATTGTATTTTAGAGGTTGCGGATTATCCTCCTTTAAATTAATATTTTTTAGAAACATTCATTTTCAATATAGAAAATATCACATTAATGCATGTTGATTTTTTCTTTGTCAATATGGAAGTAGATTAAGTCATAGGAGGTGCATCTTTACAAATAAAGAATAGAGTGGCAACTCTTGCAAATTTTTGACCTCTTTTGGATATTATACAAGAAGAAATGGAATTCCTTTGCAATCCAAAAAAAAAAAACCACAAATAAAAGAATTATTTAAAAAAACTAAGCAAGAGATTCATAGTTTGTAACAAAAGATCATTCAATTGAAGGAAGTAAGCAGAAGACAAGCTATGCACATAATCTCTTTAGAAGCTCAAAGGATTGTCATGAAAGAGTCAAAGGCTAGCATGCCTAATAAATTTGATCAAACAAGATCCAACTTTCAAGGATTTGTGCAACAAATACAACTTTATTTACAACTATATTTTTCTTGTTATTTAGATGGATTCACTCAAGTTGTTTTTGTAGACACCTTTTTTTATCAAAAAGTGCTTGATCATAGTTTGCTCTACTATTAGATAAGAATTCTCCAATCTTATACAATTTGGAGGCTTTTATGAAAAGATTTATTGTTGCATTTAGAAATAGTGATAAAAAGAGGGTGGCAAAAAAGAAGATCCAAAACCTATGACAACAACAACATTCAGCTCCAATTTATGTTACAAAATTTCAACAATTTACTTGTGATTTTGATTGGAATGATAAGGCTTTTATGACTTGATTTTGTTATGGCTTAAAAGACAATGTGAAAAGTTTATTAATTACAATGCTAAGAATTGAAAGTTTAGAAGAACTCATATCTCAAGTTATTACTTGTAACAATTGCCTATTTGAATTACGACAAGAGAGGCAATCAATTTTCAGCAATATCTATTAAGATATATTTGTTACATCCTCAAGAATATTAAAGAAGCCATTAACATATCTTGAATTCATTCAGATTGATGCAACTCAATTCAAGCCATTAATACCAACAAAAAAGATTAAACGTTGGTAAGAGAATCTATGTCTATATTATAAAAGACCTAATTATAAGGCAACAAACTGTCTAAACAAGCCTAAAAAATTCAAGATATAAGGTATAACATTTAAATTAGAGAGGTTGAAAAACAAAGATGTCCAACCATAGTAAGAACCTTGTGGTTGGACACTTCCAAATCTAAAGTATCAAAAAAAGATCTCTTCTTATCTCTAGATCCAATATCATATTTTATATTTCTTGTACATATAAGAATCCTAAAACAAGAGATTTTTACTAAAGTTTTTTTATATACTTAAGCCTTAGCATGCTTTGTAGATAAGAATTTTACAACGAAGTACAACTTAGTGCTTGTAAAGAAGATACATTCCACACCTGTTGAAATCATTGATGGACAAAATCTCGTATCAGGGGATATTATTGAAGAAATCCAAATATTGAAAATGATATTAAGAGATCAAGTATCACTCATTGTTTTCAACATCATTTGATGTCTAATAAGTCTTATTGTCATTGGACTCTCTTAATTTAAATTATATAATTCTAATATTGATTGAAATTTGTAAAAGATTTCTTCAAGATTCAAACATCAAAAGAAGAAATGAAGTGATATTTCATTTTTTGGAGCTAAAGCATTTATATAGGCAACAAAAAAAAAGGGTTGCATTTGTATTGTATGCTATCCCAATGAAAGATCCAATAGAGCAATTGAAGCATGATAGTCCTAGTCGATACTGCAACCTTAAAGACGTATTTGAAAAGAAGAAAGTAGACATATTATCAAAACATTGTCTTTATGATTATACAACCAAATTACAAGATAGAGCTCATCCTCCATTTGGTCTAATTTATAATCTTTCACAAATAGAGCTTACAACCTTATGGAAATATATTGATGAAAACTTAGCCAAAATTTTTATTAGACATTCAAAATCACCTACTAGAGCTCCTATCTTGTTTGTAAAAAAGAAAGATGGTTCTTTACATATGTGTATTGACTATTAAGGTTTAAACAAGATAAATATAAAAAATTGCTATCCATTACCATTAATCTCAAGATTATTGAAACAATTAGAATAAGTAAAGATCTTTACAAAGATTGATTTGAGAGGCGCCTACAATCTAATCAGGATTAAAAAAAGAAATCAATAGAAGATAATATTTTGTATAAGGTATGGATATTTTGAATATAATGTTATGTCTTTTGGACTTACAAATGTACCTGCAATCTTTCAACATATGATAAATGATATCTTATGGAAATATTTAAATGACTTTGTAGTCATTTATCTAGATGATATCTTGATCTTTTTTAAGAACAAAAAAGAATATGAACATCATATACGTATGATATTGGAGAAACTACAAGAAAGTAGATTATATGCCAAATTGAAGAAGAGCTCTTTCTATCAACCACTAGTCAAGTTTTTGAAACATATTACTTCTAAAAATGGGATTTTCATGGATCCAAAGAAGATACAAACTATTATAGAGTGGAAACAACTATCATCAATTAGAGATGTATAATATTTTTTGAGATTTGTAAATTTTTACAGAATCTTTATCAAGGATTATTCCAAGATTGCAGCTCTATTGACACGACTTACAAACAAAGAAAAATTTATTTGGGATGAGAAGGCTAAAGAAGCATTTAAGAAGCTAAAAGAATCCTTCACTTTAGTCCCTATACTTATCCATGCAGATCTAACAAAACCATTCATTCTGGAAACAGATGCCTTAGATTTTGCACTTAGATCAATACTCTCTCAAACTGGTGATGATGGTCAATTACATTTAGTAGCATTTTGTTCTCAAAAATTTTCAGCTGTAGAGATCAATTACGAGATCCACAACAAAGAACTATTGACAATTGTTGATGCTTTTGAAGAATGGTGTCATTTGCTAGAAGGGATTTAATACAAGATCATGATATATATTGACCACAAAAACTTAGAGTATTTTATGAGTGTTCAAGTTTTGAATCACCAACAAGCATGATGAAGCATGTTATTATTTTGGTTTGATTTTGTGATTATATGTCATTTAAAAAAACTTCAAAGAAAACCAGATGCCTTTTTTCAATGATCATATCTTGCACTAAGAATAAAAGACATTGTATTAGATCAACAAAAAATAGTCATATTGAAGCCATCCAATTTATAGTTGAAGACATTGACAATATCTATATATATATATATATATATATATATATAGCTCTCAAGACAAAAATCCAAAGAGCAATGAAGATACATTCATTTATAGAGAGCATTCAACAATATCTAAAAAATACACATGTGAAAGAAAATAATAATTTCAAATTCAAGGATGGATTGTTATATTTCAAGGATCTTTTATATGTTCCTCTAAATCCTTTTAGACTTCAAATTCTTCAAATATGACATGACCTTCCAATAGTTGGACATTTTGGCTTCAATGAGACTTTAGAATTAATGTCAAAAGATTATTGGTGGCTTCAAATGTGAAAATTGGTGAAAAAATTCATCCAATCATGCAAAGTGAGTGCATAAGCAAAGGTTCCAAAACACCAACTATATAGACTTCTTTAACCACTTCTAGTTTCTAAGGGCCAATGGCAATTATTATCTATGGATTTCATTACAAACTTTCTGATTTTGGATGGAAAAGACTCAATTTTTGTGGTGGTAGACTATTTTACCAAAATGGCCCATTTTATCATATGCAACAAGATTATTTTTGAAAAAAAACTGGCTAAGCTTTTTATTGATTATATTTATCAAATACATGGCCTTCTAAATGACATTATTTTAAACCAACGACCACAATTTGTATAAAATTTTTGGAAAGGATTATTTCAACTTTTGAAGATAAAAATCAACCTTTCATCAATTTATTATCTTGAGACTAATGGTCAAACAAAATGAGTGAATCAGATCTTGGAACAATATCTTTATTATAGTATAAATTACCAATAAGATGATTGGATGGATCTCCTACCATTGGCTGAGTTTGTATATAATAACTTTGAATATTCTTCAACAAAAAAATCTCCATTCTTTTCAAACTATGGATACCACCCTAGAGCAGATCTATTTCAAATTAAAGATGTAGAAAGTACTATAGTAGAAAATCAAGCTACCTATTTAAAAGCCATCCATGAAGAATTAAAATTCCAGCTTCAAATGCCTCAAGACCAATATAAAGAATATACAAACATTCATTGCAAGAACCAACCAAAGTTCAAGTTAAGAGATCATATTTAGCTACTCTAGCAAAATATATAAACAAATCGACCATCATGGAAATTAGACTATCAAAGATTTGGACCATTTATAATTCTACATTAAATAAATCTAATAAATTTCTATCTTGAACTATCAAATAACATGCATATTCATCTATTCTTTCATATTTCATTTTTAGAAACCTATTATAAATTAAAAATTATTAGAAGAACTCTTTCACCACCAATCCTAGTTGAAGTCAATCAAGAGCTGGAATACAAAGTAGATGAAATATTGGATTTGCATATAAGACATAAATAATTAAAATATTTTATTCATTAAAAGAATTATGAAATTAGCAAAAGAATATGGAAACCTTCAAATAATCTTAAAAATATATCTAAAAAAGTTTATAAATTCCATCAATGATATTTTAAAAAATCTAGATTCAATTGCTATTGAAGATTTTGTAGACACCAATATTTCTTGGCTTCTAAATGATATTTTTTTACCAATGGTAGAAGACTAATATAAAAAGAAAAGAGTCATGCCAAGATCTTTATTTGTATATAGTCATTTTATCTAAAGATAAAATAGATCTTGCTAGAAGCTTATTAGTTACCATGTCAAATCTTTGCATTTCAAGAAAATTGTAGAAGAAAGAGTCAAAAGACTCTTTTGCTATACAAGCAACAGAAAAATCATTACAACTTTCACAATTTGCTGGCTTTGAAGAACATAAATAAGATAAAAAAGAAATATTCTAATATCAAGTAAGGCTACGTTTGGAATCTTTGAAGATACGACATCATCACAAAAATCTTGATTCAAATGCTTGAGCTTTGATAATACTCCTTGAAGTTGGAAAGATGACTCCAAGTGGATTAAAAATTATATTCGAGGGATGTTTTGAAGGTCACAATAAAGAGCAGATTCTTGGATGGAATATTGGTACAATAAAAGTTAGATCTAGAAGTTATTGATGCTATCTCAAGGGTCTTATTGAAGCAGTAACCAATGAACAAAAGACGAAATATATTGCTTCTCTACTCCGACAAATTTTAGATTTCTTTTATATGTAATTTG
This sequence comes from Physcomitrellopsis africana, assembly GCA_036785485.1. Taxonomy (NCBI): domain Eukaryota; kingdom Viridiplantae; phylum Streptophyta; class Bryopsida; order Funariales; family Funariaceae; genus Physcomitrellopsis; species Physcomitrellopsis africana. The sequence goes on along the minus strand of JAWRVF010000026.1, from coordinate 46,198 downwards.
ATCATCAAATCACTTTGGCTCCTTGTAGAACTCATCGCTAGAAGGAGAAGTGATGTCATGAATATATTTTAAGTCACTACATTTTAAAACCTTCCGTAGTCTTTTAAAATCTTCTATAGTTTTCTAAAATCTTCTATAGTTTTCTAAAATCTTTCAAAATCTTCTAGAACCTTCTTTAGTCTTTTAAAATCTTTTATAGTCTTTTAGAATCTTTTTCAACCTTCTAAAATCTTTAATAGCCTTTTAGAATCTTTTAGAATCTTCATTAGCCTTCTTGAACTTGCCTTGGTCTTTTAAAATCTTCTAAGATATTTTTAGAAGGTTCAATAAGATATATGCCTTATAATATAAATAAGAGGCAAGACCAAGGTGCACCTCAATCTTGCCAACATAAGTCTTGGAGCAATCCAAAGTGTTGTCTTGTTCTTAATATCAATCTAGTCTCTTATTCTTATCAATAATCTAGTTCTTTGTTCTTATCTATTTAATTTTTTGTTCTTGAAATTATTCTAGTTTTATAATCTTTTCCTTATTTCTTTATTAACCCGCTATCTTGCATTCCTAACAGAGAAATAGTATATATAAAGATAAGACTAAAACCTTCTTCATTCTTATCAATTCTTTTCTTGCTTCTAATCTAGCTCAAGAGTCTTTATATTTTTTAGTCTTTGGCAGTAATTATTCTAGTTTCTTCTTGAATATATGTATTTTTTTATTTTTTATTTTTATTATATTATTTTATTTTTATATAGATTTTATTAATTTATATATTTTCTTTTAATTTGTATCTTTGACAATTGATGCAATCCTAATCAATAATTTACTTAGACATGGCAACTATATAGGTACCTTTATTTGTCATGAATGCATAATCATCTACTTTATATTCATCACATGTATTTTTAATATTTTTTTTATTTTATTTCTTAATCTTGCAGTAATTTTGTATAAAGTGGCATAATTTTTTGCAAATGAAGTAAGTTTTTATATTATTTTTATATTTTTATCTTAGCTAAAATAGCTATCTTTGCCTTGTTTTAAAAAGAGAACTAATTCTTTGCTTTGATATATATATATTTAGTCACTTCATAGATAAGTCTTAATGTAACATAGCTTAATATAATTTCTTTGATCTTAATGGATTCCAATGCTTCAATTAAATAGTTGTAGGACTTGGAAAGGCTCATAAGTAAGGTTATAATAATATCACCATCATTTAAAGGCTTGTCAATAATTACTAATTGATTTACAAGAGCCTTTATTTTATTGAATTGATCAATAAAATCATCACCTTATTCCATCCTTATTGTTAGAAACTTCTTTTTTTTTCCATAGAATGTTGAAAAGGTTCTTGCTTTTATAAATGTTGCAAAGAGTCTAATATGCTTTGATAAATTCATTTCAAAAAATAATGTATAAAAAATTGGTTTCATCCAAATTAATAGCAATCATGCCAAAAGCCTTCTTTTTAAGTCATTTTAAGTCCTTTTTCTATTTAATATCAACATCTATGCTTGAAAGGTCTTGACTTTTATCTACAATATTTCAAAGATCTAAAGAGGCTAATAAAAGCTCTATTTTTTTCTTCCAATGGTAGAAATTCTCTCCTCTAAACTTCTCAATGATCGTCAAGCTCTCACCTTCACTTGAAGCCATAATTAAAGAAGAGATGTATCAAAAAAGTTTAAGAAAAAGAATCCTTAAGCTCTCAAAATCACCAAGCAGATGTTGTTGCTTCAAAATTCTAAAATACCTTCTTTGTAAATAAACAAGTGGTTTCACTTTCAAAACACTCTCAACTTCACTTTTAAAACTTTTTACATATCTTATAAACTATATAGATGTCTCTTACAAGATTTGCTGCTCTTAGATCACTTCTATATACATAAATCACCTTTTAAAACCATAACACACTTCTTAAGCACTTTAAGCTTCTTTTAGACATGAAACTAAAAAATTAATTCATCAAAGATCTAACTCAACAAGAAAACATAATATTAGTATCTTAAAATATCACTTTAAGATATAAATCCAATCTCAAATTCAAAATATACTTAATGACAAATAAAATCAATATAAGATCTAATTTTAGATCTAAAGATGAAAGTTAGGAGATTCCAAACCTTAACATCAATAATAATAATGCGATCTATTCCTTATAAATATAAAGACTTTATAGAACTTCAAAACTCACAAATAAATATGAATGGGCCCATAATCTATTGAAGAAAAAGAGCTAAGAAGTTCTAAAATTTAGCATCAATAAAGGTTGTATACAAAAGAAAAGTGGAATAAGATAACTCTCACTTCCAATTCCATTTACTTATAGATGGTAGTTGTTGCTTTAATAGACAACTTCCATCCTTTCACTCTTATATTCATTAAACCTAATATTAAGATATTTTTTGATATATTCTTTATACTCTTATCTATTCTTGAGGCCCTTGATCTTACAGCTCATCTATAGGATGGCCCTTCTACATTCCAAGAATCAATCTTTTTACCAATAGCAACTTATTTAAGATAATATTTATTATATAATTATTTATTATACTTTTATTATTATATTTTAAAATAAAAATATCTAATATTATCTACTTCCAAAGAATTATAAGACAAACAATTGAATGCATATATTGAGAGATAGTAGAAGTCACGGATGCAGAATATAGATTGGAAGTCTAAACAAGAAATTCAAGAAGAATTGGCAAGAACTAGATTAATTAGATGAGTACAAGAAACAATACTAGAGAGGTGAACTAGAGCTCCAAGAGATGTGTTGTCAAGATTGAAGAACTCTTCAACCTCGACTCCAATATATACTCCTACCTAGGAAGCTTCTCAAGCAACTTTCACTAAGTAGGGAGCTTCTCAAGCAACTTCTACCAACTAGGAAGCTTCTCAAGCAACTTCCACCAATTAAGAAGCTTCTCAAACAACTTCTACCAACTATGAAGCTTCTCAAGAAATTCCACCAACTAGGAAGCTTCTCAAGTAACTTCTATCTACTTAAAAGATATTAGAAGGTTCTGAGAGGTTCTAGAGAGTTCTAGAAACCTTCTAGAATGTTATAGAAGGTTTTGACAAGTATATCCTTGACATCACCTCTTCCTCTAGCTTTGAGGTCTCCGAGAAGCCATTTGAGATGTATGTTCACAAACGTAGAAAATCAAAGATTTGGCACATAATCTCTACAATATACTCCAGTTGTCGTTTACAAGGCAGATGATTGATGAGTCCTTGTAGCCACCAGTAATGACCAACACCTTCCACTTGAGACCATGTCTGAACTTCTGTGTCTTCATTGTGGAAGCGGCTTGAAAATATAGTTTTGTTACTACCTTCATGAGCTAGTTCAGCTTCAAAGACAATCATGAATGACCTGCTATTTGATATTCTTTGACGTTGTCGGGATAGAGAGAATTTGCCTTAAGAAAGCGTTGGGCTTCTAGCTGTCACTAATTTCTCAATCAAGCTTCAAAAATGAGAAAAATTCAAAGTTTATTTTTATATATATATATATAGATATATATTTTTTATTTTTGAGAAATTACATCAAATACATAAGTCTCAAGTAACTAACAACATCCAAAGTATGATAAAATCCTCTAAAACCTTGTATATCTTTATGTGGAAATTTTCCCGAACTTCAACATTTCATATCTTCTGATCCGACCGTCCAAACATAGTAAAATTTTACATGAAGTACTGATGTATTCTTATCAACCTCTGCAACAATTTTCAACCGCAAATTCATTTCGGATCTTGAGATATCTTGAAAACCCTAACAGCCGCTTTAAACCCTTGTCTTTATACACCCGCATACAAATTTCTTCATATTTCACAAACTATAAGCTTAAATTCCATGAAATTTGTATGTATAGCTTTTTAACATAGAATTTCACATTCTCCAAGAAGTTTGAGCCAAAATTTCGTCTGAAAACTCAAGTTATGGCTCAAAGCATGATTATTAACAACACAGTGTTCTTACTGCCTTGGAATTTGATGCACTGTCTTCAACTCTTCATATCTCCTTTGTCTAAACTCAAAACTTAAGAATTTCTTCGTAATAGACGTAGATATTGAAATCACCTTTCCAACCGCACCGTCCGATCTCCAAAAACCTCCGTACAACTCCGCAAAATCCCAAAAGAGTGACAGTATGTATGAAATCCACTCTTTAACTTTGAACAAGTATAACTTCTTCACCCTAACTCCAAATCGCCTAAAATTTCCTCTCAAACTTTACCCAAAACCCTAAACTTTACAAAACTACCTCTAAAATTGCAAATCCTCTCCTTTAAAGTCGCCGAAAACCCCCTGTTAAGGTCGCAGGCAGCCTCCTCAAAGCCCATTGGGCATGGTATTCGACCAATAGGGATGAAGTTTCCTATTCCTTGCCTTCATCCGACCATGGCTTGATTTCATCCCTCCCAATTAGCCTCTTACTAGCTTAAATTTTCATCCTTAAGTCCCCACCTTCTCTCAAGGCTTCATACTAAACATTTAGATCTTATAATTTTTAAATATCATAACTAAAATAAGTAAAATAAAATAAAATAAAGTTTCTTCTATCAACCATTTTTAATTTAACTTACTAACCATTCTAACACACATCTAAATTCATAAACATATAATATATTTTAACTAATTTTTACATATTGTAAGTAATTACAATACGACAACGTCTTCTTCATTCTTCTAATTCTTCATCTCGAGGTTGATGCCGTGAGCTACTTGGTTGAGATGGCATTAATAATGCAGTATTATCATTCCCACTAGCCATATCTAAATACACTCTGAGATTATATATCTTGAAATTACAAAAAAATAAAATGCAATAAGTTATATTTGGATAAGACTTAGATCTTGCTTATACATTCTTTCAGAGAAGACTTCATCTTTACATTTTGTCAGTAGCTGACTTTTGATTTATCAAGATATCGTCGATGAAAATCCTGTATCTTTAATGGCGCATTTATTATATTTTTTGCAGGCTCCTAAGTCCGCTCGTTTGCGTCATAGCCATGCCATTGAATTAAATATTCCAACTTTTCCCGTTTCCATCGCAAATTAAGGATTTATTCCACCTCATATTTCACGTGGTCCTCGATTTCAACATAAGGTGGTAGTGGCTATATCTGTCCTAATAAAGTTGATTTGCTATAAGCTTCTAGAAAAGAAACATGAAAGATTAGATGTATCTTCATGGATGTGGATAGTTTCAGCCGATAAGCCATCGGATTGATTTGCTCCTGAATGCAGAATGGTTCCAACCTCCTATAATCCAACTTATCACAAGGTTGAGTGGTGTTGATGTTTTGTCGCAAGAGCCAAACCTTATTTCTAATTTGAAAAGCAAGTGAAACCTTTCGAAATTTGTCTGCAGAAGCTTTGTACGAGTCTTGAACTACATGTAATTGAAGCTTCAAGGTAGTCTGGATCTCCCTTAAATGCTTTGTAAGATCTTCACTTGCTGGATTTTCATCTTTGAATTTATCTAATAAATCAAGTTTTGGATGATATCCATAATTTACAAAGAAAGGTGTTTGTTGGGTTGAGACATGGACCGAATTATTATACACAAACTCCGCCAATAGTAGATATGTAGTCCAATCATCTTATTGATAATTGATCGCACGTTGTAGATATTGCTCCAAGACTTGGTTAACTCGCTCTGTTTGACCATCGGTTTGAGGATGGAAGGCAGAAGAGAGTTTGATATCTATCTTCAATATGTCAAAAAGTGATCTCTAAAACTTTGATATAAATTGAAGCCCTCAGTCCAAAATAATACCATCCGATAAACCATGATATTGATATATATTGTCAATAAACAATCTTATTGTTTCTTCACCAGAAGTTGTCTTTTTGCATGGAACAAAATATGTCATCTTTGTAAACCGATCTACCACCACGTAGATAGTATCAAATGTTACAGAAGGTAGCAAATCTGTGATGAAGTCTATAGATACTAAAGACCACGATCGCTTTAGAATTAGCAGAGGTTGTAAAAGCCCATAAGGGCAATGTCGAGGATTCTTTGATCTTGAACAAAGGTCACATGATAGCACAAAGTTCTTCACTACCTTCCACATTTAGGGCTACCAAAAGTCTCGGGAAATAAACTCCATTGTTTTATTGAATCCGAAGTAATCTGCGGCCGGGAGGTCATATCGAGATTGAAGAATACGATGTCAAATTGGTCCTTCCGGAATGTATAGTCGATCTTCAAAATATAATAACCCGTCCTCAATCTTGAACTTGTCTTTGTCAAAGTGTTACTTCACATCCGAGACTAATGAATCCGCTGTTGATACTCCATGGACTTGTTCTAAAAAATCAACATCACTTGATATGATCATGGAGGTGGTGTGGAAGCAAAACCGTTTTGGTTGTAGCAAAGTTGTACACTGTTGATCAAATGCTACATTTCCAGCCTTGGGTGCTAGATATGATCTCCTCGATAACGTATCTGATAATCTTTCCTGCCTTCCTAGCTGATATTTGATGATGAAGTTGAATCGGGATAATGACATATTCCACCAAGCTTGGCAATGATTCAAAACTCGAGTTGTTGTGAAATATTCCAAATTCTTGTGATCTGTATATATAGTCACTAGATGTATAACATCTTCTAATAAATGATGCCACTCTTGGAAAGAATCAACTATTGCAAGCAGCTCCTTATCGTGAATTTCATAGTTGATTTTTGCTGCCAAAAATTTCCTTGAGTAGAATCCAACCAGGTGAAGTTTATCATCCTTCTCCATTTGTGATAATACAACTCCTAGCGCAAAGTCAGAAGCATCTGTTTCCAAATAGAAGGCCTTTCTAAAGTTGGGATATATCAAGATAGGAGCTATCATAAATGCCAACTTTAACTCTTAAAAAGTCTCTTGTACTCGGGTACTCTACTCGAGTTTGTCCTTTGATGTCAACCGCGTTAATGGGGTTATAATTTGTGAGTAGTTCTTGATGAAAATGTGATAGAAGTTGGCAAACCAAAGAAAATATTGCACATCTCGTATCATCTTTGGTATTGTCCAATCCGTTACTACTTGAACTTTCTTCTGATCCATCAATAATCCTTGGTCAAAAATAATATAATCAAGAAATTTCACCTTGGATTGATGGAATACGTATTTCTCTAATTTGGCATATAATTCCACATCTCGAAGTTTTTGTAACACCAAATTCACATGACCCTCATATTCTTGAACATTCTTGGAATAGATCAAAATGACATTGAGGTAACAAACAACAAATTTGTCCAAATATTCTTGAAAAGCATCATTCATCAAATGTTGAAATATAACTCGTACATTGGTCAATCTGAAAAGCATGATATTATATTCAAAATGTCTATACTTCGTCCAAAACGCTGTCTCCCATTCATCTCTCGCCTTTACTCATATAAGATTGTAAGCTCTACAAAGATCTATCTTGGTGTATATTTTGGCTTTACCAAGTTGCTATAAGAATCCGGATATTAATAATAATAGATATCAATTCTTCACAATGATCTTGTTCAAGCCTCGATAATCCACGCACATTTGTAATGAGCCATCTTTCTTCTTCACAAAGAGGATAGGTATACATGTTGGAGATTTAGAATGTCGAATGAAGTTCTTTGCAAGATTCTCTTCAATGTAATCCTTCAATGTTGAGAACTTGTCTTGTGATAAATTATAGATTGGACCAAATGGTGGTTGTACTCGCTCTTGGAGATCTATAGCTCAATCATATGATTGATGCTCTAATAGCATGTCAACATTCTTCTTCTCAAAGACATCCTTGAATTCTTCATACTACTCCAGAATAACCAAAATCAAAGTTGTATCTTCTTGAGCTGGCATTGGGACAATGACAAGATGTGTATTATGCTTGGCTTTTTTTATGAAGGCCCTCGCATCTATGAACAAGGGTTTGTTTTTAGACATTATTTTGGCAGGTTCCACCATTAAGGATTTTGTTGGAAATGTCACTTTTCGCAACCTCCAATCTATCAATGGATTATATTTATCAAGCCAGGATAGCTCCAAAATGACTGGACATGAAGGGGTCTTGATAATATTAAACATAATGTTATTTTCATGATTTTCAAGATATACCTTCAACGATTTAATTTCATGAGTAACATCGCCAAAAGACAAAGGTTGGCTGTCTATGATTTCTACATAGATAGGCTTTGGTTTTTTCACAAGAAGAATTTTGTAAAGCTTTGCAAACTCTTCATCAAAAAAACAAGCAGATGCTCTTGAGTCTAGTAGAGCATCGATTTGTAATTTTTGAATACCAAAAAATAAAAGTACCATAAAGTAATGAGAAGGTTGAGTTGAGAGAAAGGAACCTTGATTAATTTGGGGTGTTCAGATGCCCAGCCACATGGTTCCTATTGTGACTGGGCATCCTTATTTTCCTACAAGCTTGTACTCCTGAGTCTTGATGTTCGAGGCGTCTATTTTCTAAGACAATTTCTGACTTTATGGCCTGCCTCTCCACAATATAAGCACAAATTTTGCTCAAATCATTGCTTCTTTTCTTTAGCTGTGAGGGGCTTGAAACGTACCGTATTGACTTGCATGTCTTTTGTTTCAAATTGATCTTCTACACTCTTGATAGAAGCAGCCAAATAGAACTAGTTTCCTCGTAGATACCGTATAGGTTTAGAATAATAGTCTTGACATCATTGAAAAAGCCAATTGTTATACTTCACCACTTGGCTAATTGCTTCGTTGAGTGTTTGAGGGTCGGGTAGAGATAGCAATAAATCCTTCACGTCATCTTTGAGTCTCCAATAAAATTGACTCACTAGTGCTTCTTCTTTCCAATTGATATCACAAGCAAGTTGTTTGAAGTCTGATGCATAAACAAATGCAGAGCGTGATTTTTGACGCACAGAATGAATCTTTGTGGTTGTCCATCGAGCCTTATCATGCTCTCCGAATACCTCCTTGAATGCTTTTAAAAAGGTCTCAAAATTATTCAAGATAGAAGACCTTTTCTCAAGTAAGGAGACAAACAAAGACAAAGCTTGTCCAATAAGCAATATTCCTATTAATCCAATTCATGATTCTTCAGTTGAATAGCGTTCCGATTGCAAGAATGTTACCAATCAAAACTTGGTTTACAAAACCACAAAATTTTGATCGGGTACCATGAAACTTTTTTAAGAGATTAACTCGAGGCTCTTTGTACTGCGATGTAATCAAATTCTCACGTTGAGATGTAGATGGCAGTACTTCACTAGCTAGAGGTGGTTGTACTATAGCCTAAGCTACTTCCACTCTTATAGCTCCAAGGAGCTTAATAAAATTTCTTTCAATAGCAGCAGTTCTAACCGCTAGAGCTTAAGAGCATTGATAATCACATGTAACTTTGACTCTGAAGATTCTACCATGTTAACATCTTTTCTACTAGCCATGCTAAGTAAAAGAGAAGGAATCAATACCGGTCCAAGGGAGGATAATCCGCAATCCTTAGAATACTCAAGTATCTCCAAGGAGAGGGGTAGTCTACTCTCTACCTCAAAAAACTAAGCTCCAATATTGATAGAAGGGCAATCTCGACAAACTATCACGGACGCAGAATATAGATTGGAAGTCTAAACAAGAAGTTCAAGAAGAATTAGCAAAAACTAGATTAATCAGATGAGTACAAGAAACAACACCAGAGAAGTGAGCTAGAGCTCCAAGAGATGTGTTGTCGAGACTGAAGAACTGTTTAGCCTTAATTCCAATATATATTCCTATCTACGAAGCTTCTTAAGCAACTTCCACTAACTAGGGAGCTTCTCAAGCAACTTCTACCAACTAAGAGGCTTCTCAAGCAACTTCTACCAATTAAGAAGCTTCTCAAGCAACTTCTATTTACTTGGAAGATATTAGAAGGTTCTAGGAGGTTCTAGAGAGTTCTAGGAATCTTTTAGAATATTCTAGAAGATTTTGACAAATATGTCCTTGACAATAGATCTTAAAAATATATATATATATATATATATATATATAAAAGAATGAGATTAATAAGGAGAATAAAATAGATAAGATATAGACAACTAATACAAATGTACTTCATGCAAAAAAACATGGTTTCACCTTAGTAATAAATAAAAAAAGATAAAATAATTCAAAAATAGACTAGATAAAGAAAAAAAGTATATAATAATACCAATATTAACCTTGTACTATAATTTGGTACTATAGTAGCTTTTAGAGAAGACATTAATATTATGACCAATATTAATAACACTACTTTGGAAAAAAAAATGATAAGAAAAATATAGCTAAGAATAATTAAAGAAGCTAATTAAAAAAAATCTTCATCTAATGGAGCTTATCTTAGCAATAGAAATTACAAACTATAAAAGAATTCAAATTTCTAAATATTTGTAGATTCTTCAACAAGTAAAAGATTTCAAAATATTGGAAGGATGTTGGTATCAAGATCCATATCGACTAATTTAAAAATCCATCCACTCAATTAAGAATACAAACTAAAGAACATTACTTTTGAGCCTTTTATTTTTGATCACTTGGATCTATCTTTACAAATCTATATTACAAAATTCCATTCTAAAGATAATTCATTAATTAAATGTTGGACTAGATGTACCATCTCGGGATAAAAAAATTTAGTATAAAATAAAGTTACTATTATATAATTAAAAATTAGATATTTTTTTATCTAATTATATTATATATATTTCATAATTATTTTATATATATAAAAAATATAATAATATTAAATTTTCTAAATAAAAGTTAATTTTTTTAAAAAAAAGATCCAAGTTTTTTAAAAAAAAGTTGAATGATCTTTTAGCACCTAATTGTGCCTTTGCATCTATAATTGATGATGAGATTATTTAAGTATATAATAATTTGGAGTTCAATCTACATAAGATGTGTAGTTGGACGATCCAATAATCTAACCTAGAAACCACAAAACTACTTCCATTTAAGTAAATTCATTCTAAACTTATTTTTATTTTATAACAAAGATCTAAATTAATATCAGCTATAGTAAATCATCAAAAAGATAAAGAAATAATCTTGCTCACCAACTTATAAGAAGACAATATAGACTCAAAAATAGATTAAAAATATAATACACTTTTTTATTTTGACTTGAAGATAATTTGTTCTATTATTATAATAAATCATATAATTATAGTATATTTCTATTATTGTCATACTATATGTTGTCTTATTTAAGAATGCACCAAACACTTAGCTATAGAAGATAAACTTGTATATTGCAATTAACCAAGAACCTAATAACCTTAATGAAATCTTAAATAAATCTCAATTGAATCTTTAATAATCTTAATAAAATCCTAAAAGAATAATAATAATAAAAAATTAAAAATTTTAAATTAAATTTTAAACAAATCTTAAATATATTCTAATCAATCTTAATCAAATTTTAATTAAATCTCATGTAAATCATCAAATCGACTCATTAATTATTTTAGGATGCATTTAAATTGCCAAATTATAATTGTAAAGTAAAGATATATTTAGAGGATGCTAAATGAAGGAAAATAGTATTAGTGGAGAAGAAATAGAGTCTTAGTAAGTCTTAGAGATAATTATCTTAATTGATTTAGTATTATTTTTTAATTTCAAAAAATATTATTTAATTATTAAGTCCAATGCCTACATTGGCCTTCTATCTTCATATATTACTTATTAAAAATATATAAATGATACTTAGTAGGTAGAAAAAGCATGAAAAATAATTCTCATGTCTTTTTAGTTATTTATATGAAAAATAAAAAATTTAGTTGATTTAAATTGATTTAATTATTATAAAAAATTACTAAGATAGAATAAAATAATTTTAAATTAGTATTATCATCTTAAAAATATTATAAAAAAATTTAGAATTTTTTTAGAATTTTTTAAGAATTTTTAGAACTTTGAAGACTTTGATAAAAATGAATTTTACCACCTTGGGAGCCATTATAAAGAAATGGAGCAAAATTTGAAGTCCATACAAGGTTTCTAGGCTAGTTGGCTATTTTTGAATACCATGGTGAAGTCAAAAATATAAAAAAATGAATTCTAATAGTAGAAAATAAGAGGACCAATAGTTAATGTAATCCTTATAAGAAAGGAGGTATACAAGTCCCATATAGATTGTGGCACCTTAGATATAGGTAGGAGTATAAGACTAAGGCCTCTCGGCTTCTCTAAGATATCCTTATACACTACTTGTAAACCTTGGTGAGGTTCAAATTCTTAATCTCTTAAGCAAGTTATCCTTGAGATAAAAATTACTCATTTAATATTTCTATTATTTACCTTCTATCTTTAAACTATCATAATTTATTTATAATAACTTGGATTTCTATATTTTTTACACCATTAGATAGATAAAAAAAAAACTACTTAAAATTATAACTTTTATTTTTATTTTTATTTTTTATTAGATAAAAATCCGATAAACAGATTGTAACTAGTTTTGTAGAGTACAATTGCTTAATTACACATATTTCACTTGTTTTGGATTTGTTCTTCTATTGCTCTTGCTATTTTCTTTCTTCACTTTATACCACCAATTACAAAAAACTATTAATTGAGACCATCTTGTAATTTGGATTGAGGAGTAAAATTTATCCTCATATCTCAATTAATCCTAGTTAAATCCTAATAAAATCCTAATAAAATTCTAATTCTTTAAGTAAATTCCAAATCAAATTCTAAATCAATCTTAAATCAAATCCTAAATCAAATCTTAATCAAATCTTAAATCAAATTTTAAATTAAATCCTAATCAAATCCTAAGTCAAATCCTAATAAAATCCTAATGAAATCTTAAGACAAATTTTGATAAAATCATAATAAAATCTAATAGCAAATTTAAAATTCTAATAATTATTAAATTAATCATCTATCTTTATGTAAAATTTTTATACTTCTTGATATAATAATTAAAAATAAGAGTAAAAAATTTGAAAGAAATTAAATTTATCAATTAAAAAAAAAAACTTTTAATCCTTTCATGTGTTGACTGCCCTTTCTTCTTCAATCTTGATGTCAATCTTCTAACATCAATATCTCCTTTTTGCACTATTCATATATTCTAAAATTTTATAAAAATATTAAAAACTAAGGTAATTACTAGATTAAAAAAGAACCATTCTAATCTAACTAGAAAGTTACTCAAAATCACAAAAACCCTCACTAACCTTCAAAATCTAATTTTTGAGACCTTAGCTCACTTAAACTCCAATAATCTTTGATTTAACTATTAGATTAAGCTCAAATTCACAACAATCATTTGACACAACTATATTCACAAATCCACAAATTTTTATTTATAGATTTGCTACAAAATTCATAATATACTCCAAAATATAAACCTACTTTATTTTTCAATAACCAAAATCATCCAAATAGAACCTTGACTTTGTATAGCTCTCACAAAATTATTAAAAATTTAAAATCCTTGAAACTAAAATTTAAATTTTTTTTATTGAGTTTGTTCTCAAATTGTACTCTCCAATCAATGAAAGAACTTCCTATCTATTGTAGGTGTATGGTTTTGTATCTTGGAGTCTGATTTTGACCCTGGTTCTTAATTGGTCCTTCTTAAGTATCAATCCAAGGTTTTTTTAGATGATTTTTATTAAAAAATATCCTTTATTTTTATCTTATGATATCTATAGTAGTATTTTTGCTAATCTATCTTGTTTTGTCTTATTTATGGCCCTACAAAGTAAGTAAAAGTTTTTTTTAATAAAAAAATAGCATTAATATTATATATTTTTATTACCTATACTTTTTTTAATCTATATTTTATAAAATAATTTTATAACTTAGTCTTCAATTAAGCTTCTTTATAATATATGTCTTCTTTTGCTCTTTCATCCTATAGTCATATTACAACATGACATCACAACTTGACAATTATTCGATAGGATGATTATAATATTAAAAATCTAGTATATGGCCTATATAATTTCAGTTCTTGATCCTTCTTTCTAGTAGAATTGATAAGAAATAAAGTAAAATTATAAGAAATAATATTAATTAATATAAAAGACCTAAATCTTATTTTTTTAAAAATTAATTAAAGAATAGGTATAAAAAATATCTTAACTATTATATATAATGTTTATTTTAAATATCAAAGATATTTTATTTATACTTAATAATAGTGGTTTAAAACTAAATTATATATTTTTAAAATCCAATAGTTACATAAATATTTTTGAAGTAATTTTAAAAGATATAAGATAAGGTAAGGTACAAATTTATTATATTTAAATGACTCTATAGATTCTTGCATCTTCAAGAAAAATAATCACCTCCAAATAAATTTTTATTATGACCAATGATAGTAGATACAAAGATTTTTACTCCTCTTCTTACTATCTTATCAAAGCCACATATCTATTATCTAAATAAATTATGTATTTTTTTTAAGCAAGTGGTTCTATAAGGATTTTTTTATGCTATTATTTAGCTCGGGCCATTACACAAGAATGATTATATAATAGAAGCAACTTCATCATTTTTCTTATATTTTACATTTATCAATTATTAAATTTATTAAAATATATGTCTCTTGATCTTTTAATATACATGGATGAAATATTCTATTCAAAATCCTAAAATTATGTAATTACATTCAAATTATTTCTTCAAGATGTGATATTTTATTTTTATAAGAACATAAATTATGTGATTCATATGCACAAGAATTAGAAAACTTATTATTATTAAGTGTGGAATTTTTTATACTAGTAATAGTTCTATCTTACACAAATAATTGAAACAAAACAAGTATAGGACAAATTTGTATTTTAATTTTTCTATCTATTAAATACTTAGTGGTCAATTAAGGATCAATTTTAGATAAGAAGGCTTTATAGATTATTCTTAAAAATTTAATTAGAGACTCTATTAATCTTATTAATATTTATGTATCTAATAAATATCAAGAACATAGCAAAATATGTTTAGACTTAATTGACCTACTTTCTAAAGATACATCTTTAATACTAAGTAAAAACTAGAATATGATTAAATACATTAAAGATAAATCCATATTTTATAGTAGGATATTGGTCCACAAGGAAAAAATTACTTAGAATTTTTAAAATCTAAAGTAGATATAACTTATTACGTCCAACTTGGGAGGAATTTAGAATTCTCTTGAAATAATAAAAGAAAAGAGATTTAAGTTCTTGTCAAATTAGATAGATTTATTTTAATTTAAACACCTATAATATGAATCAAATATATAAATATAGAATTAAAGAAAACATGGCTCTATTGAACCATCTTCCAATTGAATTTGATGTCTATCTATAAAACTTGAATCCTAAAAAATCTAATTATAAGATACATCTTATATTTCAATGATTCTTATATATACTTGAATAAGAAAGAAAAATATAGACTAGTATAAGGAAAAGAAGATTCTTTTAAAGTAGATTACAAATATTTATAAGATTCTACAAATTCTTTTGTAAAGAATAAGTTTTTTTGAGGTTGAGACAACACCTAAAACTTAAAAGCAAGATATTGGAGGTACATCAAAGATCACAAATCCATCTCTAAGATCTCAATATTTAAAGTTTTTAAAAAAGATCTTAAATACAATTAAACCAATATAAAGAATATAAATAATAAGACTAAAGAATTTGTGTATGCCTTAATTAAAAAACCTATAGAGATAGTATTGCCAAGGAATTTTTTTAATGCAGATAAGGTCCAACATCTTAGGCCTCTTATCACAAAATTACAAATCAATAAAATATCAAAATGAAAGATCTTAGGTATAGAATTTTTTTAAATATATTAAAATATTATAAATAAAGATTATATACAAATTATAAAAAAAGCTATCTAAAATTCCTATTTCTTTTAAAGAATTATTTGTAATTGTATCACTCCTTTTTATAAATATCAAGATAAAACCATGTTTGGTAGTTAGCAATTGATTACATTACTAAATACTTTGTATAAAATATATGCAAAAATACTTCAAAAGAGACAATCCATTGTAATAAAAGCAATTCACCACAATCAAATAGCTTTCTTATTCTTAAGATTTATCCTAGATAATATCTTGATTATCTAAGAAATACTCAACTAGGCAACTTCTTGTCTTTATAATTTATTTTTTAAAGGCATATATCAAAGTGTTATGGAAATTTTTCCTTCAAGCTATGGAAAAATTAAGTTTCAATGAAAAATTCATCCAAAAAATTAAAATCATATTTTTTAGTATATTCATAATAGTTGGAGTTAATAGTGAAAATAAATATAAAAATAAAAATAACCTTTAAGAAAAGGTGTTACATAAGGATGTCCTTGAATTTCTTATCTTTCCATTATAGTTGGAAAAATCCTAAATATTACAATCCAAGATGCTATTCAAACCAAATAATTTTTTTAAATAGATATTCTATAGAGCACAAACCAACAAGTTATATGCCAATATATTGATGATTATATTATAATTATTAAAAGAAACAATGCCAATGTCATTAATCTTATTCATATTCTCAACTAATTTAATTTAGCTTTAAGACTTAAAAATAACTAATCAAAATTAATAGCTTATTGGTAATATAAAAAGACTTTATAACCAACTTGGACCAACAATGTTTGGATAGATTTGGGCATTATCCAATAACCTTGACAAATTCTTAGATACTTCTTTTGGACTATTTTTTTGAAATCTAAGATGTGAATTAATACTTAATTAATAAAATAAAATAAAAACTTAAATATTAGTATTCTATCAAATTTAATATAGTCAATTAAATTAGCATTATTAATAATATTTTACTCTCATTTTTATACTTCTTCCATATATTTTGGACATGATTCTTAAAAATAATTTATAAAATCAAATCTATAGCAAAAAACTTCTTTTAGGAAAACATTACATTTAAGACTAGATTCAAATTTTTTTGATCTATTTGTTGTCAATATATATATATATATTATTATTATTATTATTATTATTATTATTATTAATCCTAAAATAACAATTAAAACATTGCTTATCAAATAGCTTAGAAGAGCTCTTTAATCTAAGAAATTTAATATCTAATAATTCTAAAAATACATAGTAATGTATGCAAGACCAAGTATTCTAAGTAATTAGTAGCCAATTTTTGCTTAGATTCTAATCTCCAAACACAAATAGACTACAAATTTTAAAAATCAAAATAAAATTAATAAAATATAGTCATTAATGGCCTCATTTTAAATCTTAATCTCTCTAAAAGATTTTATGGTGTTTGGAATAGATTTCTTTGATAGGATAAAAAATTATTACTTATTAATAGACTTATTATCTCCAAAAAAGTGACTAAATTATATTTTCATGGTTTCTAACATATAAGACATATTTTCTATGATCCTTCCTAAGTATTGTCTTTAGAAGAGAAAAAACAAAAACTTAAACCTCAAGTAGGTATGGCCTATTTTTGGATTGATCTTCACATATGTTTACATCTTCTAAGATGCTCTATATTATGTGCAAGAAAAAACTCACCTTCAATTGATGATTGTGTTGGTTTATATTTTTAGAAAAATGATAGCTTATTTAAGTTTATCTTTTAATTTTCTTATAGATATTCAAATATTAAAAAAAAGTCTTTATTCCAACTTGTAAGACCAACAAAGATTAAGATTTTTAGGACTCATGCCCAATCAAGAATGCTATTTTATAATGAAAATATTTCCTTTAACCAAGAAAATATTTACATTAACAAATCCAAATATCAAGTAGAAGGCTTTTTAAAATCAGTTTAGGTGGCTTGAACAAAAAAATAAACAAAAAATAAAAAATAAAAAATCTAAAGGATGAAAATGCCAAGTTATTTTTTGGCCCAAGTAATGAATTTACTTTTGATCTTAAGACATGTTCTTGGTTTAATAGAGAAGACTTACTAACATATAATACAAAAATAGGTAGGTTGCTATTATAAAGTATCCACTATGAACCAAATCTTTGCAATATTAAATAGAATTCCATTTTTGATGATGATTTTTGATTTAATTAGCAAAATATTTGGTTTAAATCTTGTGTTCAAAAAGAAGCAATGTTCATTTGCCTCATATGGCATAAGAGGATTGTTGTTAATGAATGGAGATGTAAAATAAATTCCAACATAGATACCTATTATTCTTTATATACTATTCATAAATAAAGAAATCTATTTTACAAAATTTTGAGAATGTTCTTAATTTATAATAATTTGGAATTGGACCACCTCTATACTTTATAAATTTGTTTCTAATCCAAAAAAATGGGGCCCTTGAAAGATACTCTCTCTTACAAACAAGCTATTTTTGCAATTGCCTTACCAGAAAGATTTAAAAATCTTCAAGTTATATGGTCTCTTCTACAAGGGTTGTATCTTTAAACCATTTGGATTCAAAAATAAATAAATAAATAAATAAATAATCATTTTTAAATCTAAAATATAGAGTGACTTACATACTTGGAAATGGATCTGGGATAGTCTAATTGAATATGGTAAAATTATGTGGAAAGAAACTCACAAAAAGATAGCTAAACACCGAAATAAAAAAGAATTATTCCTCAAAAACTGGGATAAAACTTAGATGGCAAGAACTTTAATTGGAAAGAGTTGATTCAATAAAAGAATTAAATGGAACCCAAGAGTGCCACAATATGGCATGATAATACACAATAATGTAGTAGTGTAAGTTGATTAGAACTTCTCACTAATCAGGTTATTCTTACATCCTCTTTCATAGGTGTTAGGATGTAAGTTTCCTTTTGCTCTGTAATCACTTTACCTAATCAAAGCATTGATTGTTCTTTGTCCACAAAAACCATTTTCAGGCACTGGAGCACATTAGTTGGATGGATGTCGATTGCGGGGATGAGGATGAACAGCGCGGTCACACACCCGTACCCCTAACACCAACGACAAGACCGATTTCTGTTTCCGTGAACTATTTCACTCTCGGGTGAGTTTTGTTCGACGGTAGTGGCAATTTTGCTTCAGGAATGATCTTCTCGGTGGGCACAATTCACAAGAAGCGCGCAAATGGGCTGCACATGCAACTCTCTCTTTGGCATGGACTCGTTTCTGAGGGCCTTCCGCTGGTGAAATTGAATGTGGTTTTGCAGAATGCAGGGTTTTCGTCCGAAGCCGTGTCAATGCCGTTGATTTCACAGCTGGTGCTTCTTGTTTTGCAACACGATGAGCCGATGCATCAGAGAGTTACTGTCCTCGGTTAATTAACTTTGATGAGGTACAATTGGGATTGCGATTGAAGTCATAGTTTTAAGAATTCCATTTTAGGGTTTTTAGGTCGACGCCATGGCCAATTCCCAGGAAGGCGGACCACCTTTAAATTCTCAAGCTGAAGCGACGTTGCAGCAGCTGCTTGATCGGCAGCTGTCCACTACAGGGAGGTAGTGTGTCCTTGATCATGCTTCTATTATCAGTCCTTTTGATTAATTAGGAAAATATTGACAACAGGCGATGGATATGTAATACTGTTTTCTTTCCCAAAGCGAGCCTTATATGTTGCGGGCTGTTTCTGTTCCGATTCAACCCCTACAAATTGCACTCCTATCGTGGATGCAATTTGCCTTTCCTCGACCCGGGATCCTGTTATTTACAAGTAATTAGTATTATTTTTCAGTGGGACCTTTTTGCATTTCCAATCCTTGCATCACTGCAGTCCACGCAACCTTTCAGGGTTGCAGCTCAGAAACTTTAATCGTTTAGTGGATGTCATTGTGAAACCATCACCAACCTATTCTAAATGTCTCATTCATAGGTTGGAGCTCGTGGATTTTAAAGAAGCTACAGAGAGCATGCGATGCATTGGGCATGCTTCAGGTGGTGTTGCGAGTTTGACTGAGTTTCAGGAGCATGCGGAGAAGCAACGGCAAGCCGATGAAAAAGCTTGGGCCTTGCGCGATCTTTTGCAGTCAAAAGGCTTGTCTGATTCTGAGATCAAGTAGGAACTTTTCGCCATTTCACAAGTATTAACCAGTTGCTGGCGACCTCAAATATTACCTTTATGTAGTTCTTTTTGATAACTTAATGTTTAATTTACTGTTCAGTTTTGTGGACCATCAAGTTTATCATGCTGTTTTTCTGTTGTCATGTGCTTATGGGAGACTTTGCTTCTGACGTTATTTCGTAATTCTGTCGACGATAATTGATGCTCATTTTGCTCAGGAATCACATTCAAAAGATCGGAGGAGTGGAGGCTTCTTCTCCGCCAGTAGGTGCTTCGGATAAGGTTTGGGCTTTGTTAATATTTGAACAATGTGAGTCTAAGTTTCAAGCGCGTAATAATCACGCAGTGTTCTCGTTTCTGTGGAATGGCTCTTCCTGTGAAAATCAAGCATTCAGATTAGTGAACTCTACCGATGTATGGTGTGTTGAGGTAGAAGTTTTGGTCAAAATGTTACAGAGCATTTCTAAGCGCAAGAGGTATGGTGCCCACCCACGTTACATGCAAGGGGAAGAAGCTGAACAACAACAATTGATGGATTTGTGTCAAGTATCAGACAGTGGGACTGAAAAATCACACCAAAAGCATGGACATGTACCTGGTCCTAGCTCCCTTATTTCCCGGAGGACAAACGCTGTGTCTGCTGGTATACTTTCTGTTGGTTCTAGACAACTTGAATTTTCAGCACTTAACAAAGGAGACTCTCAGATTATGTTGAATGGATGACGCTATGCTTGCTCAAAACTGTGAATTTGGTGCCTCTATTTGCTAGCCCTTTTGAGATTTTAGACTCACTTCTTTCTTTTTGATTGAGAATTTTGTTTGCAATGGTAATGGATATCAGAACCAATGATTATGGGCGGTCGCAAGGCTTTGTTTAATCTTGACCGGGGTGATCTGTTTAAAGGAACAACGCCACAGGTATTGTAGCCAAATCGCATGGTCCTCCTAATTGCGCATTTTCTTTGTTAGAGTTCGGGTTACTCATTAAATTTAATGAAAGATATTTGTATATCTAGGACATGGTGTGAATCATTATTGTATGCTAGGTTGACCTTGATAATGCCTGTGTTTGGAGGATTAGTGCTTACTATCGAAATCAGAGTATTCATTTTCACAAGTGCACTTATGCTTTGCTTTTGGTTTTAAGGAGCGGGCACGCTTGTCAGAAGAAGATGGACCCAGAAGTGTTAACGATGTCTTTGCAAATCCAGCTCCGCCTGTCCTTGACATGTACACATATCTTGAACAAAGGCGACAAGGATCTTTCCTATTGAGTTTTGGGCCTTCACTATTGGAGGGCTCCGATCCTTTAGATTCTGATTGCTTGCCCCAGCATGATTCAGAGGGAGAAACTGGGAGAAGTGGAGCGGCTGCTATTACCGTGACAGAAGTTCCAGAAGAAGTTATAAAAGCTAACCGAATGCTTGAAGGAGAAATTCGTGGGCTTCCGGGTGGGAAGTTTGCAAATTATACACCTGGCACTCCATCAAATGTGAGGCTTGTGATTATGACCTGGTTCCTGTCTTGTTTCTTTCTCATGAATATCCGAATCGATACTACATTGGTTAAGCAGAATAGGTTCACATATTAAGTGGAGCTTGAGTGCCGCTTCATCAACGTGGTTCACACCCTTGTTGGATGATGCAGACTGTATATATAAAGAATCTAGCAGCAGACGTAACAGAACCAGATTTAATTGGTATATTTGGTCGATTTGAAACCAATGGGAGGCCGAAGCTGATATATCGTTTGATGCAACGTGGACGAATGAAAGGCCAGGCTTTCGTGACCTTTGCTGGTAAGTGTCTTGCCCCCATACCTATATTTCTTTTAAAAGCATCAATTCCTGAGAGTGAAACTGTTGGAGAACTGATGGTGGATTCGTCCTCGCAGACGTGGAAACTGCAACGAAGGCCTTGAAGCTGGTACATGGATACATTCTTAAGGCCAAGCCTATGGTGATTGAGTTTGCAAGGGGTGTCAAACCACCTCTTTCTGTGTCTGAAGAAGGTGGAGAACCTGCTCCAGCCCGGTCTAGAAGAAGAAAAGCCACAAATGACTAGCGGGCCTCTGAAGTTCATGTTTTGCTTGCTGGAATTAACTCAGTTAAGGATTTTGAATTTTCTCCTGTATATTGTGTTGCTGTACCTCTATCAAGTGATACTCTTCTATGCACTTGACCTTTACTTAAGGTGTGCCTTTCTTACCTTAAACTCCAATTGGCACAAATAAAATCATCAATTCTGTACATCAACAATTTATTAATGATGATTAGAAACATAACCAAAATCTTTTCAGTTAGAGTAACAAGTACAAACCACATTTGATATGACCAGTCTCAGTAATGTTCGCCTCTATGTTGATAATTTACTAAACTATTAGGAATTTTTAAAATTAGAAATAGCAAATGTGAAATAATGAGTATTTTGTAGAACTAATTGCAATTTAATTCTGATGCCAACAGTAGAAAGAATAATAGGTTATTGATGAATTAAAGTCAATTTTTTGTATTAATTGTAAGAAAACATTGCATATTTGTTTATTTATATACTTGTTCGATGTATGCATGAACTTAATATTAGCATTTTTATTTGTCAAATTTTGCAAGTATTTAACTTACTAATTTATAATAGAGAACATAAATTTAAAAAAAAATTAAACAACAATCTAAATTTTAAAATATCTATGATGGATAGTTCATTGTGTAATTTAATGTAAAAACATTTTAAAATGATCTATAGTCCGATAATTGAGCTGGTAAACAAATATAGAATGTTATTGAATTGCAAACATTATTATGTTGAAAAATGAAACAGACTTTAAATTTTGAATATTTAATGTTTGATATTAAAGTTTATCTATAATTCATTATAATTCATTTAACATGTGATGCATGAAGACACTATAATATAAAAATCAAAATAAATGTAAAGATATTTCAAAAATCAAAACATACATACATTAAATCTTCTTTTTAATTTTTTGTTTATACTTTTGAATTTTTATTTAACAAAATATTATTGTAATTTATAATTACATTTTGAAGAATTAATAACTTATTACTTATTATTAAAGTAAAATAATGATAATAATAATAATAATATATCAAATTTTTATAAAAAATAAAATTTATATTTAAATATTTTAAAATTATAATATTTTAATATGATTATTATAATATTTTTATATTCCAATCTCAATTCAAGACTCCGTAACTTCTTTGTATTTGGTAATAATTATTTTAGTTCTTTTTTATCTTATATTTGTATTTTTTTTTCTTACTTTCTTCTTTCTTTAACAATACATAAGCATATTGTCTTTTGAGTGTTGTCTAGATTCATGTCCTTGATACCATGAGTCATATTGTGCACACATTCTTAGAACTATTCTTCCAATTGAGAGGCTATCAAACATTGGATCTCTATATTCTAGTGTTTTGGTAATGCTTCTTGCTAAGTTCTATAGGCATCATGTTATCATACTTAAACACATTAGATAATCTTTCATTTTATAAAAGCCGCTATTTTGATGGATGCAACTTATTGTAGCTTGTTTAATTAATGTATGTATGTACTAGATCCTTTGCTATGTATTTTTTGGATTTAATAAAAATATGGAATTTCTAAGCTTGGTTGTAATTGACAAGTTGCTTTGTACAAACTATGTCTAATTCTTCTTATTTATCTTTATTATGAGTGTATTTTAATTGAAATCAATAATCATCCAAGCAATGAACAATTTGGTTACCACTTCTTGTATCCTTTGTTCCACCACTATGTTAAGTCTTGTGAAATAAAGTAACTTCTCAAATCATATAATTAATAGTACCATACATGGTAGGTTATTTAGGTCCATGACCTCCATTTTGATATTTTGTATTTGGATACTTTGTAAGTCTTTTTTCTTACAAGAAGTACATATATATAACAAGACTAAGAAAAGTTGTAGTTTTATTAACTCTTTTGTTGAGTTTAATTCATTAATTATTTATTTGTTGATAATTAGCTTACAAATCTTTTTATATCTAAGCAAAAAAATTTGATATATTTTGATCTATTTCTTTTTTATACTTCCACTACTTGATTTTTTATATATAATTTATTTATTTGTAATTAAAATTTAGATTCTTTTTTCAAAAATATTATAGTATTTTTTAAATTAAAAATAATAATAAAATAGTTTTTAAGTATAAAAGAATTTTTTTCTAATGAGAATAGAATATATCTTTTAATTCCATCATATAAAATTGCCTTCATATTATTGTTTAAATAACAAATGTAGTAAGAAAATTCATATTTTTATACATTTAGATATTATTTTTGAAAAATACTAAAATAATAAAATAATAAAAAATACTAATAATAAAAATAGAAAGAAAAATGATATTTTGATTTGGATAATTATAAGACTTTAAAAATAATTGGAAACTTAAAAAGATAATTTGTGGTCTTATTCTAATATAATATTTAAACATAAAACAGAGAATCTAAGCATATCAATATAAAAATAAAAAAAAGACATAATACTGTATAGAGGTTTATGTGTAAAGAATATGCAAAAGAAATGAACAGTTAAATGTAATATTGCATCATGTTAAATATCATGATATAAAAACTTATGCTCATTGATACAAAGTATGAATTTAAATATAAGAAATATTTTTTTTGGTTTTGATGCATTATGAATAATTGAACTAATTTAATCTATTTACATATTTTATTTATGAATGTTGCACTTTCCTAACATGCATGCACATGTTTCTCTTTCTCATTCTGACACACAAACACACACTACACAAATGCAGTGTTCTTCCCACAATGGGCATGATTACTAACAACTGAGGTGATTTTTTAGTATAAATTATAAAAATGGAACCAGAAGGGGAGTTGGGATGTCTTTTATTAGATTGAATCAGCTAAGAATGGAATGACTGGAAGTTTCACCAATGGCCCCTCCCCTTCCTCATAGATGAATAAGTATCCAAGAGCATTTTCTAATGTGCCTTGCCAACAGTGCACTCTTGAATGGTTTGGGTGGCAGGGTTCAGTCTGGCTCAAGTCTAGGCTTCACTTGTGTGGACTATATTTGGACCTTTGTTGTGTGGCAAGCCAAGTATGTGGACTTGTTCTTTGTGTTATTAATAGTGAGACAAGAAGGACAAGTGGAAGAATGAATTGGTTTGGTTATGCAGTTTTTTCTACCAAGTCAAATGTGGTGTGCTGCTTACCCTTGTGGTGGTATTAGGAGCTAACATGTCAATTCCTTGTACCATGCTCCAATCTATCAATGTACCAAGTATACCCTGTTTCTGTGTTAAATTCTTTTTAAAAATGTGGTGTGCTGAAGGTTATGTCATTAGTATGGTATCTATGTTGTTGTATGTGGGTTGTGAATAAATAATATTTTTTTATAAATCACATAACAAATTCCTTTTGGGCTTTTTAGAATGAACCAGTAAAGTTGTTCTAAATCAAGACTTAGAACTATAGATCCTATTAAACTTGAGTAACTTATTTAATGCATGGAATGTAATAGTAAATCTTCTCTTTTTTCCTTTTTTTTTATTACTAAATGGGGTGTATCAAATGCTTTGGATTATTAGTATTTTGAATCCAAATTCAACAATATTAGAAGGCATTGAAAGAAGACAATGTATTGAAAAAACATTCTATCTTATTAAAAAAACTACATTCTCCACTGGGTCTTATATTGGTGCTTTTTTTATTGGTTCTCCATTCTCTATTAAACTTTTGTTCATGTATTTTGCTATTGAGATGCTTTGTATTCTAAGTTTTCAACATATAGATACAAAGTTAAAATTAAGAAAGATAAAGAAAAGTAAAATAATTTAATAGTTAGAAGAAAAATGATGGTAGAGATATGAAACATTATTAAAAGTTTTGAAATTATTTTTAAAAATATTTATTAATTATATGTAGAATTAAATATGATAGAATATATATATATATATATATATATATATATATATATATGATTTTTTAAATTTTTTATTAAATTTTTTATAAAAATATTAATATGAAGAGTAATGTATAAAATAGATACATATATTGATAGTCATTGATATTATCTTTTCATTGTTAATTTTATATTTGATTGTATTCATTAGAGATTTTATGAATTCTTATTAAGTAAGATAATCTTTGACATAAATGGTATTCTATTCGCTTAATGTGATTTTAGCTCACAACAAAGTTGCTACCTAATATTAAAAAAAATTATTCTTATCTAAGATTGAAGTGTACAAAAGATTGTAAATTTACATAGTTTGACTTGCATAATTTGACATATATTTATTAGTACAGTTTTAGTATCAATTCAATATTTTTTAATTATTAATGATGATCAATTAGTATTTTTTTATACTATATAATATAAAGTAGATGAATATATCATTTTTAACAACATGAAAATATGAGTATACTATTATAATTTGTTCTAGAACACAAAAGATGATATTTAATTTTGCCAAATATAGCAAAAAGCTACTTCAAAGCAATAGCTCTATTATTAATTTAGTAGCACAAAAATAAAATATTCTCTTATGTTCATTTGGCTTTTATGGCACAAAGATGTAGTAATCAATACTTGGAGGAGAAAATCAGCCCTAATATTGATATTCACTATGCTATGTGTCACCTCTAAATGCCTAAATCTATTCTCTATTAAATTTGGAATTGTCATCAAGTATGTCACATTTTGGATTTGACCACATCTTTTTTTTACAAATTAACATCTAATTCTTGGAATTGGAATCCTTGAAAATCTTTTACTTGGTAACAAGCAATCTTTAAAAAAAATTATTCCATCTAGATTCAAATATTTTTGTAAAATCTTATTCTTATTAAGAAAACTTTGTTTATAAACTATCTAGATTCAAAGAAACAAGTTTATCTTTGAAAATGAAGTATGGAGTATATTCCATATTAGAAGTATAGTTTGACAAGGTCTTATTGAATATGGATAAATTTGTTGAAAATTTGTCCAAAAAAAATTTACAAGATACTTACAATATGAGTCTTATCTATTGAAGAGATAGAATAACTCTTAGATGGCTAAACACATACTTGGTTCTAGATATGACAAAGTAATTAAATAGAGTTCTAGAATATCTTAGTGTGGTGTGATCATACATGAAAGTATTAATGAGCTTGCTTTAGTAGTTGCTCTATGCTCTTAGTATTCTTAGCTTTGCCTTTAGATATAAGGAGTTAAATAGTTGTATTTTTTCTACTCCATTAATACATTTGGTACATCCTATTTATGTGTCAAAAGAAAAGAAAAAAGAAAAGAAAAAAGAAAGGAAAAAAGAAAATCATATTTAATGATCATTAAAATTTAAATTAGATAATAAAATAATAAAAAATAGATTTTTTATAATAAAAAAGAGAAATAAATTAACTAATTAATTATATTTTATGATTCTTTTATATCTCAAATTTTTAATTTTTTATAATATATATATATATATATATATAATTTTTTTTAGAAAATAATAGAAAAAATTTTATTTATCATATAATGTGATTAAAAATAAATTTATAATTATTTTATTTTATATTTTATTTACATAAAAAATATTTGTATCCAAATGCACAATCAAATTCAATCATTGTTACATATAAATTTAATATTACACAAGATGGCAATTAAGTATAATTCTGTACTTACCATCTTTCTAATATAACATAATCAAGAAAAATATATCATGAAAAAATCTCCTTGAAATATGAAATTTTTTATAATGTTCCATATTCATCTTTCAATAAATAAAAACTACTAATTTAAGTTCAACAAATAAATTCAAAAACTCAAAATTTTCTTAACTTAAGCTCTTCATTACTATTAACTTATTTTTCATGACATTTTAACTATAAAAAGAAAAGAAAAAGAAAAGCAAAACCACTATATGCATCTTCATTTAGACACAGCATCCACCCCTAAAGCAATCAAATTAAGCTTTAAAATTTCATATAAATTTACAAATTACAAGATAAAATTTTGAAAGTAATAATGAACAGCACTTAATTTTTAAAAAAAAGTAGATTGGATTGACTTAAATATTACCTGTGCAGCACAGAAGTCACAAATCAGATTAGAGGAATTTGAATAGTACAAGATGAGAATATATATATATATATATATATATATATAATGTTTGATTATTATTAGTATTATATATATATATATATATATATATATATGTTTTGAAGAACATCAAAGAGACTCAGGATTAAAAAGTAAAAATTATCATTATGTAAGATATTTTAAGGTATTTAAAATCATTATATAATAAAATATGTTATTAAGATTTTTATTTATAAATATTATAGTATTATTACAAACTTGCTATTTAAAAAAATATTCCTAATAACTTATTTGTATAACAAATAAGTATGATTATATATATATATATATATATATATACAAATACAATTTTCTCCCTAATAATTAATATTATCTATTGCAGAAAAAAATATTAATTATAAGAGATTATTAACTATCAAAACAATAAACAATACTAAATATCTAGATTCTAGTTGGAGTTAGTTTTCAAAATTTTGATTAATTATTGGAATTATTAGTTTTCAGAGGATTAATTATTGGAGGACAATTGTGTGTGTATATATATATATATATATATAAACATCTATATAGTAGTTTCTAATATTTGAATATCATTTAATAATTATATAATAAAAAAATTAAATTTTTTAAAGTATTAGTGGTAGAAAGAAATATTTAATGAATAATTTATAAAATAATATTACATATATCTAATAAAACTTAAAAATCACCACCATCCAAAACCGTAAGATTCATGTGGTTGCATTTCATATTCTTTTCTTGTATACATATAACTTCTCTTTGAGTATATACTAAGAATATCATGGCCTTAACACCACCAAAAGTAAGCTTTTTTGCAAAATTTTGGATTGATTATTTTTCTTTTAAAATAGTTCCAATTTTTGAATCCCCAAACAGGCACTGTTATTCTAATTGTCTATTACATCAACTTTTTACTGCTGACCCTTTACCTATAAATGTTGATCCACTACTTAATGCTAGGAAGAATCCTTTCAATATAGACTTCTCAAAATTATTAGTATTTATAAGTTAAAATTATAAAGCCTTGATGAATCTTTAATCTCTTCCTTAAAGCTCCACAATAAATTCAAATGGGCGCCTTCATATCAAGGATTCAGTGAATTCAGTGAACACTTTTGTTGCTATTGTTTGACACGATCTAGTTGAATCCCTAACATTTGGACAATGTGGAACAGTGTATATGAGGCAAGTTCCTTGCGCTTGCGCAAATTAGGACGTAGACTGGGTTTACTAGGTTCGTCCGACGGATACACTCCGTCAACGTCCAAATGTCCCGCAGCTTGTCCCAGTGCAACCCAGCCGGCTGGGCTTCTCCGGACTACCGCAAGGGGCTGTGCTTTTCCGGACTACCGCAAGGGGCTGTGCTTTTCCGGACTACCGCAAGGGGCTGTGCTTCCAGGTGGCCTGGCGTTAGTATTTTATCCGTTTTTTTTAGCCCCTGCCGTCGAGGAGGGAGGGAAAGGAAGTGTATAACTAGGATGGAGAAACTTTGTGCAAGCAGTCTGAGGTTATCTTGACAGCCTCTCCACGCGGAGCCTCTGCCGTGCGGTTTGTTTTGCGTTAATTTCCTGTGTGGGCTGAATGCCAGACTTTTATTGGTTGCGTAGCTAAAGTTGGTGCCGTTCTCTGGTTCTTTTTCTCAGGAAAGAGCGAGTCGTTGCTGTTGGTTTTGAGAGGAATTACACAGCAGTGCTGCTGTTGTAGTTGAGAGTTCCGAATCTGCATTTTAGCTCAAATGGGGGACGCCACGAAAATCAGCATGCTGTGGGATCCGAAGGTGAGAGATCCCTGGCAACCATCCACTCAACCACGTCCACCGCCTCCACCGCCGAGTACAGCACTTGGATAGACTGCTCGAGATTTTACGCGTACATGCAGCGGAAGAACGTGCTTTTGCAAACGTGATTCTGTAAATTCATGCTGCTTTATAGTGGCTTCGTTTGCACCGCATGAATTTACTGCAAGAGTGTTCATGATGTCTGTTTTTCGTCTGAGATCCTTCTATTGTTTACGTCTCTATCTCTTCATTGTTTATGGCACATGCATCAGCTTAGACGAGACCTGCAATGTACTGTAACGAAATGTTGTAATTGATAAGACTCAAACTTGTTGACCAAAAAAGTAACATTCAGCGTCATCAGCAGTTTATATTTTATTTTTTTATTGTTTTTGTTGACACAAAAACGGAGTATACCCGACATCAGAACTTGTTTGGTTGAGGAAGGAGAATCCCATCCGTCGCCGTTTTGTTTGCGGGAACTAGTTTTTTCCGCCGGCGGCAGCGACTTTTACACTCTTGGAACGTTTGTGAACCTTAGACAGCTCCCAGACCTGAGGTCTGATGACTTGAAGCACTTGGAATGCTGTAATAATCAGATAATTTTTATAATTGAGTCAATATTTTTTTTGTGTTGTTCTGTTTTGTTTTTTTTTGTTTTGTTTTGTTTTTTTTTTTTTTTTCAGTTCTTTTTTGTATTTATGTTGTTTGTGTTTTCAATATCATATATTTGTGAAAACAAAATGATTGACTTTTGTAAAGAAAATGAACAATACATGAACCATATTATATTTAAGCTTTCTTAAAAAATCATATTTTGGCACATTAAAATTTTCCATTCTGTTTTTAGTTATAAATTGAGATGACATTAATCATTTTTGCTTGATGCAATGGATTTTGCATGTTTTCATCATAGCTCTTGCATGGAGTATATTTCAATCAAGATTGTAACTATTTGTTAACTTTCTATTTATAATGTAATCAATATCGTAGATTTCTTTGTTCATTCAAATCCATGATTGTAAAAGATAAAATTAAAAAAATTAAAAAAAACGAAAAAAACTGCATCAGCTATGTACAATACTTGATAGTCACTAAAATGGAGCACAGGTTAACATCCCACCTACTTGCAATTCCCCACATAGTATGCTGGTGAAATTGGATGTCTTTGCTGTCTAGCTTTCTTACATCACATATTTCTGCTAGTATTAATTAGAAAACTTTGAAATTTAACTCAAAATACCAGGAGTTCTGCTTCAATTTTATCTCTTCAATTAGAAATTATATCAACAACAGTTGATTAGAATCGTCATTGAATATGGAAGAGCAAATTCGAAAAGAAAAAAGATGATTGTTTGTGGTAGATGTTCATCCAAATTAAGAAAGAATAAGATAATTTTATATGGTAGATATTTATCTAATTTAAGAATTTTTTCAAGTTTGAATTCTTTTAGATTATTTGTTTGAGTTGTAGTCCAAGAGTGGCAAGAAAGAAGCCAAAAAGCCACAAGGATAATAAAGATTGTCGAAGGGGTAGCTCAAGTAAGGATACAATATCTCAAGATAGCTTGTTTTTATATCTAAAGATAAAATTATTAAGAATAAATTTTAATATTTTTATACATGATATATCATATAATATAGAAAATAATATAAGCCATAATCAATTATTCATAACTTTATGATCTACATGATTATCTTATTTTTATAGTAGGATGTGTGATTCTTTAAAAGATGTAAGAAACCACTATATATAATTTTTATAAGATAAATAAGAAAAATGGTGCAAAAAAAATCATTAAAATTGAACTCTCTCTAAATTTTTTTTTTTTGAAAAATATAAAAACTTAGTAAATATTTTATAGAATGAGTAGTTCAATAGAAAAATTGTTCTTAATTAAAAAAAAAATACTAAAATTTAAAATATGCATAAAACTATAATATTTATAGGAATTTGTGATATTTGTTTTACTCTTAATTATATGTTTTTTTATATTAGCATATGATAGTTTTAGATGTAAAATTTTAAACTTTAATTTTATTTTATATAAATTAGAATTTATCTACAATGTAAATATTTAAAAATTTTAAAAGCATTACCATTAATAAAATAAAAAAGTAATGATATTTTTAATATTTTAAAAGATATCTTATATACAAATAAATAAAATATAAATTTCTCATTATTATATATTCTACTTTAAGTTACAATTAATATAAAAATTACATCTTATCATACAATCTATAAAAATTTAAAAAATCATATAAAAAATATAAGTTTTACTATGCAGATGTTTTAAAGCTAATAATTTTACAAGAAATTAACTGAATATTAAACAATATAATTTATTAAAAAGTAAAATATAAAATCCAGAAAAAATATACCAATTTACTCTCAAATGAGACAAAATTCCAAAAAAATGATCAAAATTTCATATTTCTATTGTAACCTATATATAGAAAATAGAAAAATTATTATTTATGATACAAGATAAAAACAAATATAAAATTTAAATATAGCAGGTTCCAGTTTTATTGAGTATGTTCTATGATAGTAAAAGCTTAACTCATAAAAATATAAAGTGCATTTGAAACCTACATATATATTATAAAATAACTTATGAAAATCCAAAGCAATTAAATTAAGAATCTTACACATTAATATGCTCTTGACATTAAAAATTAAATTTATTGTTATAACAATAAAATATATAAAACATATTTGAACATATATATATTTTATATAATATTTTTAAAATGATATTAAATTTTGTTTATTTTTCAAAAATTTATTTTAACCTTATTAAGTTTTTTTTTTTTTTTTTTTTTTTTTTTTTTATTGACAAGGTTCTAAAGAATCTAAGTATAAATATATTTTTTATAATTAATCTCTATTATAAATTTTTAAATTATTATTTATTACATAATATTTATTTATTTAAAGCTTATATAGAAAAAAAGACAATAAAAATAACTAGAAAGAAAATAAACACGCATTGAATATAATTCTTAATTTTTTTTAACAAAAATTTTGTTTTTGATGTCTTAGGTAATTGGTATAAATTTTAGCTTTCTTCATGTAAATTTTCTAAGACTTTTTTCTTTAAAAATAAAGATTTATACTCATATAATTTTTTATTTTTTGATTTTCTATAAAATATATATCAAAATATAAATAATAGAGTTTTTTTTAAAGATAATTGATATATCATTTTTTAAATAGTTTTTATATCTAAAACTTCTTAGTATTGTTTTTAAGAACCAATTAGTTAATGATTATGATTTTAACTATAAAATAAATGTAATAATATATATATCTATATATATATATATATATATAATTTGATAATTATTAAAATCCTTATTCTAATTTTTTTTTTTTTTACAATTTCATGTTATCAAATTTTTAATTAAATATTTTAATTAAATAACCAACTGTTTTTAATTTCAATTGATTATACATAAATTGGAAATATAACTTAATTACACTGAAGTATTCAAAATCTCTCATGTCAACATCTATGCATGTGACTTGATTTGATATTGGTGATAGAATTCGATTTTGTCTATATGCATTATACTAACAAAACTTCAGAAACTTATATAAAAGAAACATTTTTGGTATGTTTATAAATATTATAACAAATAAATATTTTACTTTAAAAATATTTTATATTTTACTTTAAAAATATTTTATATTTTACTTAACAAATAAATATTTTGAAACTAGAATAAATTTAAGATTTTTTAAAAATTATAAGTTATTTTTAGAATTATTATTATTGAATAATAGATCAAATAAGTATAAGCTA